>JADLZN010007336.1:0-600000 GCA_018155175.1 Sinocyclocheilus anophthalmus
AAGTAGTGATGCACATGCATAATAAATTGGCTTGTTAATATTTCATTACCTGTTTATTTTGCTCATCTATCACCGTAGAGGGGTCTGCATTGGGTCCCAACTATATCTCACTTTGCATAAAGAGAAATATAGTTGCCATATAATGTTGGACAACATTTTCAGTTTTTGTGCAAATAAGTATTTTCTAAATAATATATTGCACATTCTGGAGTATATTTTATTCTATTATTTTTATATTTTGTGTTCTATTGTGTCTATAGCTACTTTCTAGCTGCATTTTATGTACGAATTTTACACCTCAATTACCCTTAAGTCACCCTATCTACAATAATGGTATACTTAGATTTTTTTCTTTTCTTTTAAACTTCAATCAAATTGATGTCAAATTAAGTAAAGATCAAGTTACACTGCCATTCAATTTTTTTTTATTTGGAAGAACAAAGTAATACTTCCATTCATCAGGGATTAATTAATTTGATGTAAAATTACAGTATAAACAGTAAAGGCATTCATAATGTTGCAAAAAATATTCAAATAATCCTTAAAAGTGTTTCTCCACAAAAAAATTATAAAGCAGCACAACTTTTTTCAACACGGACATTAGGAAATGTTTCCTGAGCACAATAAAAAACAGAAATTACAATGATATCATGAGACACTGAAGACTGGAACAGGAATAAATTACATTTTAAAATAAAATAAAAATTTGATCCATGTGTCAGTCAGCAGACTTAGTGAACATAAGATCTTACCGGCCATAAAAGAGTATAAAATCTTGCTGACCCCATCTTTTTTATGGTAGCATACATTCTGAAAGTTATTTATAAACAGCAGTCAGGAGGTTTTTAGGGACCTCCTTTTTTTATAGCTTTTTTACCTTTTTATATAATACATTGTAACAGATCGGCCAGGCTCTGCCACCACCCAATCACAACGATCCCTCTCACCTGAGTTCTAAGCACCCGCACCTGTCACCAATCAAGCACCTCATTACCAGCCTGCATAAAAGCACACACCTCAGACACCCTCACTGTCCGGTCTCGTTTATGCGTAGAGGACTCACTGACTTTGCTACTGATTACCTTTGAATACTTCGTGCATTACTTACCTCCTGTGTTCCTCCTAGTGTCTCCCCGTCTCCAAGTGTCTCCTACATCTCCTAGTTCTGGATCGCTGAGGTGTGTGCTTCCCCCAGATAACTTCCAGCCTCACTCAAGCCAAAGACTCGGATCACTCCACTCTCCATATCCTCTGCACTCTCTCACGGACCTTTCCCTCACTTCCTCCGGACTACACCAGTACTCACTGTGACCAACAATAAACACTTGTATATAAACTAACCTGTTGTGTCAAGCCTCTTCCGTAACAGAAGACCGGACCAACACTGACGGCACAGATGAGTCACCCCGATCCTTTCCAGGAGCTCGTAGGCTCGCTACGGCGAGTGCTACGAAATCCACCGGCACCGCCTCCATCACCACCCATCACCTCTTCCATCCCAACCAGCACTTCTTCGCCTACCATCATCGCTAGTCCCATGGCCCGACCGGCGCCCTACTCTGGTTCGGCGGAGGAGTGCAACGAATTTCTCCTCCAGTGCAGTCTCACCTTTAAAATGCAACCACATTCATACCCCACCGACACCTCTAAAATTGCTTTTATTATCTCCCTGCTAACAGGACCTGCACTGCAATGGGCGGAAACGATCTGGACTCAGGCCAGCCCCGTCATTCAAGATCTGCAGAACTTCCTTGTGCATTTTTGCGAGGTGTTTGGAAGGACAGACGGAGATGCCGCTGTGGGAGAGCAACTCTACCACTTACAACAGGGGACCATGTCAATTGCTGAATACTCGCTGAAGTTTAGGACTCTTGCTGCTGCGAGTGGATGGAACGAGAGAGCGCTACTGACCACTTACAGACAGGGGCTGGAACCCCAGCTTCGGTTACAGCTTGCTGCCTATGACGATTCGTTTGGATTGGAAAAGTTCATGCAATTATCCGTCCGATGCTCGAGCCGCATGCAGTCCTGTCTAGCAGCCATACCTGTCCACGCCACAACTTCCTGCCTCCGCCGACCAGAGTCCAGTTACCCTCCAGAACCAGCACCAGAACCCATGCTCATCGAAAAGCAACGATTATCTTCCGCTGAGCGGCAGAGAAGGCTGACCCGGGGTCTCTGTTTATATTGTGGAGCTCCAGGGCATATGATCTTGGCATGCGCCCTCCACATCCCGTGGTGAGTGTGATTCAACCTGATATTGTTAAGATGGAGCCTCTCACTACCTGTGTAATGCTTACTGCCTCTGATGTCTCTGTTTCAGTATCAGCCCTTATCGACTCCGGGTCAGCAGGAAACTTCATCTCCCGGGACCTCTGCCGCCAGCTCAAATTACAGGCTACCGCCACTGAAACAGTGTACCAAGTCCAGTCGATAACTGGAACACCACTATGCCGTAGACATGTTCGCTATCGTGTGGGACCCATCACTCTTCGGCTGGGTCAACTTCATACGGAATACCTTCATTTTCTGGTTCTGGAAGGGTCTACGGCGGACATTATTTTAGGGCGCCCGTGGTTGGTAAAGCAAAATCCCATCCTGTCCTGGAAGACGGGAGAAGTCCTGAAGTGGGGCAAGGATTGCTTCCCAGACTGCTTCCCCGGGACTCCATCTCCACCGACGAAACTCCCCGAGGCCCTTCCTGTGAATTCCACCTCCATTGAGAGTCCCGTCGAGAAGCAATCCTTAGAGATTCCAACCTGCTATGCCCCCTTCAGAGACGTGTTCTGCCCCAAACAAGCCTCCCGCTTACCACCACATCGGCCATGGGACTGCGCCATCGATCTCATTCCGGGTGAGCCAGTGCCTCTTGGAAAGATCTATTCCCTATCGCTTCCGGAGCAGAAGGCCATGGAGGAATACATCAGGGAGGCGCTGGGTCAAGGTTACATCCGTCCATCTAACTCCCCTGCTGCATCAAGCTTCTTCTTCGTGGCCAAGAAGGACAGAGTTTTGAGGCCCTGTATCGATTACCGAGCATTGAACAAAATCACAATCAAGTTCCGATATCCTCTTCCCCTCGTCCCAAGTGCCCTTGAGCATCTCCGTGGGGCCACCATCTTCACTAAGTTGGACCTCCGCAGTGCCTACAACCTCATCCGGATACATGAGGGTGATGAATGGAAGACTGCCTTTGTGACCCCTACTGGCCACTACGAGTATCTGGTCATGCCCTATGGACTTGCCAGTGCCCCCTCCGTATTCCAGGACTTCATGCACGAGGTGCTCCGGGAGTTTCTCCATCGGTTCGTCATTGTATACATAGATGACATCCTCATCTACTCCCGGAGCCAGGCCGAATATCGCCAGCATGTTGCGGAGGTCCTCCAATGCCTGAGAGCACCACCTATTCCTCAAGGCTGAAAAGTGCACCTTCCACCAACCCACAGTACAATTCCTGGGGTATGAAATTGACCATACCGGTATCCAGATGGACGAGGGTAAGGTGGAAGCTATAACCTCCTGGCCAAAACCCACTACGATTAAGGAGCTCCAACGATTCCTCGGATTTGCCAACTTCTACCATCGCTTCATCCTCGACTACAGCATGATCACCAGCCCCCTCACTAACCTACCCCGAGGGAAACCCAAGTCTCTGTCCTTGGCTCCCGCGGCCTTAGAAGCTTTCTCCTCCCTCAAAAGAGCCTTCACCAGCGCCCCACTCCTAGTCCATCCAGAACCCGACCTCCCATTCGTCATGGAAGTCGACACCTCCACTACAGGAGTGGGGGCAGTGCTGTCCCAACAGCAGGGGAACCCAGCCAGACTCCACCCATGTGCCTTCTACTCACGGAAGCTCAGCCCGGCGGAAATTATGACATCGGCAACAGAGAACTACTTGCCATCAAACTTGCCTTAGAGGAGTGGAGGCATTGGCTGGAAGGGGCAGCCCATCCATTCACCATACTGACCGACCATAAAAACCTCCAATACCTTCGGGAGCAACGTACTCCCGCCCAGCCCATGGCATTATTCTTTACGAGGTTCATTTTTACCATCCACTGTACCGCCCTGTCCCAGAAACGCAAGGCAGCGCCTGGTCGCGTATTCCACAGTCCATAGAAAGCCCCGAATACCATAAAGCACATCCCACCTACATCCGTCAATCCTAATATCGAATGATTCTCCTCCATGGCCTCCAACAAACCGTCTCCAACATCCAGTCCGGCTGTCCTCCAGGATGTCAATATCCACGGACACAGCGCACCCCACTCATTCACTCCTCCCGAGGCACTGGCCATCCAGGGGCCAACAACACCCTCTCGCTGCTACGAGATCGCTTCTGGTGGCCCAATATGGCAAGGGACGTGAGAAGGTTCGTGCAAGGATGTCCGGATTGTGCCATGTCCAAAAGCCCGCGCCATTTACCATCTGGCAAACTCCTTCCCCTTCCAGTGCCGAATCGCCCCTGGTCACACCTAGGAGTGGACTTTGTCACGGATCTACCCCCCTCTGAAGGTAACACATGCATCCTAGTTTACCGTTTCTCAAAATCATGTCGCCTTCTACCCCTCAGAGGTCTCCCCAAGGCCCTAGAAACTGCGGAGCGGCTATTCAATCACGTCTTCCGATACTATGGACTTCCTGAAGACATTGTCTCCGACCGGGGACCCCAGTTTATCTCCAAGGTATGGAATGCCTTTAACCTCCTAGGTGTGACCGTAAGCCTCTCGTCCGGATATCATCCAGAGTCGAATGGTCAAACAGAGGGGAAGATTCAAGAGGTGGGGCGATTCCTACGAAGCTTCTGCCATGGCCACCAGGATTCCTGGAACCAGTTCCTGGGCTGAGTACGCCCAGAATTCCCTACGACAGCCTTCTACTGGTCTTACTCCCTTCCAGTGCGTGCTCGGGTTCCAGCCACCATTGTTCCCCTGGTCCGGGGAGCCTTCTGATGTTCCGGCGGTGGACTACTGGTTTCGGGAAAGCGAGAGGGTCTGGGACGCTGCTCATCACCATCTCCAACGGGCAGTGCGCAGGCAGAAGACGACAGCAGACCTTTGACGAGCTGAAACACCTACCTATGAACCAGGGCAGAAGGTATGGCTGTCGACTCGTGACATCAGACTGCGCCTGCCCTGTAAAAGCTCAGTCCCAGATTTGTTGGCCCTTTCAACATCCTGGAACAAGTCAACCCGGTCACCTACAAACTCCAACTCACCTCAAAGTACAGAATTCATCCCACATTTCACATATCACTGCTGAAACCTCACCATGAAACTGTCTCTCTCCCCACAGAGCCTGGCCAAACGGAGGAACCCCCTCTTCCCTTGATCCTAGATGAAGGATCCGTCTACAAGGTGGAGGAAATTCTGCAGTCCCGGCGCCGTAGTGGTCAGCTGGAGTATCTCGTGGACTGGGAAGGATATGGACCAGAGGAACGCTCATGGGTACCTAGGACCAATATACTGGACCCCGCCTTAATGTCTGAGTTCCATGCAGCCCATCCTGATCAGCCGGCACCTCGAGGCAGAGGTAGACCACCACGACGTCGGGATTTTCGGCCCTCAGGAGCGGGCCATGGAGGAGGGGGTACTGTCACAGATCGGCCAGGCTCAGCCACCACCCAGTCACAACGATCCCTCTCACCTGAGTTCTAAACACCCGCACCTGTCACCAACAAGCAACTTCATTACCAGCCGCATAAAGCCACACAGACCGCAGACACCTCCTGTCCGGGTCCTCGTTCATACGTAAGTACTCATTGACTTTGCTATGATTCCTGTACTTTGTGCATTACTTACCGCCTGTGTTCCTTCTAGTGTCTCCTGTTCCTCCTAGTTCCTGGATTGCTGAGGTGTGTGCTTCCCCCGGATACTTTCCAGCCTCACTCAAGCAAAAGACTCGGATTTCTCCACTCTCCATATTCTTTGCACTCTCTCACGGACCTTTCCCTCATCCTCACTTCCTCCGGACTACACCAGTAGTGTAGGTCACTCACTGTGACCAACAATAAACACTTGTATATAAACTAACCTGTTGTGTCAAGCCTCTTCCGTAACATACATTTACTGTTCTGTAATACTCAAGTCTCTTCAAGACAACACCCTGAATCTCAAACAAGTCAGTTCTAAACTAGCAGTGCCACATCTGAATTTGTACAATATTTATACAAAATAGTAATATATGCAATGATAATATTTACAAGAATGTGGTGTTATGCTGTGCACTAACTGACAAACACCCTCACTGTCTACTGCCAGCACCACATGTTGTGGCCTGGCTTTGCCATGTCTGCCCTAACATCTGTTTGTTAAATGGCATCATTATAAGCATATTAAGAGGTCAACAGGATCAAGGTTTTGTGTTTAAACAAGTCCATTTCCACAGTCATATCAGAGCAGAAACACTGTGAGAGGGGAGTTGATAAATCAAGCCTGAGGGGGGTCTGATAATAGCTCTGAGCCAGGTAGCACAGCCCTCTGAGTTTATCTTATTCGTCACCTTAAACGTTCTGCCAGCATGTATGCTAATGTACTCCCACCACTGCCTCTAGATCTGACCTATACTGAAGACATAAGTGCTCGCTCCTTCTGTTTTAGACACCCCCAGATCCAGTAATATCTGCAGTACCATCCATACAAGCATACTCCCTCACATCTTATTTTACAATTGATTCTAGATTCTATCTGTCTTGCACATTAAAATTGCACCTGGCACACTATTACAGACCAAAATATAGTATATTATATATGCAATATACATTGTATACATATTTTTATACTTGCTATAAATCATGTATATTGTGTATTTATACTACCATTCAAACGGTTGGTGCCAGTAAGATTTTCTTTTTTTAATGAATACATTTATTAATCAGGATGTATTACACTGACAAGGATGCATTATATTTTTTTGTCTGTAACTAGAGTTGTATGAAAACGAAAAAAAAAAATCTAATTTTGTGTTCCACTAGAACACAAAATGACAATAGGCATTTATGTTACAAAAGATTTCTATTCATCATTCGTTCTTTTTAAACGGCTATTATATGCAGAATCTGTCTCCATAAACATCTAAAAAATAATAAAACGTGTAACAAAATCAAATAAAATTAAATTACTTTTAAACTTTATAATACATTATATAAATAGTTTTTACTGGTTTTTTTTTTCAAACATAAGTTGTTTATTTTGCAATAATGAATGAATGACTGTGTGTTATCCCACTGATTATGTGGATACCTAACAATGAATGAATGGATGAATGAAGGAATGAGCATGGAATATTAATTTATTATTTTGATTTATTAACCTTACTTGATATAAAAATAAAATTAAACACAGGTTTCATGGATGAGTTATATAGTGTTGCCATTGAAAACATTAAGATTTATGAGCACTAATGCTGCAACTGACCAATCAGAAAGAAGCGTAAATTGGCTAAGAAATGTATCTGGATTCTAATTTCGATTTTGATTGGATATTAGAACTAGAGCTGAATCTGGTCTCCCAACATTCATGTTCTAATATACATTTTCTCTTCTATCAGGCTGATCCCATATCACAGCTTCCTCATCTCAGTTATATTTTACAGTTATATACTAATGGCCAGAACTACAGGCAAATGTATGAAAGTATCAGAGGTATCGAGGTATTCAGCCCAGTATCGATCCTAAAGCAGCTCCTGTATGTTTAATCCAGCGGCCCGTATGACGAGCAGGGTCCAGAAGGGTCATTTACAGCATCTGTAAGTATCCATCCGCACTACCACATTATAAAACATAACAAAAGCAACTGAAATACAAGCCTGGACTGTACCTATGCTCTATAGCATCACTTTTTCATTAAAAACCACAATCCTGCAGCTGAGCCTCAGGGAAAGCCACAATACAGCCCTCTAACACAAGGGCAAACACACAGGACCTGACGCTAGCCTTCAAAAAATAAAAAAGCAGCAAATAAATAGATAAACTGAGATGGGTTGACAATGTTTGTCGAGCACGCAACATTTGGGCTTTTATGTCTGCGGGTTTCTTTAATGTTTTGAAAGACTCCAGCTCCCTTTGTGTGCAGAAAACTGATTTAGTGCGCTAAAGAGCGTTGCGAGTACCACCGCACATAAGCAGCTAATATTACATACTCTAAAGTAGACTGTAAATATCATACAGAGTGTGGAAAACATCTATAAATGGCACATTAAACAGACGCTGGTCTGTTGACTAAGCTACAATGCTGTGCTTAGTGATTTTGAGCTTTGTGTGTGTAGCGCTAGCTTGAGCCTTTGAGTGTAATTACAGGCTAAAAGTTCAAACTATAAAAACCCTCAGTGACACAGGAAATGTTTGACTGTCATGTCTTGTGACCCCTGACTGTGATGGAGACCGGCCTCACGTTTCAATCTTGCATGTGTACGTAGTTCAGAGACGGCACATTTGATGAATGGCACTTGGCCTTTATGAATGTTCTCGATATGTGTTTTGTGTCTGAAATCAGAGGGTCATTTTTAAGCTGAACAAACTAATCTTAACCAATGTGTACTAATCATAGTCAAAGTGAAAGAAAGGACCCTGATGGAGCTGCTTCCCATTCTGTCCATATAACGGTGCCCTCTGGTGGTAGAACTGACTTGAGCACCTAAAAACATTGACATAACAAAATAAAGCATACCTCAAAAGAATCTGCTAAGAGGCCATAGTTCTGTATCAACAGACAACAGCTTCTTGCCAAACAAAGCCATTGTGAGCAGACCTCGTTCCATGACTGTGTGGAAGGAAATGGAGATGGCTCATTAGGTGTGCTTGCTTTGTAGCAGGGGATCCATCTGTAAAACATGCAGCACATGAGGAAACAGGAAGGAACTTTATAATAGCTAGAATCGAAAAGGGTGAGAGAGATTCTGTGTTAACACATCCTTGACGGATACAAATCACCCTCTCTCTTTGTTTCTCATTCTCCCATCTCCTTCCCAAGAGATTTTCTCTCCTGTCACAAGCCTGGATCGTCCAGCCGCTAGAGGTCAAAGGTCAAACCCTAAAAGAGAAATTAGTTTATTGACACGATAAGACCTGGCAGTTTATTTGCTGTTCCATCACACAGTGTTCCAACCTTCCTCGTGTTTGCCTCTCAATTTCACAGATCCCGCAGGAAGGAGAGAAACAGAAGCTACATAAATGAGAAATCTATCAAGGGTGTTATCATGCTCTGAGGTCCCTTGATCCTGAGTCCAGATCACATAGCGGCTAATCTGGTTTACATATCTTATACTGTACTGAGAGAACTTGTTAAATTCTTATTTGGCTGAATAATGATTAAAATAGAATCCAAGCTATTTTTATGATAAATCACAATTAATTATCTTCTATATACAGTTAATTTAATTTTAAATACAATCATACTGTTATTTATATATAATTATATATCATTTATATTATATCTACATCACATAGATTTTACAGTAAATACTTATATGTGCCTTATTATATATTATACTAAATCTAAAACATTATTTTTGTGCTGATAATAATTATATACAATCATAAAATATAAACAATAAATATATATATAATAATATTGGCATATACATTATATATAATAAATGAATTATAAATACATACATAATTCATAAATATATACAACACATTTTATATATTTTAGATAAAATACTGTATTAAACAAGATTCCCAATAAATAATATTTGTTTCATGGCACTCCTTTTTACTATCAATATACCTCTATTAAACAGATTTTCTTTTCCAATTTCTGGGAATAAAATTTATAGTTATAGCCATTTAACATTATATCTGAGATATATAATTTTGATCAAATATGCATAACCTGTACATTTTCAGACTAATTACTGTTTTGTTGTATTAATAAACAAAAGGACATTGTCAATCTTATAAAAATGTTTAATAATAAACATAATAGTTATAAATATAAATAGTTACGTGGTTATGTGTTATATTAATGTAACATTTGACAAACATGCAACAATAAAATGAATCAGTTTCAAAACAAGCATTTCAATAGGGAATATTGAGCTTTCAGTTGCAGATATTTGGCGTTGGCAAACACACATCTGCAGTCATTACGTTCCTGGAGCACTGAATGAAAAGTGTGTACTTTGCTGTGCACCTACATATGTTTGATCAGATGAGCAGACATTCAATAAGATAGATTTCTGTGTAATGACAGCTGATCTGAAATGGAAATAAAACAGCCAGTTCAGCAGAAGATGTGAAAGAGGAGAGCCATTTGTTTTTCAGGTTTGCATCTGTGGATATACACCAGCATGTGCATCAGGAACATTTAAAGTATAGAGCTGGATGTGACAGCTCATTAACACACAATTGTCTAATGATGTGAAAAACAAGCCCTCTGACACTTTACCAAGACTAAGCACCTCATCTACCCTATAAACACAGACATATTCTCTCTCTCGCTCTATCCTGGAGAGAGTGATAAATGCCTGTGCAAGCGAGTCAACCGGACGATCAATCAGAGGCCAGCCCTCCTTCATCTGGTCAATGGCACTCTTGTTTCTGCTGTGGGAGAATGACACAATGACTTTACCACTTAATTATGTTGTTAATTGCTGTGTTAAGATTTCTGCAGGAGGTCCCCTAGGTTAGTAATTGAGGGTGGTCGCACCTGCAGACTCCAGGCATGCTGCATTTATTCACAATTCAATAACTTGAGTCAGGCGATAATGATCATCTGCTTTCAAATGCTGCTGCCCTTATATGGTTAACCCGCTCTCATAGGAAATATTGATGTTCTCCACAGCAAATTGCTTGATGAGTGCATTTTTAAAGATGTCATGCTCTCGAGAATATTGTTGATTAAGACCTTATTTACATTGCTTTTAAAGAATTTTTAAAACTCACTTTGAAATTGATGAATTTTGAACAAACGTTTGTGCTTTCAATTTTTCAATGTTTTTGAAAGCCATCACTCCAGTCTTCAGTCTTCATATGAATTTTTACACATACACTTGCAATGAAAGGCATGCTAATTTTTGAACAGACCACACTTAAAATCCAAACAGAACAACTGAACACATAAAAAAAAAAATCTGGTCACTTTTATAAAGGAAAGATGTCTCCATCTGCTGATGCTATACAGAGTCAGTGTGCGATTAATGAATACAATTGAGGACTGCTGCTGCCCAGCATAGCTATAGCCATAAGTCATCTCTGTTACAACAGCCTGAGGTTGAACCACACACTCGTTGCCTCGGGCTATTAACCTAAATATGCTCTAATACGACCACCTCAACAACGGGCACACTTGACATGCTCTCCATCAAAAAACGTGGTTTGATTACCTTGCAAAACACAGAAGTAACCTTGCACTCATCTGGCCAAGTTTCAGTGCATTCCCTCCTGTGGTGCTTCCAGAACAGCCAATAATTAAACAATATGCACACAGGCTGGTGAATAGCAGGAGCTGCTCTCAGCTTTGGAGAGGGTTGGGCATAACTGGGGCAAAGGAGGCCTAGCTGTGTCTACAGCTGGGACTGTAGCAGTTAACACTCTTAATGCACCATTAACACAAACTATAACATTTGACTGAACCTGCCACGCACTCCTACACACACACACATCACGCTGTCTGCCTCATTAACGCAACTATAACATTACAATGAAGAGTTTCACACACAAACACACTATTACACACTGTGTAACCATTACCACAAGCTGTAACATTAGGCTTCACCAGTCGTAATGACTGCACTAAACCAATAGTGGAGAATGAGCATGCCAAACTGTGATGTGGCTCTTTGACTTTGTATAACCTGTATCTGGATGAAAGTAAAATACAAAGTTGGTAATTTATTTTATTTTAATTCTATTTAATACTGTATTTTAATACTATCCTTCTGCAGGTTATACTGTTTCTTTCAGTAGATGGCGACCACAGGTCTGACATTGAATCATTTGATGCCTAATTGTTGATGAATCATTTATTCAACTAATTCATTCGGGAACAAAACAGGCCTTTGGGCCTGTCCCAGTACCCACAATTGCAGTCAATGCACTTGACCACTTGTCTACAGAGATTAGGTATTTCTGGTATTTGGCCTAAGTGTTCAAGTGGGCGTGAAGGCTCCAAGTGATTGTAAAACGTTTGATTACCCCATGGAATACACATTATCTATTGCAAGGCATGTGTTTACAGAGCATAATTTTGATTTTTAATACTTTTTACTTTGAAATAAACTCCTCTGTTCAATAGTCCCCAACATGACATGATTTACTAATTAGCGCTAAAGTGAAGTAGTTGCAAACATTTGACAAAATACACATACTCATATCTGCACCAATGAAATGTGCAACACTTAAAAATGATACGTAATAAAATTATATATAATACTGAATTAATTTTACTGACGCTGGAGAGTTTTCTTTGACATCTCATGATTTCGGGGGACATAAGTTCCTGAACATGATGAATGATGAGATACGCTTAGCCTACCGCTCTGAAGTGGTATATACTATAATATGAAGATTATAGTGTAGATTTAGTGTGCATTAGGGGCACTGAGCTTTGGCATTTTTTTCAACCTGGGACAGTTGCATGCACATGCTCTTTAAAGTGGCCAAGACCGCAAATGTGGGCATGGGACAGGCCCAGTCTCTCTGTGAATCACTCACTCCGTCAAACTGTTTTAAAACACAGAGTCATTAAGTGCCTTTATGAGTGAGTCATTGAATCATTCAAATAATTTTTTTCAACATCACTGATTCATCCAGGAACACCACTACTGTATTTTATTTGTATACAATCAATGGTTAATTCTGCTGCAGCTTTGTTTGGAACCACTTTTACTGGTGGAGCAAAAGTAGAGAGAGTAAAGGGCCATTCACTCAGAATGCCTTTTAGCATTGAAAAACACAAGACACAGTAAGTGGTATGGGGGGGAAAACGCAGTGGCATGTGTGAGACGCTGCAAAAGATGTAAGATGTGAATGCATCATACAAAGACGTTAGTCTAGTGCATGTTTACATATAAAAACTAAGGAAAAGCAGTGCAGTGAAATGCAAAAAATGGCCTTCAAAGTAAATATATTGCATATGGCATAAAGAGACAAACACACACCATGGTCTATAAGCAAGATTCAAAGATATAAAGTCAAGTGCAAAAGTTTTCTGCACATGAGAAAGTAACAAACATGCAGTAAAAGCCCACTGACACAGTGCAATAACCTCTGTTTTCTGTGTCCTGTGAACATGCTTGCCATTGATTAAAACAGCAAGGTGTGCAATAAAGCGCAGGCGAAGTGCTAGCTCCATATGGCCTCAGACCCCGAGGCTGTGAGCTCGCTCTTAAGCCTCCCCTGCTCCCCTCTCTTTTCCCAATTCTACAGATGGTAAAAACACAATTCAAAGCCCCAACAGAATGGGCCCTTGGCAGCAGTTCAACCATTTACTTCAGTAATTAAACAGTGCCGAACACTAAATTAGGGATGGAAAAAAAAAAAAAAAAAAAAAAACTTAAAACCCTGAAAACCCCCCCCCTTATGTCCCCCCTGAGATTAGAGTTATCTAACGGCTTGTTCTGTATGATCTGTAACTCTACAGTAAAAATATATAAAACAGGATATTTCTAAAAAGTGATAAACAACATGCTTGCAGGACATTGTGATTACCTCATAATCAGTCCACAAAAGCTTCCCGTCAAGCAGTGAACTGTAGTAATTAAAGTGTGACAGAAAATCAAAAAACTATTTACATTTCAAGCTTATGTGTACTGATTACATATTACATCAATGCACTGCCAACTGCTAAGCGCAAATAAGCCTTACACTGAAGGATCTGTAATTGCAGCAGAATGAAGGGCTTGCCTCACTTTCTCTCACTGCAGACAATAACTTCAAGGCGAGGCCTTCGTTTATTCCTCCATAATTACGTCCAAATCCCACTCAAATGATCCCATCTAATCATCTATTCTCTACCTTTTTTTTTTTTTTGCTTATTTGATAATGGTTAATTACTATGTTTCTACCTAAGATAATACTAAGTGGTTTTGATATGTAATTTGCTGGCAATAAATAATTGTGAATACCAGAGCTAATGGATTTGTTGCTTTTTTGAAGGGTGGGGGGGAGGGGGAGTAGAGTGCCCTTTCTCCTTATCTAAATATTCTTATCTATTAGAAAGTCAGCAATGAACTTGAACTGTGATCGTATTTTCTTCCCCCATTTGACGTAATGTCTGATGAAATGCTTCTCAAACAAGTACAATGTAGGAACAGGACAATGATTTTGTCCCTCAGGAATTGATTGGATTGTTTTGTGTGCTAGAACCTAGGCAGGGACTACATGTTTATTTTTGACAGGAGTACAACAAAACAGTAACCAACATTGACAAAACTCCATGAAACTGTTTTGAAAGTTGTGAGTTGTTAAAATTACATGATCTAGGACCCTTGTATAGTGTTTGCCATTGTAAAAACTGCCTTACAGCCATGCTTTCATCCATATTAAATTTTGTTTTCTGCCGTCAACCTGACTAAATCTATTGCTGTGACCTCATGTCGATAAATCATTTTTAATAATACGGCAATATTCCACAAAAATAACAAGTTTTGATTGTTTATTTTTTTATGTAACCCAGGGAAGGTTGGGGGCTATGCTACTGTTAATTTTTTGTGTTGTTTGCAGATTAATCCTGTATATATATGAATTGCCAACAACACAAAACTTAACGTTATCCTGTAGCATTTATATATATATATATATATATATATATATATAGATATCTCTATAATCTATAATACTCTACACCTTCCAGCAACACACTCCACAGAAATGTGATTAGTTAAACGTTATAATGCATCCCACCCGAATTAATCATTCAAGAAGCAATTCAACACAAATGCACTGCCTTTATTGAAGCGATCAAGACAGAGGCCAATTGCATGTAATCCTGTGACAAACCTATTATAAATATAATGTCAATATTCCGCTTTTTGTGCAGATGGGCATAGTGAGCACCACAGCACACACTGCAGCCTGTTATACAACTACATTTTGGGCAGTGCTGGTCTGTGCTATGGAATGCATCTATACCCGACGAAAAAGGCACATTACACAAGACCATATGCTGCCAAAGTTCCAACAGGGACCGTATCACCGTCTAATTCTGCATCACAAGAAATGAAGGAATCAGTGCTGGCATTGAGTCTGATTAACTCTGCATGACTCCATCAATACCCCAGTGAGCTGGTCTGCTTCTCTCGCCACAGGTGAGCACTGTGTTCCCATTCCCAACAACAACACACATACAGATCAAATGGTCCATCTATTTCCGTGAGGAGAAATTGTATGATCTGCAAATGATCTTACAAGATTATCTCCTGCATGAATAATAAATATAATTGCATTTAGAGGAAAGAGAGTGAGAGAGAGAAACAGAGACAGTTACTGCTGCTACTGTAATACAAACATACCATTATTTGTTATGCCAGTAAAGCACATTGAGCAACAATCGAGAATGCTCAGATTTAAAGGAACAAATGTAATCAAATGATCAAATTAGCACTAATTAACATTTGGGTGCTGAGTCTGACTATTAAAGCTCACAAAAGTAGACCGGAAAAAAAAAACAGCTCATGTCAACTTCTTAATTATTCTTGTGCATGCAGCATTTCCAAGACTCGTGCGCCCTAAGTGCAGATAAAGACACCATCTGCTGGTAATTAGAGCTAAATAATATCAGACATCATAGCTAATAATTTTGACTGCAAATTTGATTAAAACCTGAATATAATTTGGGCTAGTTTTTGTTTTCTGAGAAAAAAAGGGTCCATGTTGCAAAACCATAATCAGGAAAAAAGCGACACATTAAAACAGGCTGATTATTCTTTTCTAAAAACCTTGGGAAACATATAAACATAAAAAATAACACACCCAGTCCTAATCTTTTATAGCTCATTTGCGTTAAATGAGAAGGAATTACTGTGTATCACTACGGCCTGCTACAACAGCAAGGCATTGGCCTTAATGGCTTTTTATTAGCTTAATCTCCAAATTAAATGGTGTTTGAAGCTGAAGATGCTCTCTTTTCTACACTGTTATTACCCCCATCATCATGAACCCATTTTCCTGCCGAGACCAATTTGAATAAGACGAGAAGGCTGCTTCAAATCTGTGATGGCTGTGTGTGCGACGCGTGCATGTGTGTGTGATGGACCTGCAGGCGAGAGAGAGAAAAAGAGAGAGATCCATAATGAGGGATGCTGGGGAATTGCCCTCCTGGAAGACCTGATGTGTTTCCAGTTGGCTGCCAGCTGCCAGAAATCAAGACAAACACTGATCATTGACAGGAGGATTAACACTGCTTCGCACAGACATACACACCTGAACACGCCGACGCACAGAGATCTTTTAACGGGCGATGCTTAAAGCAAAAACGGCATTAATTAAATCAGTTACAGGCTTTCAAACATCTTCGAATCATATATTCAATTAGTCAGCAACATGGTGTAGCTAGCAGGGGGACATTATGGGTGTAATTAACAACGTATTAATGTGTAAATGAGACTAAACTCTCTCGCTCTCCCTCTTTTTCGTCAGAAATTCACAAGTAAATAAATACATCTTTGACTACACAAACATGTTTGCACCGTATACTGTATTTGTATTATATTTATAGGTGTTTTCTTAACTAAGGGCACTTTTTACATCTGAGGACTTTATAAACGCTCTTAAAACACACTTTTTACACTCTCACTAGTTTATTTAGTTTGTCTCCATGTATATCAGGAAAATTCTGTAATTTTTGTCATTCCACCAGTGTCTTCACAATCCCAACTATATATAAATCATATTTAACTATACTGTATATATATATCATATTTTTATAATTATATATTATTATTAATATTTTATAGTTTTAGATTTAAATTTCTGGTGGAGTAAATAATTAAAATGTATACATAAAAGGCATTACCAAGCGCTAAAAAATAAATAAATAAAAAATTAAAATAAAATGTTTTAATTTGACCTTATAACATTGAAAGGTAAAAAAAATAAGATCCACCCCGAAACATAAAACTGCCTTTTGATGAGAGACCCATATATTAAAAATATGGACTAAAATATTAAATATGAAAATGTGAGGAAAGAATGAGAGGACAAAAGAAAGTCAGAGAGAAAAGCAAAGTTGCATTTAAAGCTGATATATTTCTGCTGCAGTACTCTCTTACCTGGCAAGCTAGAGTACATCAACGGTGCTCCATCCAAAACACCAGCAGCTGTTACTCCACATGGAAAACTTTTCTCTAAAATCCAGAGACATCTGTTAGGAAACCTGAGCTATTAAACATCTCTTCAGCTTTATTATTGCACAGCATAACCAATCAAAATTAGACTGATCAATTACATGAATTAAATCGCATGACACCAACTGGGCTGTTTTTACTTCTTTTTTGAACACTGGAACATAACAATGTCTGTGTGATGCTGACAAGGGGACAACATGACATGACAGCACAACTAGGAACAGCACTAGCTTCTCAGTGGTTCATTAGTATCCAGATACTGCTCCTCTCCTCCCTGCATCTAAACTGCTTTGTCAGAGAGATACCACACAAATTCGGAATGAACAAATTGGATCGAGACTTCGCTGTCAACATTTGGTAAGTTAATAAGAGTGAAGAAATTATTTAGTCTTTTTCTCCACATCAACAACTGTTGCTTTGATTGAAATCCATCTGTCTACATTAAGTTTGCACATTACCATGACCCAAACAAAGACTCTCAAATCTGAGTCCAGCACTGACATCAGACCTGACAGTAGCTCTACCTGCATTTACCCTTATTCTCTCAATCTAATGACAAAATTCTTAAAGGGATACTCGAACCAAAACTCGACCTATCTCCATGAAACCATTTAATGTCACTTAGGACCCTCAAAGCTGATGTTTCAAAAACCACAGTAAAGTGAAAATGAAGTGAAACAATGGGCCTAAGTAAGAAAAAAAATCATATTTTAAACTTTACCATATTTAAAACTTATATGTTTCATTTTTTTTGCAGGATCAGACTTAAAGGTCCCCTGAAACGCTTAGAAACAGCAGTGTTACTCTATGTGTTGACATCATTTTAACTTAAACAGGAAGACAGGGCGGGACATATTAAGCAGCTCCGCCCCTTTTTAAAATAGCCAATAGGGTTCGTTTATATCACAGCTTGGGCTAGAATCCGTTCATAGCCGTTGAGCTCCGTAAGCCACATTTAACAGGGTATGCCAGCCACAATCTCACCCATATTGCTATAAAATATAGCATTCAAATAGAATTGTAGAATTCAAATAGCTCTGATACATTATGTGGTCTGCGCCGATTCGCGCATGTAATCCGCTCCGTGCTATCGTGTCTCTGAACCGGAGCAGAGTGTGTGTGCGGTGCAGTGGTTAGCGCGACACAGCGCGAAACCAGACTTTCTTTTTTTCCTCAATGGGAAAGCATATTTACACCAACTGTTGGAATTGTTCCCTATCCACTATATAGTGCACTACATGCCATTCATTGTACAGAAAATTCTAATTCTGTGGACAAGTGACCCATTTCAGCCACGGCTTCAGCGTCTATTTTATAGTGTAGGGGCGGGTGCTTCGGATTCTAGAGAGCATTTGATTGGACAGAAAGTTTGATGAAAAGCTGAAGTACGATGTGACGTCAAAAATCGTTGAGCCGTTTTGGCGGAAGTGACGAACTAAAAGCTTTGAATGCTTATATCTTTTAAATGCGCATTTTGTCACTGTTTTGGAGCACACTGCCTTAAAGATAATACCGTACTATCATCACAAGTTGCAAAACAGATTTTGTCTGGTTTCACTTTCTGAAAACTTGTTCAGTCCTTTTTTCATTCTAATGCTACCCATCCCTCATTGTCGATCCTCAAGCAGGGCCCTTCATCAGCAGAAGGAACATCGCCATCAGGGTCTCTCAGGTGTGAGGCAGTGTGCTAATGATTAGAGATGCTTATATTCCAGGTTTATAAACTGAGAGGAAAGAGATATTGTAAATGTGTATGACTTATTGTCCACACATGCTGATTCCTAACACATTGACACTTTTCACATAGGGTCTGACACATGCCGTCGACCCCAAAACCTCACACCAGCTCTCTCCCTTTGAGGCTCCACTGATACCGAACCCTGTCCTCATCCATCCTCTGAGACCGAGCCTGTCCTATCTTCCCAGGGGAGGACACCTGGCCTGGACGGAGGAGTGTGTGGATTGAAGGATGTGTGGTGATTAATGTAGGCTGTTTAGGGTGCCGTCAGGGTAGGGGGAAAGGGTGCAGAGCTGGGCCTGATGGATGGGGGCTGAAGCACAAGCTGATAAGACATGGCCCATGAATCTGTTCCACATCAACACTCACTTTGATCACTGACAGAATCCCAGAGATGGGTCTGTGCATCTGTCCAAACAGACAAAACACGCACACACAAACACATACATATACGCTGACTGGCCTGTATAGCTCTGTGAATGTCTCTGTCCCAGTGAAATCTCTGTTATTCTTATTTTTGTCTCTCCTTTTCTTTCTTGTCTTTTTTCATTCCATCTATTTTTGATCTGCTACTTGGGTTCGTGGTAATAATAAAGAGCAAGATACTGTTTTGGCAGTGTGTGAACCATGGCAGTGCGCTTTGGCCAGTGCCAGATTCAGCAGATAAGAGATGATCCATGAAAGCTGATAGGTTCACTGACAGCAGGACAGGGGCCTTGGCCTCCACCAAAAGGAGGCATTACAGGGGCCCACGCAGCTGTCAGGACCAAATCGTCTTACACATTCATAAACACACACACACCTCGAATATCTGCCATGCAGATACCCCAAACAGTCTGAGCCTCTCTGTCTGTCTGTATCTGTCTGTTTCACTCAGTCACCCAACACCACACACTTGTGTGTTACAGTAGCTATCTCAAGCTAAATCTAAATAACGTTTGTGCTGTTGGTTTCCTTTCTCCTTTTCTTTGATTTTGAATGGTACAGTGTACAAATGTATAGAGCATATCAGAAATGCTACATTATTCACAGTATCAGACCATACTGAAAGAAAGTGTGATTTATGCTGCCTTCTAGATTTGTTCTACTAGGGTTGTCAATAACACATTTATCGTGCCCCTCTCCTGTATGTAAATTCCCGAAAATAATTTTCATGAGCAGCTCAAGCTTGCTCATGTTTTTGCGAGTCCGCAATCAGTGCAACACCAGCTATTAAGGCCTGTTCGCACCATGGACAATAACTATAATGTTAACCATAAAGTTGTAATAATTTTAATTATATAAGAACATGAAAGTCCACATCACAACTAGTGGAACGATATCGTTGGAATCCCTTTCATAACTAATATTTCCAGCTGATGTATGTATGATAAGAACATAGACAGTCAATCAGAATCCATCTGACTTTAAAAAACGTGAGCATTTGAAGCAGCAGAAAACATAACTGCAGTGTACACTTTAATGAATCATCATTAATCACATAGAATTAATTTGAACCCCTAGCTCCTAAACTTCTTAGGTTTCACAACATTGAAAATAGGTTCACAACATTAAAAAACATTACGTGGAAAATCATAAAGAAGCTGTCTGAGGTAGAACAATCACTTACGCTTGTAATTTGGCTTTCTGTTAACAGTCACTCCCCTCTGATTTTTTTATACATATTATGACTGATTCATCAAAATGTATAATGAGAAGAACAAATTTAAATCTTAATCTTGAGCTTATGAACACATGCTCCCCTGCCTTAATTTGTGTGCAAGGGAAAGCAGTTGATTTCTCCAAGTGGACGTCAAGACTGTAAAACTATAAAACAGAGATGTTCATCTCCTGAAGAACCCCAAAGTGTTCTTTTCTACTTTCATATCCTCTAAAGAAATGACTGCCCATACTAAAGAGAAAGAGGGAAAAAAAAGTTGAGAGCGGAAAAGTCCCCAAGGGAAAAGGAGAAAGGAATAATAAGCTATTTAATTTACACTTTAAATTATTTTATTCTGAACAGATACACTGTGGGCCCTTACTGGTATTTAAACGATTACCAAATTATATTAATCCTTTTTCAGAGAACATTTTCCAGCTGCAGATTTGCGGCTCTAAATGAGGAATTCTTTCAAGTCAAATTACAGAGGCGTAACACTCTGAATTTCATTTACAAGTTAACTGTTCCATTTATCCACAATTCAGACTTTTCTGTGATTTTTAAATCTCCTTAAATAAAACAGTCAACACTTACAAATAGATGTCCTTGCTGTAGGCACAATATCACAACTGCGGTTTGATTGTTTACTCGTGTCTTCAATTTTGCATGAGACCTTGTGTTTTAACCAGTAAGCAGCACAGGTAGATCCACGAAGCAGATTGTCTGTTCTGGACCTTGATCTCATTAGACCTTTCCAGCCCCTCTGTCTCTCTCAAGTTCACATCTATGGTGTTTGCCACTATGATCTGACTTTAAAATAAAAGCATATCAGTTGGAGAGCTCTGACCTTTTAATGAAAATGTCAGTGTTCATGTTCCTGTGAGAGTCTAGGCTGTGTCTTTCAGCGGCTGAGCGTTACACCTCAATGGCTTCTCAGTGGACAGACACATGACCAGGGCTAATGGTACTATACATCTTTTCTGCTTTGTTGGGATCAAGTGGACTACAAAAGATCAGACTAAACAAATAAATGGCTTTGAATCATTTCTGTCAGTCACATTTGGCTATTCTTGCAGAAAAACAGCATGTTATAATTTTGCATTTGGATTTAATTGACGCCTCCGAGCATATGATAAGGTTTGACAGCCCAGTGTGGTCTTTGTTGATAGCTCTCAGATCAAAGCTTGTCTCTAATATACAGTCCAATTCCAGTGACTTCATTCTACAGTGGCACAACAGCACAGTAGCACTCACATTAATCAAATCACACCATTCAGATTATTCGAATGGGCTTGGACTTCAGTTCCCCTCACTTCAAACACGTCGGGCTTATGCTGCGGCCAGCTTAGACGCTGACAATTTAAAGGCAAGCGAGGGACGGGGGACAAACAGAGAGTGAGGGAGGGACACGAATGAAAGAGCGTATGAAAAGCCTCACAAATGACTAATGTCTTTCTCAGCAGATGCCACGGTCAGACATAAACGTGATAAAAAACTGTGATTCCTACGAGCGCAGCAGCGTGCAGAATGAAACCCAACTGCTAATGTGCCGTTAGAATGACAGACTCCATAGAGTGGAGCGGAAACCTTCCATCCTGCCACAGACAATTGAGCTGTGGGAGAGTAAAAGACAGAACAGACTGCAGCAAATCAGGCATATCTGCTCTGTGTCTTATAAAGCCAAGGGAATTATGGGTAATGAAGGGTGATCATTGGCCTTTAGTCAGTCATTCTCTAAATGTGGTAAGAAATCAGTGTACTTTTATTACTATATGTGCAATCATGACTTTAAAATAAATAACAAATACTAGAATAATAGAAACAAGAAAGAATTTTTGTCCAACAAGCACAAAATGTTGCATGAAGCAATATATTTAACAAACATATCTAAAATTACAATACATCTGCTAGTCTGTTAAGCCAATATGATTAAAATATGAACATTAATAATAGAAATGCTATTGTTTCTTATTATATTTCCAATTTAAACAGAGCCTTTCTTTTTTTAGCTTTTCATCTTTACTTAAAATTAAGAAATAAAAATAATAAAATATTAATAAAATACCATTAAAATATTAATTATAGGAGAATAATATGTCATTTTATTGATTATAGGATGTATGTTTGCTTATGGAAACTAATCAAAATTACAGTTACATCTTAAAATAGTTTTTTTAATTTAGTAATGACACACTTCTGGTTTCAAGCCCCACCCACATCTGGATGCACCCACATACAAATGAAGATTATGTTTACTATTATTTACTTTGATTATTATTGTATTGTTTTTGACTGTATTAATAGCTATTCTTTGAGATATCTAAAGCTGTGCGTATTACACTGTTTTTATATGTTGATGTATATATGATACGTTATGAACTGTGACACTTGGTTTTTCACCTTTGGGACAATGTAAACACAGAATTAGCCACCTCAGTGCTTACAAAAGTGTCATGTTACTCCTCCAGCCCCCATGTTGTACATTTTTTACGACTATTAAAGCCCTCCACCATCGCCATGTCACACTGACAGGCCCAAGACAGTTCTCACCAACCACTAAAGGCCAAAAGGTCATAGACTCCATTCATTTTTAATTGGCCAAGCATCATTTCATATTCATATTGTGACAGAATGAAGATGGGATGTTGTCATAGTAAATTTGAGGGGATGTCAAAGTGCAATATAAGTACAATAGTAAGGGGTCACCCAACCCCCCAACACACTCTCATAGACACACACTCTCTCACTCCTCCCATTCAGAGTGTGCAACGTTTAGATATTATGAAAATTAAATATTCCAATATTAGCTCTTGATTTAAAAAAAGCACATTTAATCTTTATGTCAAGCATTACTGTTATTCTCTTTATCAGCTGGGGCAGCAGCCAGTCTGCACTCAGAGGGTACATGGATGTGAAGGGCTGACAGTGTATAATTTACCATTTGTCCAGGTCAGCGTGTAAAATCAGAGACATAGACTCTGAAAGGCTGGAGCCCCTGCTGAAACTCCATCAGAACCCTCTGAGTGCTTGCACACAGCTGTGGTGTGCACTCAGATCGCACATAAGCATTGTGACCTGGACGTTGGTCTTTCCTGCTAGTCACAACAAAAGGACCAAAATAAAAAAAGACAGAATGTTCTATTAGTCAGCATTAGTTAATGCATTTGGGATCATGAACTAACAATGAATAACATAATATGTGTAAGATTTGTATGAAGAAGAAGAAAGAAGAAAGAAAGAGAAAGAAAGAAAGAAAGAAAAAAGAAAGAAAGAATTTTATTCAGGACGAGACATACAGTATATATTGTTACAAAAGATTTCTATTTTAAATAAACGCTGTACTTTTTATTCATCATTCATCAAGATTTCTATTCATCAAAGAATCCTGAAAAAAGAGTAGTATTGTTTCCTCAAAAATATTAAGCAGCACAACCGTTTTCAACATTAATAATAATAGAAACGTTTCTTGAGCAGCAAATCAGTATAGTAGAATGATTTCTGAGGAATGTGTAATGTAACACTAAAGACAATTTAATGACTGCTGAAAATTCCGCTTTGCCACTACAGGAATCATTTTCATAAATATTAAATAGACATTTTGCAGTATTTTAATTACTATAGGATTTTTTGAAATTTTAAATAAGAAATTTAATTAAAAAAATTTAAATATTAACAAATGTGTTGTTTTATAGTTAGTTAATTATACTTAATGCATTATTTTATGTTAAAGAATATAACCAATTTTTTTTCCCTAATAATTACACAATTATTATGCACACTTATTATTATGAGGTGAGATGTGAACAGAACAGCTACAGAGTAGAGACCTGTAGGAAAGTCCCTTTAAGGCAAGTCTGTTCACTTGGCGGCCACATTTGTAACGCCCCCAGGCAGCTATTTCCAGCCATGAAAGTACAGATCTAGCATCTTTCTTGAATGGGGAATAACTGAAATCTTCCTTCTTGGTCAATATTACATTTCAAACATATTTGAAAACAGGAATAAGATCTGACAACACTGATATTATGAAATATATTATACTTCATAAATGTACAATACATGCTTCTGGATTTATCTAAATATTTCACTGTACCATTGTGCTAATCTTAGAAGTGCTACTGTACAGTTCCTCCTAATTATGGCCCCTTTGGGAGCTACACCCACCCCCCTGAAGCCGGCCGGTCGGCAGGGGAACCCCACCCGGTGTTGCAGAGGTCTGGGGGAATGAGATCTGCGTCATGCCCCGTGTGTCCAGGGCCGAGGCCCAGGGGAGAGAGACACATATCCTCTATACAGACAATAGAGCTGGAACACTGTCAGGAGGAGTCACAGCAGGACTGTACCACACTGTGTGTGTGTGTGCACATGAAACTCTCTTTGTTTCACTGTATATTAGTGCAACTGCTGTGTGTGTGTATGCTTATATTGTGTAACACACATTTGTGTGTGTGTGTGTGCTCAGCAGAACCAGTGGGCAGGAAACCTAACAGTGAGCCCGTTACCCCCTGCTTGCACTGACAGGATACACAGCCTGCCAAGCCCGCACAGTTGGTGAGCAGCCATTATGCTAAAGCTTGGAAGTACAGACACACACAATCCGAAATGTGACCACCCTTCAGAGAGTTTATACTGAAGCATGTGTTAAACTAATAAATGTAAGCACATCAGTGCTATTTTAAGAAAACCAAGCCTTTTTTCAGAAGCAAAAATTTTATAAAATTGGATTGAGAGCATCTGTCATATTTTCTGGTGTGTCTTTGTAGCAAGGTGTGTGTGGCACTGACTGTAGCCCCTGTGGCTTTTGCAAGGCAACTTAAGATAAGAGCTCCCTGACTGACTCAAACACAATGCCCACTGTGGCAGAGGAAGGGGGAGAGAAAAGAGTCTTTTAAACCCACCATGTCTGCTGTTGTCAGCACAAGTTCAACATGATTAGATAAAAGACTGTTTTCACTCACTTTGTGTACCGGTGTGGATAGATTCATAGAGATGTAACTGGTATAACAGACCTAGCTTACACTAGTATACCAGCAACTCAATGTTGCTGCAGGAAGGCCCTTCCCAAAGGCTGCTAGCACAGAGTAATGTGTGCTGGTCATTCCTGTGTTGGAAAAGCTGAATTTCAGCAGTTATTATTCCAGTCAGAAAACATTCTAATATGCTGATTTGGTGCTCAATAGACATTCTTATTATCAAAGTTGAAAACTGTTGTGGAAATGTACATTTCAATTCTAGTTTAGAATCATCAATATTAAAATTAAAAGTTGTATCTTTTTGTAATATTTAATGGAGCTGAGCTAACATGATCTAGCAATGTTAGCAGTTGTATGTTTAATATCTCCATATCCCCAAAAAATATTCCAGGTCTTCTAATACGATACACTCAGTAAAAAGGCACAACACCTGCTACTGGGACAGCAGCACCCATTCAAAAGGTACTAATATATACCATTTAGGTACTAATATGTACTCTTTAGGTATTAATATATACCTTTAAGGTACTAATATACCTCTTTTAGGGGTAAATAAGGTACAAAAATGTAGCCTTTCAAAGGTACCACCCAAGTGACAGGATTTGTGCCTTTTTTCTGAGTGTACACTAGCGTTGTTTGAGGAAAAGACCAAAAAATCCTGACCTGGAGACATATCTTTCTTCATTTCAAAGCCTTCTTCTGAGACTATAATACACTGACATTTACATTTGCACACTGATTTCTATGATAAATCCAACTTAGGAAAAGGAAATGCAGTTCATCCAATTTTTGTTGTAGGAAAACACTAGTATGTTTCTCATGTATTTAATACACACTGTTAGACAGTTTTGAAAACAGTGAACTATTGTGTGTACAGTGTGTGAGAGAGAGAGACAGGGAGGGTATGTGGTGCCCCGCAATAGAACAGCTGCTGTTGGCTGTTGACAGACAGTGTGTCCCTCAGACAGAAGAGCTTGTACTTGTTGTGTTAACACTAACCCTACACAATAATCTGGCCCTTGTAAAGCAGGTATCGCCCGCACAATAACATCATTGTCAAACATGCTAATGAACACGGGGAGGGGCCCTGAATAAATTTAGATGGGAGAGAGAGAGAGGGAAGGGAGCGAATGAGGTATAGAGAGAGCGATGGAAGGAGGGAGGAACAGAGGGTGAGGGGAGGGCGTTGAAGGGCATTGTGGGTTGTTGATTCACATCACTGAACACTGGAGAGTTGTCTTATATCCTCACAATACAAATTAGCCTGAGCCAAAAAGAGCGAGAGACTAAAGCAGGCGACAAATGTGAAGTTTTAAACCGCCTGCACAATAGATGCTCTACCCTCTCTCCACACACACACACACACACGCACACACACTTCAGTACTAAAACGGGGTGAGAGAGAAAGTGGCAGCGTTGGTCTTTCTCTAATGAAGCAAGCCAAGATTCAAGTCAATAGAGCAATTCATTAACAAATCAAAGTCCCAGGGGTGCAAGTGCGTTTGAGGGAGCCCTCCTCCAGATCTGCTGTCCATATGCCCGGGGTCAGAGTGCCCTCCCCGCTTCACACACACACACCCATTCAGCATACCACACAAAACCGTTAGGGTCGAGCCCGTTCTTCTGTCGACTTGAAACACAAACAACAACAGAATGTCCATATGTTCCATGAAAATATAGATACGCCTGGGACGGTTTGCTTTTACTTCCCCCCTTACTAAACACAAAACACACATATACACAAACACACACGCCCCTGACGCCACGTCGAGCACTGTTAGTTATAAGCGAGAGGGAGGGATGTTTGCTGATGTGTCAGCTCTGTTTTTAACCCTCTAGCTGTCACCTCAATTGGCGAATCATTCGTTTCCTTCTGTGTTCTTCGACAAAACGTCATCAACCTCAGGAAACATTCTGCATTCTCGCTCCTTCATTTTCTCAAAATCTCAAATCTCTGTCTCCAGCCTTTCATTGAGAGGCAGCATGGCTGTCAGGCCATACGAACGTGAGGGTGGTACTGATGCGTATGTGTGTGTGTTAAAGGCACATTGAGGCAGGATGAGTTGCTGAAGAGGATTTAGAGTGGAGGGCCCTTCACACTACTCTTTCAAATCTTCACAAATAAAGCTCTTTACAGCCTGAAAGTGGCCCCTCGGCCCTCTCCAGGCTCAGCCCACTCAAAGACCCAACATGATTGTCATGGATATTACACCATGCAGGCAACAACAGAACGCGGAGACAAGTGTCGATCGAGAGACAAAACCCGAGCAGACTTTTCTGCCAGGCAGGCCAGGGAATGTTGACGGGCCGGTGAAAAGGTTGTTTAACCTTTTGAAAGTGAATGGAGAGACCCTGAAACAAATGCAGTGTGATAGACCCTATACCCGCAGGGACACTCCAGAAACACTAAACCCTGTAAGAGAGACAGGGCAAAAGAGACGGATGAAAACACGATTGGATAACAAACGGTGTGTGCCAGATCCTATCGACTGAAATTCTTCGCATTTAGGAGCTTCAGTGTGAGGAAGAGGCGCCGATGGATTTGAATGTCTGTCGACCTGTAAGAGCGCTGCTGTTCCGAAGGCCCAGCATGAGTTTTTTTTTTCTCTTTTCAACATTTTATACTATTTTCAACAAAAGATTCAATTTAATTATTATAAAAATATCGTTTATTTTAAAATAATATTAAAATAACATTTTCCTTACCACCTTGAATACATGTGTATGCCTCTTAGTCATTATTTTCAGGCATGTAAATATTAATTTATGAATATCATTATGACCTTGCCATACCATAAAAGGTGAAATGAATTATTTTAAGAGAATTACCAACCCTGTGACATAGTCATGAAAAGTTAAACTTTCAACTTTCCAGTTTCTGTTATAATAAAAAAAAAAAATAAAATAAAATAAAATTGAGAACAGCAACGCTGGTCCCGCAACTACAGCATAATTATGGAGGAAATTCTTTGAATATTGTGCGAACTAAGGGGGGGGGGGGGGGCTTTCGAGTCAAAGACTGAGAGCCCAGCTCTATAATATAATTTTGGTGTTTCCATTTTTTATGTTTGCTAAATAATCATTAAAATAATTTCTATTAAGAAATAATACTAAAGGATTATGCCTGAAGTTTATATTTTCTGCATTATTACAGCAACCTTACAGCAGCAAGTTTTAGAAAACTTATCCCACACCTCTCCTCTCGTCTTCACTCAGTCTGAGGTGACAAAATAAAATAAAAAAGTAATTTAAAATGGTAATGACAGAATGCAAATGATTTCACTTTGTAATTAAACTTTGCTGTAAAACAGATATTGCTGCGGTTGATTTGGAAAGTGGGGCATGTGACAATTACCGAGCGGTTAATTGCGAAGCTGCTCAGCATTGCTAATTGTTCCGTGAGGATGGGTGGAATGAGTTCTTGGCAGAGGCACTCTATCAACATGACCAGAGCTGTGCAGAAGCACTTCAGCTCAGACGAGTCACCTGAGAACCGCCGCTCACCCCTGCTTCTACCTGACCAATGGGCCAGAACCAAGCAGTCTGCCTTTGCATGGAACTTCACTAACTGTGGGTTATAGCCGAGAATGAATACAAGTCAAGAGAGTAGGGTGAGTGAAGGAAGGTCAAATAAGAGATATAGCAGATGAAAACTATAATTCTTTGCAACTTGCAACACCATAAACATAGCAAAGGTCTTCTTTATATCAAAAACCCTTTTCTTGACTATAAAGGGTTCTTTAGAGATTACAATAAGTTATCATAGTATATAATGTCAGTATATACAGTGGGTACGGAAAGGTATTCCGACCCCCTTAAATTTTTCACTCTTTGTTAAATTGCAGCCATTTGCTAAAAGCATTGAAGTTATTTTTTTTTTCCCTCAATGTACACACAGCACCCCATATTGACAGAAAACACAGAATTGTTGACATTTTTGCCGATTTTAATAAAAAAAAAACGGAAATATCACATGGTCCTAAGTAATTCAGACCCTTTGCTGTGACACTCATATATTTACCTCAGGTGCTGTCCATTTCTTCTGATCCTCCTTGAGATGGTTCTACACCTTCATTTGAGTCCAGCTGTGTTTGATTTTACTGATTGGACTTGATTAGGAAAGCCTCACACCTGTCTATATAAGACCTTACATTTCACAGTGCATGTCAGAGCAAATGAGATTTATGAGGTCAAAGGAACTGCCTGAAGATTTCAGAGACAGAATTGTGGCAAGGCACTGATCTGGCCAAGGTTACAAAAAATTTTTCTGCTGCACTTAAGGTTCCTAATAGCACAGTGGCCTCCATAATCCTTAAAAAGAAGACGTTTGGGACGACCAGAACCCTTCCTATAGCTAGCCGTCCGGCCAAACTGAGCTATCGGGGGAGTAGAGCCTTGGTGAGAGAGGTAAAGAAAACCCAAAGATCACTGTGGCTGAGCTCCATAGATGCAGTCGGGAGATGGGAGAAAGTTGTAGAAAGTCAGCCATCACTGCAGCCCTCCACCAGTCTGGGTTTTATGGCAGAGTGGCCCGATGGAAGCTTCTCCTTAGTGCAAGACACATGAAAGCCTGCATTGATTTTGCTAAAAAACATCTGAAGGACTCCCAAGATGGTGAGAAATAATATTCTCTGGTCTGATGAGAACTTTTTTGCCTTAATTCTAAGCAGTATGTGTGGATAAAACCAGGCACTGCTCATCACCTGTCCAATACATTCCCAACAGTGAAGCATGGTGGTGGCAGCATCAGGCTGTGGGGGTGTTTTTCAACTGCAGGGACAGGACGACTGGTTGCAATCGAGGGAAAGATGAATGCGGCCAAGTACATGGATATCCTGGACGAAAACCTTCTCCAGAGTGCTCAGGACTTCAGACTGGGCCGAAGGTTTACCTTCCACAAGACAATGACCCTAAGCACACAGACAAAATAACGAAGGAGTGGCTTCACAACAACTCTGTTGACTGTTCTTGAATGGCCCAGCCAGAGCCCTGACTTAAACCAATTGAGCATCTCTGGAGAGACCTAAAAATGGCTGTCCATCAACGTTTACCATCCAACCTGACAGACATGGAGAGGATCTGCAAAGAGGAATGGCAGAGGATCCCCAAATCCAGGTGGGAAAAACTTGTTGCATCTTTCCCAAAAAGACTCAGGGCTGTATTAGATCAAAAGGGTGTTTCTACTAAATGCTGAGCAAAGGGTCTGAATACTTAGACCATGTGATATTTCGTGTTTCTTTTTTAATAAATCTGCAAAAAGGTCAACAATTCTGTGTTTTTCTGTAAATTTTTGGGTGCTGTGTGTACATTAATGAGAAGAAAAATTAACTTAAATTATTTTAGCAGATGGTTGCAATATAACAAAGAGTGAAAATTTAAGGGGGTCTGAATACTTTCCGTCCCCACTGTATATATATGTCATATATATATATAGATATATATATATATATATAGTATATTCTATATTAATACAGAAAAAAAAATACCATACAATAGATGTATGGGTTTTTGGTTTCTTAACAACAAAATATTTTTACTCAGCCTTGTTTTGTAGTAAAATATCTACAGTAAACATCCATAAAACAAGGCACATTTACATCCAAAACAAAGAGTCTTGTTTTCAGTGAAAGAAAGAAAAAAATTGCTTATTCAAAAAAACAAAGATTTTCCAACAGGAGAACATTTTAATTCAAACTGACAAGCAAGTTAATTTATTACATAATAAATGTTGTGAAGTTTATGTTTATAATATGAAATAAATGAATTGTCAAATATCAGTGTTCTCATTTTAAGCATTCTCACACCATTTTGTTAGATATAATGTTTGATATGAAAGCTTAATATGAAGCTTGTTTTGATATTTTGTTTTTACAGGGTTATTTAAAAATAACTTATTTGTGAAATGATTTGCATGAATTGTATTCCTTACAACTTCTAACTATTGCTTCAAAAGCAGCCTGCGATTGCATAAAGATGCTGATTCAAACTCACAAGACTTGTAAGCAAAGTCAGTAGGGGTGGAACGGTTCAACTTACTCACGGTTCGGTTTGTATCACGGTTTTAGAGTCACCGTTTCGGTATGGTTCGGTATGTGCTATGTTTAGGGAAAAAACTATACTGTCAAATAAAAATAAAGAAAATAAGAATAATCTATCTAACTACAAGCAACAGCACAAATAAATACAATAGGGTAAAGATACAAATAAAATAAACAATAAAGAAAATAAGAATAATCTATCTAACTACAAGCAACAGCGCAAATAAATACAATAGGGTAAAGATACAAATAAAATAAACAGTGATTTTCAGTTTTTTTTAGGTAGGTCTAACAGTTTTCAGGTACAGAAATTGAATAAAATAATGAAATGTAAAACAGCATTGCATATTTGCCTGTATATAAAGAGTAATTCTTATTAAAGTTATAAAGTGATTGTCAAGAGCAGTGAGTGATTTTTTTGTTGTTGCTGTTTGATTAATATTAAGAAAGTGCTGTCACTTTAAGAGAATGCACTGATACAGTACGTTCAGCCGGCTATGTCTGCTATAGGATACTTACCAAGACGGGCATTTTGACCTTTTTTTTTTTTGACATTTTTGTGTGAATTTGTCCATTCAAACAATACTTCACAGAGAGCTTAATATCTGCACGCGTGCCTGAGCGCTTTGCGCGCATCGCACAAATCTCGCATGTGAACCTTCCACCCCTAAGTCAGTGATGTGCTGTGTGTTTATGGGCATGCCTATTTGTAATACCAAACTTCTTTTGACATGAATTGCTCCAAAAATGACAGCTAGAGATGAAGTGCAAAAGGTCATTTAGTGTAATGTTCTTTCTTTAGGTGGAGGCCCTGTTGAAGGCAGCGCATGCAGGAGTTTGGGAGGAGTTCAGCTGTGTTTGGAATGTGCTGCTCTCAGCTTGTCCTGTCTACTCGGGCACTGTGAGCTAGTGCAGAGACAACTGCCGTTTAATGTCACTGTGAGTTTCAGAAGAGCGTGTGTCTGTTTGTGTGAGGTGCATTGAGATGTTCTTGTCTGGGAGAAAACTGTTCTAGCCACAGCAACTGCCAATTACACCTACAGCTAGACGACAGGGAGAGAATGGAATAGTAATGCACTTGTGTGTCATTAATAGGGTTAGTGCTGTCATCTGAAAATGTAATTGGTGAGGTTGCTCTAGCTCTATGGAGTCATTATCGCACAGTTGGATGTCATGTGTCCGTGTGACATATTTTGGGGGAAAATGTCAGTTTCAACTACTTTCGGTATTTTGGAATTATATATATATATGCTGTATTGAAAACCCCTGTCATTATATAATTCCATATATATGCTATGCTATACACCTTTGAACTGAATAAGGAAAGGTAATGAGGACCGGTAGAGAAAAAATGCAGATGGTCAATGCATGTGGCAGGCCTGTTTGATGATGCTGAGTTGTAATTATGCAGGTGGCAACAATGCTGGTTGACGGAGCAGATGACAAAGGCCAATGCGTCATTCTAATCAAAAAAACTAAACGCAAAAGTGTGTGCGAGCCTGAAAGGTGTATCATTAATAGCATACCTCTACGGGTCTGTAGGAGGAGGAGCACTTACATTTAGCATATACACAAAGATTTGCACACAGTCATGCACATATACCAATGTTTGCTGCTTTTCAGCAGAGGCTCCACTGCTGAATCTCCCTGTCTGTATTCACTGTCTGTATTGAATGTAAATAGAAATACCATGTGCCACATGATAATAGCAGGAAACATCTTTCTGTTTAGCTGTCCTCATGGTCTACACACAAACGTAACATACAACGTGATACGTGACCAGTGTTCTGATTCACAAACAAGGACAATGATCCGGATCTTTTTAGTGAACAACAACCATATATCACAACCACTGTAGTCTGATTCACGAACAAATAACTGTCATGATGTGATTCTTTTTAGTGAATCAAAACAACTCAGCATGATCTGGATAATCCATTTGATGAACAATTGATTCTTATGAGATGGTTCTTTTTATTAAATCAAAAATATACACCACGAGCAGTGTAGTCTTATTAATACAGAACGAATGACTCTTATGATCCAATTCTTTTCAGTAAACCAAAAACATACACCACAACCATTGTGGCCTGATTCACGAACAAATGACTCTCATGAATCAGTTTAGTGAATCAAAAACATACACTGTGACTAGTGTGGTCCAAATTACAAATGAATGAATCTTTAGATTTTTGTTTTTTTAATGAATCAAAAACATGTGCCGCGACCATTGTAGTCTGATACACAAACAAGTAACTGTCATGATCTGGTTCTTTTCAGTAAATTAAAAACATACACCTCGACCATCATAGTCAAATTCACTAAAATATGACTCTTATGAGCCGGTACTTTTAATGAATAGTTAAAAAAATGTATGATATAAATATACTACCTTTCATGCGGTACACAACTTTCTACTGTAGGAACCAAAGAAATCATACATGAATTTAGAGCTTAGAAAGAGAGCAAGAAAGAAAATGACAGTTTTAGGTGGGCCGCAGTGACTGCCTTCCGACTGGGCCTAACAAGCAACCTGACAGGCTGCAGCTGGGGCCTGCTTAACAACGCTGAGGGTGAGTGTGTATTTGTGTGTAAGACATTAGAGCTCTATGCTATAACTGTCTCATTAGCATGCACTGGCCCACCTCCACTTCCCCTTCATAGACAGGCCAACATGGCTCAGGCCAATAAGGGGGGCCAGAATCGAGCACACAAGAATACGATTGGTACAAGTGGCCCTGTGGAGGGGAGAGGTGTCACATTAAGGGCGATGATGAGACAGAGGTCAAATGTAATGGTGACCTCAGGAGCAGGAGCAGTGATGGTCTTGATATTAGCTCATGACAATGAAGCACAACCTTACTATCAACACTTTAATAAGACATGTCATGTATACGCTAGACAAGAGCTAGTCGCCAAACACCCTCAGGCTAATGCAAACCCTTAAATTAAAGCAGTGCCTGTCTGCACCTCAGAGAACTGCTATGCTAATGTGACATGTTTTAAACAAGTGGGTGTTTTCCTAACTGTGTGAGTATATTTTATAAAATTAATTAATTTGATTGAGTCAATTAATTTGATAAATTCTAAGATCTGATATTGATCTAGTGAATTTTCAGTGATATATATATATATATATATATGTGTGTGTGTGTGTGTGTGTGTGTTGTACTAACTTAATTGGCAATCGAGCAGTAAAGATATAAAGGTTTGCGGACACAATAATCTTTAAAAAAACGTCCAGTTTAATCCAGTAATCAGGCATCACAGCTGCCAATTTAAATAATTTCAAGTTTATTTAATGCATTTTTGCCAAGAAAATATAAGGATTATGTATAAAAAAAACTTGTGCATTACCTCAGTACAAAACAAAGTTTACTTTGAATGCGTCAAATGAACACTAAGCTAAACTAAAGACAGTGAAAAACACTTGAGGCTCCAGTATGTTTTTCATTTATGCGAGGGAATAAAGTACACAAGATGTGTGACTATTACTATTGCATTATGATGACCAGGGGTTAAAAAAACATTTTTAGCAGAAACAAACATTTGAAGGTTAACCAAATGTTACATTTATTTTCATTATACATAGTTACCGCAACCTTCTACCTTAGGCTGTCAAACATCTCACCAGTCAGCTATTGTGCAGAAATCTAAGCAAATACAGTTATTTAATGGAAGCTTTGCTTTCTTTTCCTGTTAATGTACGTGAGACTTTAAATAATAACCATACTCTCTTGGGGTGTGGGAAAGGCAGCTTATCTATTTCCCGTCATCTATCAATGCCTCTATCTGTGCAAAAAACACAAGACACACACACACACACATCCAGCCCTCCAAAATATCCCCATAAGTTTATGATGAACAAGTATGAGAGTGGTAAAAGATGCTTCAAGCTGAGATGACTGTGATGAGTGAAGGAAAACAAACTGTCCATCTTTTAATCACACAAATATCCATTCACATGGAGAACAACCTCCAAGCCAAGATCAAGGGGAGTTATCAGACAGTGGCCTGAGCAGACATGTCAGCTTGACTGATGCTATCAATGTGGGTGATATTAGTGCAGTATTTGGCTAAACCGAATTGAAAGGAATTATCAGATAATCCCATCTGCAGCAAACACTGCAGTACTAAATACACAGAGCGCATGAGGGTTTTCCTTGTAAAATACATCATAAAAATCAGGACATCTTACCTTCTGCTAAAGAGAAACAGAGCAAAACATACTATTATGAATTAAAACTGTAGTCTGACTAGACAGATCTAAAACGAATCTAAACAATCAAACTAAAACTGCTTTAAGTGCTATGCAGATTTTAGTATTTTTTAGACATGGCCTGACAAAAACATCTTCTAAATTCATATCCTACCATTCTGCATGGCATTTCATTGAATGATTACAAACCTATTGTTGCCTTAATCTAAATAGAAGCGTCTTCTTTACCCTTCCTTTAGGGATAAGATGCACTGGAAGAAAATAGTGTCAGTCAAAGTGAAGGTTGGCTCCTGACAACCAAGAATAGTTTATTCAAATTAAGCAGGTGGATGGGGGCATGGGGCAGAGAGAGAATTATGGTTTTGAATACCAAACTAGATCATCTTTAAGCAAAGACTGACTGCATATATGTTTTAAAAAGACATTACTTTAAACAGTGAGTTCAAATTATTTTCTGTGCTAATGGACCGCTGATGATGTCGGTTGAGCTATGTAACTCAGATTATTGCTTTTGCGCTTGCCATGTAGCACACGCTTTTTGTCCAAAGTTTACTAATTGTAGGTACGGTGTCCTTCATGCAATCTGGGCTTAAGCCACAGTCATGGTTAGAAGATATAGAACAGAGTGAAGAAGCAGATGATCTTGACATCAAGCCATACAACATGTTGATGGATTTTAAGGTGAGTGCAGATGATCGTCTTGATGATCCATGGCAGCTCACCCCTGGTGTGGGCAGATGCTCTAGACAGACACTGATGGATGAAGTGAGAATAGACTCAGTGAACAAAGTGTAAATGTGGATCAGCACTGGCTGGAGAAGGCTGCATTTACTCTGAGACAGAAGCACTTCCTCTGCTGTGCTTCCGTATAAAGATTGGAATATTGTTATGCTTGAAGTCTTGTTGATAGCTTGTTTTCTTTTAAAAAGGTGAAAGTCTGTTCTAGGACACAGTTTTCTTTGAACAATGTATGTGAGCTCACTGAAGGCTTTTTTGAATTTCATTTTGCAATTATGGTGCTCCAGGAACGTGTTGAATCCCCAAATTAACACATTCACTCCAGGAACATTCTTGCTGTGAAGAACGGCAGTAGGGAATTTATACTTCTTCTTTTTTTTTGTGAATACAGATGGTAATGCTTCAGGCCAAAAGCTATTCAAGCTAGATATATTTATTGCAATTTAGCAATGACAACAATAAATAATACAAAGTAGGAGTTTGAAATGTTTGGATGTAAGGACCTCCAAACATGATAATCCCTTTAAGACCCAATTTATGAATAAAGATCCATTTATACTGTGTGAGAAAAAGTCTGATTATTATAAATAGCCGACTTGACTTTTATATTGTTACTGTTCTGAAGCCAAAGCAAATTATTTGAAATATTATCTAGAGAATATTGACTTTGTATTAAGTTCCTTTTTTCAGCCTACTTACACAGATGCATGAATCAGAAGGGAATCATTTTCAATTCAATTTACATTTATTTGTATAGAGCGTTTCACAATAAATATTGTGCCAAAGTGGTTTTCCTGTTAACTTTGCACATATAACAGAACAAACAATCTGCAGAGATCTGTGGAGCATTATTTTGCCCAGGATTAGTTTTCTTCAGTTATTATCCTCAATAGAAACCTCTGGTGGGCTAATCAAATCAGCATGCAATTATCAGAAAATTACAATGATTACAATTTTGCCAGTTTAACTTGTTTTTAATGTATATTTCAATTTAAGTATTAGATAAAGTAATTTTGCTATTACATAACTTATATTTAATATATTTTTTAAATATACAGAAAAAAATGTTTTCTAAGATTTGTATTTTTTTTTAAATTCAGAAACTGCATACTCATTTGTATCTACAACTACATACTCCTATGTACATTTGTGACATTTAATGCTTTTTTGCGTTTCTTTTTCTCACTCGTTTTGTTTCCCTCTGGAAGTATACAGGGTTACATTTGGTGGGAAGCAGTGTGTGTGAGTATGAGCCAGTCTCTAGTGTCCTTGGAAACAGCCCTTAATTAACCACCCTGGTATTCCAAGTGCACCCTCATCAGTAGCCAACCTCCATATGGTCACTGCAGCAGCACCACAACAATCAGTTAAGGAAACATTGTATCAAAACATCATTTATTAGGATTACATAAAGCAGAGCAAATTATTATCTAGTGGTTCCTGTCTTGGGCAGTTGATCATCTCCAGAAAAGCCTAACATTATATTCACCACTGTCACTGTAACATTCGTTCTACTGTCTCTAATACTGGAACCTGCTCACACTCAGCCTGTCTCTGAGTCATGGAGCAAAGGTAGACTCTCTTTTCGCTCCATCTCACCCTTCATCTGCTTTCTGTGTCTCTTTCCAGGAGGTCTGCAGTAGCAGCTCCTTATAACTCTCAGTCTGTTATTTTTATCTGTGCGCTTGTACCAGGATGTTGTGTACCAGCATTCGGGATTAACACACACATTTCCATGTACACTGAGGGAGTGTTTTTTAGGAAGTCAGAGTTGATGTGGTCAGAACGACCCCACAGAGGTTGGCTAATGCGCGCACTGGAGTCAAACCAACATTCTCCAAATATACACACCTTCCTACTGCTGTCCTCACACACACAGGTCAAGCGCAGAACAACACACACACTTTAAGACACATTTACCTCCTCTGTCCTGTGCGCACCCACACAAGTCACGTACGCCACAGGTCCCAACACAAACACACATGCACACATTTATACACTCCCATAGAATTATGAATGTCAGCAAAACAGTGCCATGCACATATTTTTGATGTAGGGTTAGTTTAAGGATAGGCCGTCTCTGAGGATAGTTAAGGCTGATTGCCAACATCTCTGATACAATAAGGAACTGTGGTCACATGATTTAAAGAATTTACAAGATGATGCAGGATTTACAAATAAGGACGGATCTTACTGTAGGTTGTGGTCATTAGTGTCTGGTAATGTACGGTTGTGAATACAAATATAAATAACTTAGAAATCTAAATAGTAAAAATACATATCAGGTTTTATTTTTAATATATATTTTAAAATCTTAAAAATGGCTCAAATATATTCTAATATAATATTATATATATTTTATATGTGTCGATTTAGTTAATTTAATATTTCTCATTAACATAAAGATAGGTATATTTCAAAATATAGTTAAAAATATAGAGATGTTCCATTTCCCCAAAATGAATTTTCATATATATATTTAAATATAAAAAAATATAGATGCGAAATAGTTTTTAAAATGCTTCTTTTAGTTACTTATATTATACCAGATATTTATATGTTCCATCTAAATAAATATATGCATATATATTGCAATTACCCAAATTTATTTTCTTGCGACATTTTTTAAGCAAATTTTAGAATTTGAACATTTGAACAAAATAGTATATTTTCAATGACCAATACTGCATCTATTTGTGAGACAGGAGAGAGAAAATCTGCCTTTTATCAGGTTGGTAAATATGCAATTGTATAAGACTACTCAGATGTTTCCAAATTAGGTGTATGTGATTTGTAATCCAGTCCAAAGTTTTTGTTTTGAGCTATTTGTATTTCAGGTCCTCCAAATGTAAATGTGCTGTTGTCCAAAGACACTTTGAGGAGGTAATGGAGTTACACACACACATACTTGTTCTCATACAACACGCAAACACACACAAAACAGTCTCCAGAGGTCTCCCCAGCACTCACACACAGAACCATTGGGGGGTCAGGTCAGTTGAGCTCATCCCTGTCCAAACAAATAAGAGCTATTCTTCCACCACACCAAGCCTCTGAGCTTTCCCCTAGCAGTGCGATTCCCACAGGGACACAGAGAAAGACAGACAGATAGAAAGAGGGCTGGCGAGAACTCAAGAGAGCTGAAGAGGAGCAACAGGAAAATGAAGAGAGAAAGGAGAGAAGAAAACAGGAAAGAGAGGACTAGAGATGCACTAATCTGCTGTGGATAGAGTGATGTGTCCATGGTTTCTGTAAATGCTAGGGCTTGTGTTTGTGTCTCTTGCCATAATAACTGTTAAATGCGGTTGTCTCCTCACTACACAAAGCTGGACCAAACGCAGCAGCCCCGTGGTTCTCCGATGCATTGTTCCCTGCAGACTTTCCTGGAGCCTCGCTGACAAACAGCAGAAAACGGATGCATTTAAAAACCCTTAGATGACACACAACTCACTAAACAATGGCCTGGAGAGTCATGGGGACATGGAATTATACAAAATATACCCATAATGGAAGAATGGGCAGCCAAAAGAAAAATGAACTTGGTAAACACTTTTGTCCTCTACATTTTGTGTTGTGTCATATTTTTCCACACCGTTCAAATGGGCCCGATGGGGCAGCCATATTTGATCAGAGGACTAGGAGTGGTAAATAATGTGGTCTGCTGGAACCATCTTGCTGGCGACACAATCAAAACAAGTCTCTTGCCCAAGCAAATAAAAAGAGAAAGTGAAGTGTGTAGCACTGCCATTAGTTTCATTATTCACATCTAGCACATCTTTACTGGCACAATAGACAACGGAAGTACAATAGCTCAAGATGTGTATACCTTCAAATTGAATTTATTTCGTTGCGTTTACATATACATAATAGTCGTGTGTATTTATGGTGCTTTAGACAAGTTGTGGTGTGCAAATGCAGTGAAAAACATCAACAAAACAATTAGGGCTAGCAGTGAATGTTCCACACATCAGCACATTTGTGTGACCTGAAGCCATAATACCGAAGTGCGTTTTCCTTTCCCACATGTGCATGTCTGCATTTAAACTCTCATATATCCTTCACTGGCAGTCAGAGTCTTTACAAGTCTTTTGGCCTAATTAAGCAATCTGAAGCATGTTTTGAAGCTGAAAAGAGCAGACGACTGACCTTCTTATAAGGTAGAGCTAAGCGAGCTCACTGGACCAGACCTGTCTGTCAGTCAGAAAGAAGGACAGAAAGACAGAAAGAACGAGCGCAATACAGCAGAGACATCAGATCCTTCTTATAATTGGTTTCATTTAAAAAGGCCATTCCCTCTATCAACCTAAGATTTGCTGCTGCTAGTCATGCTAATGCTAGTATTGATAATGGAGCCAAAAGTGCCAATATTTCTGCAAAAAAATAAAAAATAAATAAAATGAACAGTGAAAATAAATAGTAGAGTAATAAACCACTTGGCAAAATAAAAAGTATGGGGGAAAAACCCAAGACACTTCTGTTTCAGGTATTAGAATCAATAAAACACAGAGACCCGGGTGACTGAATCACAAGTGATCAGATAAGACATGCATCTCGGCCACTTGTGATTTTGTTGCTACATACAGTAAATCATTTCAATACAGTATAAAGCAAAAACAAGTATCTCATCCACAAGCATGATATTTTGAACGGAAGCCTATTTTGCCTGAAATTAATGTTAATATCAGTGTTTGAAATTGTATTGATTGTTTTAATTAGTGTTTAGAATAGATTTCCACTGAACTAGAAATGTTTTCAAGGATTCATGGACCTGCTAATGCTAATTTTGCTACTACAAGTTAGAGACAATTAAAACATTACATTGTATGATACTTAACGAATAATTGGAACACTAGTCTAATGAAAAACTTAAAGGAATACCCCCCCCCACCAAAATGGAAATTTGCTGAAAATGTACTCACTCTCAGGCCATCCAAGATATAGATACGTTTGTTTCTTTATGGGAACAGATTTGGAGAAATGTAGCATTACATCACTTGCTCATCATTGGATCCTCTGCAGTGAAGGATTCTGTCAGAAATGAGAGGTCAAAACAGCTGATAAAAACTTTTTTTTTTTTTCATTTTTCTATTAACTATTTCTTCAATGGAAAAATAAAACATGCACAATATTTACTTATATGGCCAAAAATCATTATGAATATGTTGTAAATATTCAGAATATTGCGCACAGCTAAGCAACTGATTATCTGGTTTCATACCTCCACAGTCTTTCCAAGCTCTGTCTTTCCAAGACAGTAACTGCATCCTTGACATATTTGTCACCAATACCTGGGTTTTTCATTACTAACAGATGCCTTCCGGACTCAGTTCTTTTCCAAACTGTATCTAGAAGATTATGTCAAGCATCTTTACTGCTGTTCCTGGGGGGGGGGGTGATATACATTGACAACATTGTGTTACATGGCCCAATGTCTGCCCTCCACATGACTACCTGCACCTGGTGCCTGCTTGACATGTTTACCAAATACAACCTTACGCAGAACAAGTGCATCTTCTCTAAACCTGCCATCGAGTGTGTCTGATTTCTGGGAGCCTCAGGCCACTACACTGTGGAGGCTGTACAGCGCCTCCTGGAGCCCACCTGCCCAATTCAGCCTCCTTCCTTTTTAGAGATGGCCTATCAATGTTTCTTCCCACAGCACTCATCTACCACATCGCCATTGTGTTATTTTAAACTGTAATAATATTTCAAAATATTCCGTTTTCCCTGTATGTTTGTAGTTATTTGTTTTCGTTAAGGACTGATGAGCAATAGCGGCTTCTAGTGACGCCCATATATATATATACATTTTTTTTTTTTTTTACAAATATCATTAATTATTATTTTATTAATTAAACTTTTCAATTATGATTATGATATCAGGACAGTATAATATTAAACTGCAACTGAACTTTATTTGTATGTATTTTTTAAAATAAATTAATAAAAAGGATAAAACATTTGTGTCCCGTCATTAATCTAATATTTTGATCATCTTGTATTTTAGAAGCTTTTAGAGCCGTTTTTATTTGTGAAATCAAAAAGGTGATTTTAGGCTCCTCTCTGGTGTTGCTGGTGTTTTACAGGGATAAATAAACAGACATAGCCTATCCAAGACTGTTGTTTCTCGACAGCATACATGAATCTTTTTCATTCTTCTATACTGCTAAAAGGGAAGAAAATTAGCTGTGTGTTTAGTATTCATTAGGCAGTTATTAGAATAAATGAATCGCAGTCCCAGTGTGATTTATCTGCATGTTAAATGCTACGCCACAAAGCAGAGAAGGGCGCATTCATTACGGCTCAGGGCAATTCTCTCTAAAATAAAAACATTTCATTCCAACCGGAAAGCAAATAAATGTTACCTTTGCATAAAGGAGCTCTTTTATTGAAACTCTCTCTGCTGATAACCCCTCACAGCCACTTCAACCTTCAAATGCATGAGAACAGAAGAATGTGAAGGTAATTCAAGGATGCTACCCATGTCTTATCCTGTCTGTGTGTTTTATTCGTCAAAGAGCCACAGTCTTCCCCTCGACTGTCCACTGCTTCACGCTTTGCCATCATGTCATTGTTGTGTAAACTTTGAGCTGAATTCCGAGTATCTATCCCTTGTCAACCGTTTTAAAGAGCAGATGTATAAACAATCAAAACCAGAACAGTTGCTAATCTGTGTGTAATTTCACATTATTGTACACACATGTATGCCATCCCTTTGTTGGGGATGTTCTTGTGTAATAATACTGCTACTTCTCATTTATCACACACTTTCATCTCCTGCTGGTGCAGTGAATGACCTTAGCTCTGTTCTCATTTTAAACCATATTCCTACATAATGAAAAGGTAAAGTGCCCTGAACTCGCTGTTGTCGTTTGTCATGACAACACAGCTCTCGTAGATACGAGAGCGATCGCTTTTATGAAATACTTTAGAACCTTGACCAAGGTCAGATGTCTTGTGTACTTTGATTAGTATGCAAAGGTTTAAAGTTCACAATGCAGCGCTGAGGTCATCATGTTCAGCCAACTCTAAAAGGAAGCGTTAAAAGAGAAAGGGAAGGAGGGAGGGAAAGAGAGCCTGCTTTGTTAATCTAAACGACTGTTTCTCCGGCACGCCTGCCCCCTCGAACTGCAGCTCAAGATTTATCCCTTTACTTTATAATCAAGTATTTGTTTATAGTTCAGACGTAAAAACAATCATAATAATAATGCTTGATGAATAGCCCCGCATGATGATATTTATTCGCTCGTAAAAACTCGGAGGAAAGTCGTTGACGGCTCTGTGTGTCGGAAGGTCATCGACACGGGGTGAGAAACGGGCGTCTGCCTTGAAGAGTCAGATCGGTTGGGCTGCTTTGAATAGCTGATGAACCTGTCAAGCTCAAAGTCTTGTTAAAATTTTAATAAACATCTCAGAGGCCTATCAAATGGAGGTGAGTTATGCAGGCACCTCCCAGCCCATCTGCAACCGAATGGCACAATTGTGTTTGACAGCACGCGTTGAAAACCTCTCTATCTGCGTAAAAGATTATACCCATTCACGTTAACTACAGGATCTATCCCGCTCACGTCAGCCACAATTTATTAAACAGAGAATATTACTAGAGCAATTTTAATACAGAACCTCCCCTAGCATACAGCCAGCACATAAATATATCTGCATTATGTGCACTGATTCACAAGCCCACCCGCTCAGTAAGAAAAAAAACCCACCTCTCACTACAGAAAAGAGAAAAACCATCATCCCTCGCATAAAGAAACTCACAAATAAACAAATATTTTGGAATACACTTACAAATGTTACGCATGAGCTTGATTAGATTGATCGCGACTGTCATTGGAACAAAGCCGTACGAGAGCTCGGAGATAATGTGATTGTCTGTTTTGTGTTATGGTGGGAGATCTGAAATAGTCTGTTAAAATGACAAGCTCCATCTCTTTGCTTCTTTATCTCTGCCGTTCAAAACAATTAAATAAATAAATACGACTCTGAAGACTTTTCTATTCATCAGATCCATGAACACAGGGGTGTTTGTCAAACACAACGACACAAGCTCGATCAGAACAGGAAAAAAGTGTGGATTTTTGACATTTAAAATCCAAACACCAAACAAAACAGGGATGAAAGTGAAAAGACGGAGAGACTTTGCTGGGATTTTGTCTTTGTTCGGCTGAGCAAAGCCGGAGCACAATCTTGTATCTGCTCTCTCTGTGCTCGTTTGCTGCAGAGTGATAACATTCGAGAAGCTTTGATAGAAGTTCCCACTTTACAGTATATCAGAACAACAGAACATTTAATTAAAGTGACAGTTCACCCAAAATTGACATTCCTGTATTACTTTATTCTTTTGTGGAACATAAAAGAAGATATGTTGAAAAATGACTCAGTGTTTTCTGTCCATTATATTGACAAAAAAGGGCGAGTTAATGATGACAATCTTAATTTTTTTAGGTGAACTATCCCTTTAAGAATCCATCACTGTCGCAGTTGGACCCGAAGGATGTTCAATCATATATCCACTCTCCCTTTTTAATAGATGTGATGACTCTGTTTGATCGTATACACTCTTTGTGCACTAACATGACTAACAAGATGGAGAACACACGATGGCCTATTGAACAGTGGAAAAGAACATATGCCATCCATGTTGCTAAAAAACGCATACATGCACATCTGCGCACACATTCAATATTTGAAGGCACATTTGACGTGCTCTGCTTGGGTCAAGCCGTCTCACTCTCCTAAGTAATTTATAATGTGCTTTACTCCAAGGTATTGCATATATCTCATTATCATTATAATTTTGCATATTTAACAACAGTTTTTAATTAGATGGTATTGTATTATTCATGCCCATAATTTGAAGCTGCAGAACCTCTTAAAACGAAACAGCAGATGAAAAGAAAGAGGGCATAAAAATGGAGCACAGCTTGTTGATGTGTTTTCCGAAATGGAAGGGTTTACTCAGTGGTGTTTAGCTGGAGACCTACTGACACTTCTCACTGGTAACTGCTCTTTTCTGCTAGCTAGCTCATATCGCATTGTGTATCCTTCTGCTAAATTCACAGCACTGGGATTTATCTGCTCGCATCTGTATGTGTGTAAAGCGTGTGTGTGTGTGCTTGGCTCATGTGTAAAGTGTGTGTGTGCTGGGGCCATGGCTCCTTGATGTATTATTAAAACTGGAAATGCACTCTTGGGATAGCATCTAGTTATGTGCTTTCATTTAGTGAATAAACCAAGCGTTGTTTTCATCTTTCCTGGTGATTGTTAATGGCTTGCCTGATGAGAGGTGTGTGTGCGTGTGTGTGTGTGTGTGTGTGTATATGTACTCATCTAGGTCTCTTATTAAGGGGGCCAAATAGCCAGTCTGCTGATTTTGCTTTGGGTTTTCAATTAGTCATTTTACTGAGCACATCTGTCGCTGGCACAGTACCAGTCACTGAGCATGCTCATTACTGAATACAGAAATAAACAGAGAGTGACAGAACAAGAGAAAGAGACGGAAACTGTGACATACAGAATTTCTAAAAAAACTAAAAAAAATGTATATGAAACTAAAAAGATGCTAAAAACCTTGTTATTCAATGGTTATTTGTTTTGAATGAATGGTTTCACTGATGTAGTGTATAATCTTAATATGCATCATCGCTAAAAAGTTTTTCAATAAACAATTTTGTGTAAGTGTGTAGTTTATTACACACTCACACTCTGTCTTTTGAAACTTCTGAACTCCAGGCATATAACTTAACTAGTCAATGCTACACTGACTTTTTTTTAGGAATTACTTAATTGTCACAATTAACAAGATAAACAATTGTCACAATTAACAATTTTTTTATATATTGCATATATTCTAAGTGATGCACACTTAATAAAAGAACATTTTACACAATAAAAATCACACAAAAATTGTTAGATTCACAATTGCGTGACCATCTTCATTCATTAAAATAGTGCAGAGAAGAACGTGTATAAACTCATAGTGCATAGAAGTCTCATATGCCCACCAAGTTGCATTTATTTCATCAAAAATACAGAAAAAAAAAATTTGAATCCCATTACTCTAGTCGTGAGTGTCACCATGAATTCTTCAGAAATCATTCTTAATATGCGGTTTGTACACAAGAAACATTTTCTTAATTATCATCAACCAGTTGTGATGCTTGAATATTTTTATTAATCTTAATATTATAGAAATGTTTTGTTAGAAACGTAGAAATTTATTGTAAATATAATGTGTCCTTGTTAAATAAAGTATACAGTCCTTAAAATAAATTAATAATAATAAATCTATGACCCTAAAATTTTAAATGATAGTGTATATTTATTATTAATATATAAATAAATAAAAGGTGCCCAAATTGTTACAACCCTTGGGTGTATCCTACATTGGCTTCTCTTTTAATACTTCAGCACTACACCCTCCAGTTACTATCATTAGAGAAACAATAGGGAAAAGGATTCTATTAGCCTAAGCAGAAAAAAACAGGAGGCTCGACACCATTTTTACAGCTAGTGCTAATTCACTGCAGTCAGCACTTTCCCGACAGAGCTTTGTGATGTCCAATAGCTCAATCACTTGAGCAGAATGTGTCATGCTTAGGGGAGAAGGGCGAGTACAACTCCGTCCAAACAACAGCTGAGCTTTGATTATTGAAGTTCAGGGGAGGTTCAGTAAGCATCAACGTTTCTGCTTGATCCAAAGGAGGTTTCCCTGGGGATGTTAATAAAACATTTTGCTCATTGTGGAAAGTAATGACCAACAATGTAAACTTGTGACTCGACAACAGATGTTGGCATGCTCGGTGGAAACAAGGTGCTGTAAAATTAATTTGGTCTAAATAATTTACTGCATGCATTACGTGCTCAAGGAAGTAGACAAGGATGATTGGTGGGCAACGACAACAATGAGAGACACACACAGCAAGAGAAACTATTCAATTAAACCAGATGAGGTCTGTTAGGAAAACAGGCAAAGAGAATGATCAAATATGCTCTAAAAACATCACACAATCACACAAATGCCGACAGAGGACCCGCTGTGATTTATATTTAATTGGGCTTTATTATTTAATATTGTCACTTCAAAGCGAGCAGCAGGAAACTTGCTGAAGATGTTTTCCAAATTAAATTAAATCAAATTAATAACTGACAAACATGCAAGTGATTTGGGTGCAAAACATGCAAGTGTTTGTTGCTCTTTGATTTCTCTCTCTCTCTCCTCCAAGACTGGGAAAGGAAGAAAAAACTGTGACACTAAAAACATTCATGAATTCAATCTCTGTGTATTAAATGGGTAGAGCAAAAAAAAAAAGTAATATTTTTCTAAAAAATAAAAAACAATGTATTTTTTACAGAAAAACAGGCACAACACCATTTTTGTTTACTGTTAGAGACTATTTTTAGAATCCATTACACAAGACAGATCTCCTACATGATAAATTACACCCGACCTTTATTATATACGCTCACAAACCGAAATGGCCCTTTGCCGTGTTTTTCTTGTTCAGTAACAATGTTTCCCTGTGTGTCTGACGTCAGCAGTGCGCTTGCAGACAGCAACACCGCTGCCAGGTCAGTTACCTCAGCAGGGGTACAGTAGCACTTCAAATGTGGACCAGCGCTTGGCCTGGATATCCTTCTCTGTTCATCTCACCTCTCTCCAATAAATATCCCAAAACAGCATGTATCAACACCACCACATGCTCGAAAAATAACACCATCAAACATGGGATATAAATATATTTCCTCTCTCTCTCTTTCTCAGAAAGTGTGTGTGTGTGTGTGTGTGTGTGTGTGAGAGAGAGAGAGAGCGAGAGCGAGAGCGAGAGAGATGTTGATGATATTAGTGCCATAAAGGTTACCAGTGTATTGTGTACTGACCTGGAGAAAAACTCAGCTAAGTGTGAGGTGCAGGAAGGGGAATCACTCTTTAACCCAAACACATGATGGATTGTGACACTTAACATCAGGGCATTCTGACAGGACGGACGGACGGACAGACGAACGGATGGACAGACAGACAGACAGACAGAAAGACAGACAGACAACCATTTTAAATTAAGGGGAATTGTTATTTTGTTTACCTAGCTTTATGCTATACATTGTAATCTGGGCAGAAAGGTAAATTACTCAGGATAAAAAGTATTTATGAATAATTATATTATCAAATTATACAACAATTTGTATAATTATCCACAAAGTTTAAAATACCTTCAACAATGGAAATGTGGCATCGACTGACACGACTGTGACTAATGTCAAAGCATTTCCTTGTTACAACTACTTTCCATTTGTTTGTCTCCAAAACATTACCATTCTAAATAAATGTTGAACATCATGTGGAAACACCTATTTTCACAGGGTAAACACAAACATCTTACCCGGCCGGCATCTGTCCGTCGACACATAGTCACTGCTCTCGGTTAGATTGCTGGTAACGAAGACAAACAACAGGCCATATGCTTTGGGTTGTGCTGGGTGCCATCCTCTCTCCCCTCCGCCTCACTCAGAGGGACACTAAAGTTCAAAATTTGCTAACTCAATTGTGGTTCACCACGACCATTAAGTGTGCGCTTCACCACCAGTTCCTCACATACAAACACATTTACGTCAATGCTACTTTTCCTACGGCTGGATCTCTGCTGACAGTTCCATACGTCTCCTATTAAAGGAGCAGACGCTGGGCCTGTGCTGTGGGACAACATGAGGGATTGAGAAGCTTCTGAGTCATGAAATACACTGGTGATGAAATAAAGGCTACAAATTATGTCCGTGGAAAACATTATCTGTTGAACTGTTCAAGAGAAATTGCTTACGTATGTTTAGGTAACAAAAACTAATGATGCCTTGATAGGTTTTTTTTTTCCCTTGAACTGGGAAACTATGGAATCATGTTTCCACCCTACAAAAAATAAAAATAAAAAATAAAAAGCAATTGTGAGAAATCACAGTTGCTTTTTATTTTTTATGGGTGGAAACATGATTCCATAAACTTTATTTTTGGTCATTGTAGTTTTATATAAAGTATAACTGAAGTTGCAAATGTGAGAAAGAATTGCAAATTTACATCTTGTAGTTGTGACTTTGCTTCTCACTATAGCGATTTTTATTTTATTCAATTTTCAAATTGACTATTATTTCTTGAGGTGGAAATGGCACACTTTTCCCACCCATTATGGATGTATGAATGGCATGCACTACATACAAAATATCAAACCAAGCGGCATTTTTTAAAGGTTTTCAAGCCAAACATTTCACTAAAAGGTTTAGGATTTAATTAATAAAATAATTGGTAGACTGTTCAAAATTAAGACATAAAAGCATACAACAACTTTCGAAGTGTCAAATGTTAATAGCTTGTATCTAATGCAGTGATATGATCACATTTGTAAGTATCCAAATACTTTTTGAGGCCACTGTATGGTACCTAAGATCTCACAATATCGAGTTTTGTTTTGTTTTTTAATATTGTGTAAAGCATCTTTTGACAGACTCTGGACCATAGCAAAGCAATGCAATGACAAAACCATTAGACATAGAGTGACAGTTGCATTTTGGCAGATCTTCCTCAGAAGTCCAACCACAAATGACCTCACTAGCATCTCTCACTCTTTCTCATATAGTGAATAACAAGACGAATGCATCTCTTTCCATGTCTCTCCCAGAGGAATAAGGGTAAAGGATTGTTTATGTTTCAGCTGAAGCCAGTCCTCACTTGTGTCTCTGTTTTGGTCTGTATGCCCTCATGTTCAACATGGCTGTGATTACAAGCCTGGCTCTGGAGGATGAATACTAAACCGCTGCCTGTTAAGCAGCCATCACTGATGTAGCCCACTTGTTTGTCTGAACTTAGCAGCTCATCACAGCTGTACACTCTCCAAACGTAACAGGAGAACCCCTCATCCATCATAAAGAACATTCTTTCTTCTTCTCGCTTTGTTTCACTCTCTTTTTTGTTCAAGTGGCGTCATGAGAGAGTGTCAACAGTCAGAGGGTCGTGCCAGAGGGTATTAGCACATTACTTCAGAGGTCTTTCCTTCCTCACCCTCTGTATGATTTTCCTCTTTTAGCTGTCTCCTCTGTCCTCTCCTTCACTGTAAAAGATTGCAAATCTTTTTATTCTTTTAGCCTTTCACTTTCCATCAATCTTTCTCACATAACTTCTTACTAACAATGATTTTCATACTCAAAGATGTGCGTGAACATGCTTGGCTATACTTTTAGTCCCAAAAAGTGAGCTAAATCTGACAACGCCTCGATTTATGGACATCCCCATTTGTAAAAACAATATATAAACAGTCCATAATGTTTTATGTTTGTATTTTTTAATCAATCAAAAATTACTCCAGTCTTCAATACCACGTGCTTCTTCAGAAATCAGCCTAATATGCTGATTTCTTATTCCTATAAATGCTGCTTAATATTTTTTGTTAACCATGATTCTTTTTTCAGGAGTTTGTTTAAAAAGAAAGCTCAAAAGAACAACATTGTGTAACATTAGAAATATCTTTACTGTCACTTTTGATCAATTTAAAGAGCAGCTCATATGGTATTTTAAAGTGTCCTAACATTGGGTTGGAGTCCCTTACAACAGGTTTAAATGCATCCAAGTCTAAACCTTGTAATTTTCTCAGAATATACATTTAATATTAGAATCATTTTTCAATTATTTCGCAAATGATTCGTTGAAGCATTCGAGCTGTAAGGTCCGTAAACGCCGCCTCCCATAAGCCTCTCTGCGCTGAGGTCATCTGGCCAAGTCGGTTGTGAGTGGGGGGGGGGCGGGCCGATAAAATGCGTGTGCAACGAACACCCATTACCATAATTAATTTTTAGCTCTGGATGTCTTTGGTTAACAAATATGAAAATGGCATCGATTTACATTTTGACAATTCGATCCCGAGTCCAGGATTGAATACCGCTGCAGTCACTCACTTGACTTGAGCAGACTTTCTCATGGTAAGTTAAACTTGTATGTGGGACTTACGTATGTGACCAGTTTTATGGCATTCATTATTATTACGTTATATTTGAGGTACACATGGTGAGAACTGTGTTAGAATGCCCCTGAGGCTGAAAACCTTGGCTGTCACGAAGTACGTCAGGCGCACACAACAAAATTTCGAATTGTATTGGCTGTTGTATCGTGTAAAAAAAAATTAACCCCTGATTTCTTCCTCCATCCACATCATCCGCACATCTTTTGAATCGAAAACAAAACAAACTGCTTTTTCGTCTTCTCGACATGAGTAACACACTAGTAGCAAGTGTTGTGGGCAGGGCAGAGTGTTTGTATTTCGCGGCAGGCTGGGCAGAATATTCGAAAATATGATGACTTGTTAAGCGGTTCGAGTCGACTCTGTTTCTTTGAGAGACAATATTTTTGATGAACACCTGGGCAGACTGTTTACATTGAAGGCTACACGGTACTCAACTCCAAAGAGATTTTTATTGTTTCGAAACCCATATGACCTCTCTTTACTTGCCTCCTTCCTTTTTTAAGAACAGCCCTAAAACTTGGTTTTATATCACCACACACACACACACACACACAACACACACACACACATAGATACATATATATATATATACATATCTATGATCTACACCCGTATGATTAGGAGGAGTCAGGGAATAAATACAAAACAGTGAGAAGGTAGTAACAACAATGTTTTGTAAGAGAAGACTTGTGATTGTATTTGTATGTATTTTGTATGTCTGGAGTGTAACATCGTGTGGATTGGCCGTCTTTATATAGTTTCAATATGGTGGAGCTCCATCCACACCATCTGCAGATGTTCTCAGCCATCAGCAGAGGTTAACAACTGTACACTGTCACAGCATCTCCATACACATCATACAACCATTACTCAAAAGGCATACATCGTATGCTTTATGCCTTAGATTAACCTTTCGAGAAAGGAGGAGAACAAAAATGGAGATACATGAAAAAATAAGCTCAGCACTTTTTTACACTTTCTCTCTCCCCTCTGGATTCACTCACACGACAAGCTGTAAAAGTTTGACTTTGATTTTGGATACATGAAAATATATGGAAGGCCATTGTAGGCCAATACTGTTTTATTGCACCATGACTAACATTACGTCTGCTGAACTAGTTAGTTATCGTCAAGTTGTCAATAGGAATTTATGTTCTTTTTTTATTTTTATTTTTTGCCTCTGAACAGATTTATCAGGCTTTATTAAAGGTAGGGCCTTCATTCTGTGCGTACTGGATTTTTTTTACCCATTTAAGTCAAATATTGTATTAAATAATTCAATATTACTAGACAACTGTTGTGCAATAATTCACACAGATTGTCTGTGGCAGTCGGTCATTGACTCATACACTCAGCAGTGTTCTCTATAGAGACTCAACTCCCAGACTGAGATTCTAGCTTTTCATACCTTCTGATTTTTATGCCTGTGGTGACAAAAGTGCAAACACAGAGTGGAAAATGAAAGCAGGAACCCTCAATTCTCTGGGGAATCCAGTCAAATCAGTGTCAGTGAAACCAGACACTTTCTGAGAGGCAGGATTGTGTGTGTGTGTAACACTACATATCTGTATCGTCTGCGTAGAGAGGTTAAGAATGCCTCTTGTTGTACTTTATAAGGGTATTTGACAAGATATAGCCATTTTAATTGTTTGTATCATTTCATATTCTTGCTCAAGGCCAAAAGTAGTTTGACTATAAATTGTTTCGGCTTGAAAAAAGCAACACAACTGGGGTTTAATGTTTCATTAAGACGATGGAAGTTCAGTTTGCATGTGAACAACATGATGTGTCAATTGTTTGTGGAGTGGAGAAGCACATGCCTGCATATACAAGCAATCTTAACGTACCACATCATTCACAAACAAATACTTCCCACATCTGAAACCAACAAACGTTTGTCTGTCTACCACAAGAGAGCTAAAAACCCTAATGTGTAAGAAGCCTGTTTCAGACCACAACCCAAAGTTCATCACACATACACACACATTAAGGCAAAAGGTCCTGACACACACGTGTGAGGCCTAACACTCTCTCAATAACATCTAGCATTCCTCCACAACCCAGTTCATCGTGTTACAACATACAAGATCACAGAAAAGAAGACAATAGAAACAAAAAAGAAAGAGAGAGAGATAGAAAACTACACAGAATTGTGGGTGACAGCACAAGACGTTTTTCGGGGCTTGTGAGTGTCAGCCCATTAAAGATGTGAGGCTGGCATCTGTCTTTATTGGAAACATCTGTGTAAAGGAATGTTCTTCTCTGGTAAAACATTCCAAATACTGTCCCAGAGCCAGAGACTTCGGTGTTAGTTTAATTTAAGCAGCATGTTGGGGAGAGCTCTTCAAGCTTTGATCGCATGAGGATCGTTCGCTACAAATTGAACAAACCCCAAGCTGCAGTCCAGAAAGATCACAACTATGGATTTGCTGAATTAAATGCCTGGTTGAACGCAGTCCGCACATGAAAAGGAAAGTTGCTGTGACGAATCAGATGGTGGGGGTTTCACCTAGCCAACAGGTCCTTTCTTTATTATTACTTTTAAACTTAATCCATGCCTAGGCGGCAGCTCTGTAAGGAAAAGTCGCTGAGGGATGAAGGATCATGTGCTGAAGAGAAACATGCAGAAATCACCTGTCTGTCTAACACCAAACATACTGGACTAAAAGCCATGAGCAATAGTGTACAGGTAAAAACTGGTTTACTGGTTATCTGTTTCACTTTCCTTTTAATAATTCAGCTTTTTTTCCTCTCCTTTCAATTTTCCCCTGCAGTTTTGCTTTTTATATATAAAACAATTTAATATCAATTTGTGTTTAGGCCCAGCATGCATCCCTCACTGTTCCAAAGCATAATGTGCTGCTACACAAAGAGCAGGTTCCTTTCTCTCGGGTGGACAGCTCACTTCATGTTTGGCAGTGTATGTGATTTATTTTTATTTTTTTTGGCCTGCTTGTTGTGCCACGAGTTCCAATTCCCATCTGTTAAATCGAAACATGCTGAACAGGAAGGAGTGCGGAATATTTTTCTCTGCAGATGCCCACATGTTCTTATGGAAATCTGAATTACACAAATGCATGTGTGTGAGCATGAAGTTTAGAGCATGAAGTTTATCGTCACCCATTGAAAATATTACCCTCAAAATCAATCAGCTTCAAGACTAGACATATAAAGAAGTAATACTGCTTGCCATTTTACTCTAGGGTCAATATTAATAATCTCAATGCATTTACAAACATACACTGCCATCTTAAATTTGGGGTCAGTAAGATTTTTTAATGAAAGAAATCTCTTATGCTCACCAAGGCTGCATTATTTGATTAAAAACACAGTAAAACAATAATGTTGTTTAATTTGATTACAATTTAAAGTAACTGCTTTCCATTTTTTATGTTTAAATATTTAATTCACCCCTGTGATCGCAAAGCTGAATTTTCAGCAGCCATTACCCCAATCTTCAGTGTCACATCACCAACAAAAATCATCCTAATGTGCTGATTTAGTGTTCAAGAAACATTATTATTATCAGTGTTGAAAACAGATGTGCTTAATATTTTTGTGGAAACCCCGATACCTTTTTTTAGGATTCTTTGCTGAACAAAGTTCAAAAGAACAGCACTTATTTTAAATATTTTGTAACAATATAAATGTCTTTACTTAATGTCACTTTGATCAGTTTCATCAATTTAATGCATTTTTGAGGAAGAACATATTATTTTTGAAGAACAAAAAAAAAACTTTCTAACCAGGGGCCTACCAGATGTTAAGAACAAATCAAGAGTTACAGATGAGTTTTTTTCGAGTTGACAGAACCACACCACTCCAAGCGGGCTGTGTCGGTACCATGATGCCTGGCTCACTTTCTTTGTCAACTCATGAACCACATGAATTGGACATCCCTGGCGAACCCCAATCACGCGCCTTGGTTAAATGTTAACGGTTCTTGCTAAAGGGAAGGATTGAGAATATGATTAATTTAAATGCATTTTACAATGAAAAAAGTCACATTGTTTCATGAAAGAGGGACAATAAATATTACCTTGCGTTATCATACAGTCCACAAGTTGAAACGTGTTATATCAGGCGTATAGAGACTCGAACTGTAAGGTCAGATTTAAGTCATTTTTGTTGTATAAAAAATTGTATGGTAATGGATTAATAATTAATCAATGTAATCAGATACTTATATAATCAATAAATACTAAGTACTTATCTTTAAGCCCACGCATTTTTTTAGTACTAGTGTACAAATTAACATTAATTTGGAGGGAGCAAGATAAACGGGGGATGCTTTTTGTGTCAACATCTGTCCTTTGCTCACATCTGATTGTCCAATTCAGTTTGAATCTCTAACTCATAACAAACCTCCCAGGCAGTAGTCCGTGGAGAGTAATTTACTATGGCAGACCAGCTAAAGCCAAGCCCATTTCAATGGTACCTAAACTCCAGATTGGTGCACTAACTGAAACTTACCTGTCTACCAAGCCAATCGGCTTTCATGTACGGCCCCAGGTGTCCATCCTGCTCCTGGAGGGCCACGATACGCAGAGTTTAACATCCAAACCAATTAACACACCTAACCAGCTACTCAATGTTCGCTCTAAGCAACTTCTATAGCAGTTGGTTGACGCAAGTTGGAGCGAAACTCTTCGACCGTGGCCTCCAGGACCGAGTCTGACTCGCCCCTCTTTAAATAGTGTAACTCTATATGACCATCCTTATTACAAAGTGCCATGTTTAAACATTCTACCTGCAAACAGAGTAATAACAGAATGTTCGTTTTAACAGGTTTTTTATACTTAATTTAATATTTCAAAGCTATTAATATTTTATACTATATATATATATGCTCGTATATATAATATATACTCTGTACCTTTGCCCTCTCAGCATTCCTTTAAACACAGGACCTATTCCAAAATATAATACAACCATGTCAAAAATTCCAGCTACACATATTGGACATGAACAGGTTGAAAGCTGTTGGTTTCTCTCCAGTTCATCAGAACTTGGCTTGGCGGCTTTATACAGTAACAGATTTCCAATATTATGCTTTTCAGATTGTGCCAAGCAGATCTCAGCAAGCTTGACATTTTCCTTCATATTCGGCTGCCAGTCGTAGATTGAACCACCTTGCCAACTCCTAGCGAATGGCCATTATTGATGAGCCCAAACACAATGTTTGGACGCTAGGGTAAAAGTAAGAAAAGATTGAAATCTGTGTTTCTGAATTAGCAACCAAACACAGAGCGTCTCAGGAAACACTGTCAGAGGCACACCACACGACTTTATGACCACGCCAGCAGCAATAAACACAGTACAAATGTGAACTGTCAGCTAAGCATTTGCAAATGCTATGTCTTTACTTTAATTATGTCCCAGTCATGGTCATGCAAACCCTTGCTGGAAGTAAGTTTAATTGAAGGCTTGGACGTGCGCACTGTTGTTTACTGAACATAAAATGCCTCCCGAAGACACGTCGGGCAAGTGCTAGTGTTTAAACACAGACACTGCTGTCAACCACACTAAGAAACACTGAGTGGGATGATAATTGAAGGGACATAAAACATAGCAAAGACAAAGAGATGAGAGTGCAGAGTTTACGACCTGGATAAACAATTGTTGGCCTTAGTGTAAACAAAGCCAATCTGCAAAAACACTGAGGACAGTTGCCACTATAGAAATTTCCACAGTGATAAGGTCTGCGGGTTTGCTTAAGGACAACGCCCAAGACCAAACACTCAGTCTGAGGCGGCTGTTAAAATGGCCGCCAGTCCAAAGGCGCCACCGAGGAGAACCAGAGCAAAGTAGCTCGACAGACTTGAACTTCCATGAATCTACTAAATTAGCATTGACATTCACATCAAAATGCTTCACTAAACCATTGCTGTAGAACTACACTGTTTTAGTACCATTAGTTGTAGCTGTTGGTTTCACAGATTTGGCTTAAACTCAGAGTTTACGAGTTAAGCTGGTAGATCTACATTTATATATCAAGGTATTAAGATATTAGTACTATATTTTTTTCTGTAGAGCTGCCTAAAAATGTACATTGTGTATTGTGCTATATAAATGTATATAAATTATTTGACATTGATATGCAAATAGATTTTTACGTGAGGCTAGAAAGAGACAGCTTCCTATTCTCTGCACATACACAAAAACATTTAATGCAAACAAGTTCAGTAACAAATCCACTCATATTTGAAATCTGCAATTGCACATTTGGAGTCATTAATTAACTCGTTTGACAGGCACAGATTTGTTGTCTTGTCTTACAATCCCTAACAGCAAAATCAATCATTTTCTCTGTCTTTGCCTTGAGGCACTAATGAGTAATTGACATTTCTCTAAAGTTGAGAAACACTCAATCCTCAAATGATCTCATCCTCTGCCCCATCTCTCTCTTTCTCTCTCTCTCTCCCATCTATCACCAGTTGTGCTTATTACAAACGCATGATGCGCAGTCTGTTTAGTTGAGAGTGCTGGTGGAGTACTGGTACTGTGATGCGATATCCAACTCTTTCAACTAACTTAACTTAGGAATCGCGATTTTCCCTTTCAATTTTAAAGGGCATATGATGCGATTTTAAGTTTTTCTTTCTCTTTGGAGTGTTACAAGCTGTTCATGAATAGATAAGATCCCTAAAGTTGCAAAGACTAAAGTCTCAAACCCAAAGAGATATTCTTTATAAAAGTTTAGACTGGTCCACGCCCTCCTAAAACGCCTAGTTTAAACACGCCCCACATGTCTATGTCACGATGTGGGAAGATTTGCAAAATGCCGTTCAAATGTTCACGCAAAGAAAGAAGGCGTAACTTTATTGTTGCTGCCACCGCTGCCACCATGTTGTGAAGACGCTGTGTGTTTTGTAGCGAAAGTGAAAATACTTTGTTTGGCCTTCCAAAAGAGGACAAGTGAAAGTAAAAAGCCATCGTGTCTTCGAAAGCGGTTTCAATGCCCCGCATATTAAGAGCGGCTCCCTGATGCCCGCATTTTATATACTGTATAATTACCCAATGATATAACTGTGAGAGACAGTATTGAAATATATATTTTCCCTGTGTTTCCTTCCTGCTGTGTGAGCTACTGAAATGAACCACACTGTGAAACAGCCAATCAGAGCAGAGCTCAACATTATTATTCATGACCCTTCCAAATAAGGTAAAAACAGGCCATTTCATTCTAGGGACAAATCCTATGGTTGTAAATGGACATGTAAAACCGTTGCTGGAGATTTTTTGCCCTTAACTAAGCCACATACCTTCTATGAGGATATCAGAGAACAATTTAAAATATTGTATCAGTGCATTCTATGGCACCTTTAAGATGAAATTAAGAATAAAGTGTGTTTGCTTAATATCTAATACTTTACTCCTAAACAAAGCAGTATTAGGAGTTTTAAATACAGGCAAACACAACCAGTCGCCTTGATCCAAGGCCTATTGTAAAGCTGGGTCTTTGAGTCTTGGCCACTAATAGGTTTGTGTTGACGTATAAGTGGAATTCTTTCTACGACACCGGTACGCTGAGATCAGGCATTGACTGAGACTGAGACTGTTATCAATGTGCCTATCAGAGCCAGACTGTAGGGTTCAGTTTCAACATGAGCTTCTCATGTGGACTGAGCGCAGGGAGCTCGGCCGGGCGAGGATTAGCCAGGAGGCCACGCTGAGCGATGCAGAACATTTGAGAACGCTGAAGCGGGAGAGGGGGTGTGAGACAGAAAGAGGACATGTGACCTTGGGGAATAGACAAGGGTGGAAAACTAGACAGGTCATTACATTAATCTGTGGCCACATGGCATTGCAGGCATTTGTTTAAGGAATAAGAATGAGAATGAAGGAATATGATCACAGAGGTGCTGGCAAAAAGAGCAGGATTACGGTTTTCTGATGTACAGTGACTAAAGTGTAAACATGTTCATTAATATCACCTACCACATTAAACAATGGCTCAAGTTTGCTATCTGACATCTTTTGCTGACAACATTTAGTTTTGTCACCAACAGTTTTGCACATGCAAACACACACATTTTGCTTACAGATACTTTGTAATCCAAGTAATTTACAATAAAATGCATAAAATAACAATTACATCAGCAAGCACACCCACCCACATCTACATAATTTCGACCCTCCATCCAGTCAGAACAGGCTGTCACTTCAATCAGCCAGGGGTCAAGGGTCAGAAGAGTCAAATACCTGACCCCCTCTGTCAGAATGATGGGCTATGGTCAGTGTCTCATGCCTCTGCCTGATCCTCACACACAGTCTTCACAATATATTTTATTTTGATTTTTTTTTTTTTTTTTTTATGAACGGAGAAGAATTGTAAAAGTTCCATTTTTGGATTAATTAATATGGATTAATTACCATATTGTTGGGAAAATAAAATAAAATGAACTAAAATGAAATAAACACATACATGGATGCAAAGGAATTGACATGAACAACGTGCCCAGTTTGTTTACTCATGTTAACAAGATAATCTGTGAGTCGGTAGCAATTTTTACAGCTCTGTTTTCACAGCCTCTGGAGCAGTAAAGCGCTCAGGTAAAAGACAGAGTGATTTGTTTTTAATGAAGAACAGAGACGGGGGACAGCATCCTGGGGATCCCTAATGAAAGGCTACACCGCACTTTGAAGAGTTTTACGGCTTGCACAGCTTTGAGTAAATCCAAACTAAATACTTATTATTTGAAAAGGTATTAAAAGGGCAGACTCTGTAATGTGAAGGGGTCTGGTGGTGATTAGTGAACAGGACGGGAATCACGGTTAGGAATTTCATTTGAAACCCCTGGCTCTCTTGGAATTCCCTCACCTGTTGGGCTCAATCCTGCGGCACTGCTTAAACTTCATGAGACAAAATAATCCCTGCTACAAGCATTATCAGTTTATTGTAAAACAGAAGGCATATGAGAATATACACAGTACATATATTTCTAAACATGCTCACTTAAAATCTTTAAATTGGTGTTTAAATAGTTCAAAGAGTTGAATAGAAGTTCTTGGAAGTCTGCTTTACTGCATCAAACCACATTCCTCCCTGTCAGCTGTGGGTTAGGTCTATAGAAGGATCATCTCTGACTAAGAGCTGTTGACCTCTGCAGATGGAAGCCTGAAATGCCATTGTGTTTTAGGTCAGGAAGATCTTAACGTGGACCGGAAGGAGATTGACATATCCTGTTTGACTGCTGATACAACTTCTTTGATTAATGAGACAGACAATGACATTTATCATGCCACAGATACATAATCAAGGTTGGAAGATGCTTCAAATGGAATATAAATTGTTACATAGAACAGGTATCTCTTAATTTACAGACAAATACCTGTAGTGCAATTCTTGATTTATGTGGTTCAGTTAAACTAGAAATATCAGAAGCTAAACTGAAGACAGCTGGAAGACAGCTCAGAGGTCAGGTGCTAAGCATTCTTTCAAAGAGAGAGAGAAATCAAGGGATATTGTACGCTCATTGGTTGTAGGTTGTGTTATGAGTGAAAGGCTTTCGTCCAACCATGAAACCATCAGCACCCTGTCACCTGATCAAAGACCATAATCAGCCCAGCAAATCTGTGTGTTTATGTTTGGGAAATGCACGAGTGTGTTGGAGCGAACAAAAGGATACAGAGAAGGAAAAGAAATACATTGCAAGCATAATCATTTGTTTTGTTGTCTCCTTCACTATAATATGTTCTTCATGGCTCATATATAAAGATATTATATATAAAATTCAATAATTATTATATTACTGTTCATTTAATTTGAAATTTAACAATTATAAATAATTTTGTTGTATATTTATTTTGATGGTAAAGAGCTTGAATTAAAAATTAAATCAATAATGCAATAATATAGAACAATGAACAAACAAACAAAAAACACTTTATTGATGGTTATTTCTGCAGTCAGAATTTGAATTCTCCCTTCAGTTTCTGGTTAATCCTATTCTCTCTCAGGCATTTTTTTATTCTTGTATTTGTTTTCTTCTTGTGTTTTCTTTCATTTTCCTTCCCTGTGTCTCTCCTTTCCTCCTTATTCTGAGAGTTGAGTGTTCTCACTGCTGCTCTCTGATTTAGAATGGAGCTTCAGAAAGCTTGTCAAGTTCAAATCAAAATGCAGAATGAATACTGAACTGCTGAACACATGCTACGTGTGTGTGTGTGTGTTTGTGCATACGGCCTGTGCGACGAGGAGGCATCGCTCTTTTCCTGCTCTCTCTTTGTCAGCTCCAGGGGTTTCTGTCTGTTGTCACAGAGATGCGTGGGTGATGTCAGCTTGTTCTGTACTGCCATTTGGTTCAAATGCAGCCCATAATGATTGTGTTTTGTTCTCTTCATGTGCAGATTTTCTCCAAACTCTACTGCATAAAATAACTCCTGTTATCAAACAGAAGACACTTGAAAACTCTGAACTCAGCTAAATCGAAACCCACTCTAATACTCACACACAAAAATGTGACAGCAACAATGAGATAATTTGCCGTTTATAATACACACACTTAAAAGTGTCATATCATACATTGTTTAATCTTTTTTTTCATGTTGAGGTCCACATATTGTTATTTGAGGGGTTATTGTACTAAAATAGTCAAAATAGTTATAATTAAGTGTTACATGACTATTTTCTACCCTTTCACTGACCCTTACTAGTAGACAGGCCATTTTTGCAGCTGCACCTTTAAGATTCCTATGTAAACTGCCTCTTCTACATTAAGTCTTAAAGGTATGCAGCAGTATCTTAAAGGGATAGTTCCCTAAAAAATAAAAAATAATTTTTTTTTAAATGTATACACTCTCATTCAAAAACTGTATGACATTCTCTCTTCCTTTCTCTCTTCTGTGGAGCATAAAATCAGATATATTGAAAAAAAACTGTGTGTGTGTGTTGTTTCCATTTGGTTACTAATAATCTACAACATATCTTCTCTTATGTTCCACAGAAGAAAGAAAGTCAAACCGGTTTGGAACAATACAACAGTGAGTAAACGATTTTAAATACATTTTCATTTTGGGGTGAACTACTTTCCCTTTGAAGGTATCAGCAATATAACAGTATCTAATTTGTCTGTAGTTTAGAAATAATATGTCCAATTCTGCTTGATGTGGCTGGTTATGAAGCAACTGACCCCTATGTCTAAAATCTCATATACGTCTCATACATGTAGATCACACAGACATACAGTACGTAGACATACACTCACACTCCAGATATTAGCAGAGGAAGATTTGTAGTGTACAAATACACACAATCCAGCATAAATGGCACAGCATAACAAGCATTTTAAACAAATTAAAGAGCCATATACAGTGATAAAGGCTCTATATTCCAAGGCATTAAACTGCAGATACTCTATAAGATCACATCTAATATCAAACATTTGCAAAACAATATTTACCTCAGTCTTATTGATTGGCAGTAATCGCATGAGGAACATTTTCCACAGAGAATCAGAGATCAATATCACTGTCAATCTTCATCTCGTCCCTCCTCACTCCCCTGACACACACAAACACATTGACTATTACACAACGTCCCCTTGCCATTTTAACTCAAATAACCCAAACAATGAGGCTATGACCTGTATTTGACAGCCTTCATATACTCAAACCACAAACAATTAGCCGCTAATTCAACACTCATTTTTGCTAACAGTGATATCCTCTTTCTGCTTTTCAACCCTTTGTTCATTCACATGATATCTGTATATTATTTCTAAAGATGCCAGACAGTGTGCTGCTATTTTGTTCATGAGTTAGCAGATTAGCAGTGGCTAGCACTAAGAGGTCAGTATCGAAGCATACCCCATACCACCTGTTCTAACCAATCAAACCGAGGCCTACAGGGCAATTATGACATTTAGTCCTGCGGATTATAATTTCAAATAAGCGTTTAGAGCATTCTCCAACGATCAAGTGAGAGCTGGAAAGAATCAATAAGAATAGACTTGAGATAATCCATAGGAGAGGGAGACACACACTCGAGTGGCTGCGGGTGTGTGTATGGAGTGGATCAATAACTTGTGTTAAGTAGTGGAGAGGAGGTCTCATTGATGAACTAATGCTTGTTCAGACTATGTCTTCCTCTCTCTCTCTATAGATCTCACGCTTCACTGGGTCAAGCCGAAGGGCCAGGTGGTGCAGTAGAGACACACACACACACACACACACACACACACACACAGATGGCCTCAGACTCTACCACCTTCCAAACGGCCTTCCCATCATGCTCTCTGCCCCAGCTAGACAGTTTTTGGTAGCGTACATATCTTGCCACACCCTCCTTTAACCTCCTCAGCACCTGATTGGACACACACATGCTCATCACTACCAGAGCAGTAGAGCGCTGCCACTCGCTTGGGAAAAAATATTACTAGATACACCTCAGACTTTTCATTACAAAAGGTGTTTTTTGTAACACAGAATAGGTGGAAGTGTTTTCTGCATCATGCAGGAAGTCTCTTCTTCAGCTGTTCACTTTATTCTTTCTGTTTCTGAAAACAACAACTCCTGGATCCATCGTTTTCCTGTATCTCCTCAAAAGACGGCGTGATGCCTTCAGCCAACTCAGCTGCCAGGGAAACAAACCCTGTTGTGCCTAAACAAACTAAAAGCATTGTGAAGCCTCTTCATAGTCAGCCGCAGACACAAACATAACACATCATCCTGGAAACATTCCCCTCAGAGGTGTATTTCCCTGGAGCTCACTCCACCAAGAATGGCAAAGACGGCTAAGGAGGGATAGTACGAAAGCGCGAGAGAGACAGAATATTAAGAGAGTATCTAATGTAAAGGTACAGAAACAGACATGGCACATATAGATAGGTGTGTGTGTGTGTGTGTGTGTCCCTGTAGATCTTCTATCTTTCCTGCAGATCAGTACACCTTCCTTCTTCAGTTCAGCGCCTTGTTACTCCTGCCACTTGACGCCTCCTCGTGCTGCACTGCCTATGAATAATATACGAGCGTGCCACACTACAGAAGATAAAAGAGCACGCTATGTACCCTGGGTCAGAGAGAAAGAGGAAGAGCCAGAGAAAGGCAGAGGTAAAAGAGAGAACACTGTAGGAGAAAAGGATGAGTGTAGGGTGTCATTGCCAGGATCTCAGCCCTTGTCCCGTCTCCCCAGTCTTTCATACCAGCATCCGTCTTCAGCAAAGGTGACAAGACACATCACTGTCAGAAGCAGCCAGCAGCCACAGTTATTCACCTGAACATACACACACACACCTGCACACATCCGCTGTCTCTAGAGATATAATAAGTAAGAGGGCTTTGGCCCTGTGTGTGCGCTCTACAGGAACGAGAGCTGCTGTGCCCCCAGACTCCTTCTGAGGTTGGCGGAGATCCTTACAGTGCAAGTTTTTTTTTTTTTTTTTTTTTTTTGAAGTGAAACACCAAACAAACATTTGATCCATGGGTTCTCAGCTCTCACCTGGAAGATAGTTCAATAGGGCAAAGACGACCCTTACTGCTACAGGCCCGTGAGGTGAGAGAGTTCAGACGTTTAAGGGTTTTCACTCTCTCTGCTATGTCTTTTCTATTTTACACACATGCATGCAGACACACATTCACACTCTTACTGTCAGAGGCATCATAAACCTATTTTTCTGAGGGGATACCTATGATAGTCCAGGCTCACTTCTTTACCTTATTGAGAATGAGATAATACATGATCCAAAAAATAGTATTAAGTCAAATTTTGAATGAAGCTTGAAGCTGCAAGCATGTAATATAGAGACACAATTATGATAAAACAAGGTCAGAATTGTGAGATACAATGTCACATTCTCAGATATAAAGTTATTACCATATACAAAGTTGCAAATAGTGAGATAGATATCACTAAAATTCCTGGGGGAAAAAAAAGAAAAACAATAAGAAAAACAAAGTCGCAATTTCAAAATATATAGTCACACTGTGAGATATAAAGTTGCATTGTAACAGTCGCAATTACCATATGCATAGTTTCAATCATGAGATATATAGATGTGCATAACATGAACAGTAGCAATAGACTATACAAAGCTGCAATAGAAATGTATAAAGCCACAATTATGAGACATAAAATCACAGTGTCACATAAAATCACAATCGCAATAAAGGCACAATTTCCCTTTCATTTAGGTGGAAGTTGGATGGGGAAAACAGTTCTTCCGCTCTTCTAATAAAAAGTTATTATTATATTTTCTCCTTGAACTTACTATATTATAGATCATATATAAGTATTTTTTTTTTTATTGAAGTACAGTAAATTACTACTTCTGCCACAGCATTTTTTGATTTTCTTTTTTTATTTATCAAATATATTGATTCCCTCTTTTTTTTGTTTTCTTAAATTCACATTCAAAATTCAATGCCTCAAAAACACAAAACACAAAAGCCCTCAGTCTGAACAGGCATGACAATTCTGCAAACAGGCCACACATTCTTAAATGAAGTTCAAACTCAAGACACTGATTCTGATCATATAATCCCTGATTCCACTCGGAGAAAAGCCTAATAAAAACCTAGTTTTCACACGCTATACAAGTCGTTCTCTATTCAAACCTGCAAGCTTTACGTCACACCAGCAGCTGTTTAGTCATCTGAAGTTTCACTTAATTTTTTATAGTCGGCCATCACGCGTTTGGCATGCAACGCTTTGGCGTGTAGTGTTGGGTTCCCATTGTGAATTTTGAGTATTGTCTCACAGAGAGAAAAAAAGAAAAACACCATTCAACGCACAAATCCCCTTTGGAGCCAGAGACAGAGACAATGCCACTCCAATTGCTAGTGTCTGCAATGCCATGCAATACTTGCACACACACACACACACAATACAGTGCGTGTGTGTGTGTGTTTGGGGTAGTACAGTGCTGTGTTTTCATAGCTCAAACCGGCTACCTCCCGCTCACCTCTGGAAGACAAGGTTAAGACGGATGGGCCTAATTAAAAAAATCCCCTGTCTTCAGCTGAAAGGCAGCAGGTTTCTTTTACCAGCTCTATTGTGGCTGTAATTATGGGGTGAAGTGATTAGTTCCCCCTGAAGGCAGAGAGGTGACAGACAGGCGAGCCTGCGTAACCCAAGTAACCTTTCAATATTACAGCCCTGGCCCATTGTGACGCCAGCCGATAACTAATTTCACCCAACGCACTGACGCCGTATCTGCATCTCCGTTATGCTTTTTATACTTTATTATGTCCCTCTTAATCTCTTATTTCATTTCTTTCTCTGATCCAGCTCTATCATATAACAGAACATTAAAAATACCTGCTAAAAACATACACGCTTAAAAGCTAAAGGTTAATAAGGAGGTCCCTTGTTTTTCTGGATGCTCCCGAAACATTGCTCTTGGCACTAGAGGGAAGGAGGATGTCCAAAACATGGTCCACCCAGCCAAATGGATCCATGGGCCAGACAGAAGAGTCTGAGCAGATGACACACTACTCAAGCCGTTTAGCACGCCAGACACTGCCAGTCTTTGTGTGAAGACTTATGTATATAAAAACTGCTAATACATGTAGCTGTAGTACATATATGAATCAGTGATGGTTTGTGTCTCTGTGTGTGTGTGTGTGTATATTGAAACGGCCTATTATGCCATCGAGGCAGATTATAATGCCAGCCGTCCATGTTGGGGCAAGGCCCTGGCAGGACACTGCTAGTGAGAACGTGCCCCACGCTTGAAGAATAGCACTAATCTTGTGTTATTAAGTGAGTGTGGGGTAACTCGAGTCCAGGAGGATTAAATAGAGATTTGAGGCCGGAGTGAAGCACCACGTCACATGCGCGTTCTCCCCTCGTCTTGACACACAGGAGCTATGGAGGGAGAGAGGAGGGTGAAAGACTCATGATGCCTGAGGAGACCCTTCTCCTTCGCAGCTAGCCAATCACGGGCCGGTTGGGGGGCCTGAGCCACTAACAAGGAGTTTCATGTTAAAGATTTTCTCCATGACCATGGCACAAGAACAGATTCAAAACCTGCAAATGGATGTTGCAAACCACCCACACACAAACAACACAAACACACACCACACACTGCTTCAAACAAAGTAACGCCGACTGTCGGAAGGGTACGGTCGTCTCCGCATTTGCCTGTTGGGTGTAGCAAGTTCCCCACGTTGCTGTTGTGGGGCCTGTCCCGAACTCTTCAATAAACTGTAAACCCCTACTCTACATTAGATCAGGCGGGCCGCACACCAATCCACTCAATTTATTTACAGACAAAAGCTCCTGATGGTAGATTAGAATGAGAACAAGATCTGCTCCACTGACACAACATTATTAAGGCGCCGGGCACTTGTTGTGATGTTCACTGTAGAAACAGTAAAAGCGCAAGCACAAGTGTCATGGAAAAAAAAAACATCTGTGTGACCTCAGCTGAGTAATATTTCAAGGCAAGTTAACATAATAGCCACCCCCAACTACCAACCCAAGAAAAACATATGATATTGAAAAAATTATAATAAACAAGTTTAGCATGGTCTATTCTTGGTTGAGGCCAAACATTCCTCATTGTCTAGTCTTTTTGACCCTGGCTGGGTATTATGCTAAAAAGCATGACTACAAAGTACATGAAGCAAATAAACTTATGTCAAAGGTGTGGTGGCAGCCATTTTTTTTTTTTTTTGGAAAGAAATTAATACTTTTATTCATCAAGGATGTGTTAAATTGATCAAGTGACAGTAAAGACATATTTACATATTATATTTTTGTAATATTTTGTAATATTATGTTATAATATTACAAATTAATTCTATTTCAAATAAGGGCTGTTTGTTTGGACTGTCCATTTATCAAATCATCTGTAAAAAATGAATCATGTATTTTGGTGTGCACAAAAATATGAAGCATTTGAACTGTTTTCAACATTTATAGTAATAAGAAATGTTTCCTGAACACCAAATCAGTATATTAGAATGATTTCTGAAGGATCATGTGACACTGAAGACTGGAGTAAAGACTGCTAAAAGTTCTTGTCATCACAGGAATAAATAACATTTAAAAATATATTAAAAGAGAAATTTTAAATTATGATATTTCACAATATTACTGTTTTTACTGTATTTTGATCAAATAATTGCATCCTTGGTGAGCATAACTTCTTTCAAAAATAGTTTTAAAAGTTATTGAAAAAAATATAACATGATAAAAATCTAAATTTGTTAATGCTCCTGAACTGTATGTACAGTAAATCCTATAGTAAAGGTTTTTCCAATTATGAGAGCAATTTAAATCTATTTTAGCATCTTAACATATTGGGAGTCAACAGTTAGCACAGCCCAGCTGCTAAGAAAAAAATACAGTACAAGGCAAACAAAACACAACAAATTGTACTCATCTGCAACAATTATGTAATATCTCTGAAAAATCATCATTTGGGGACCTTCCTCAGCAAATATACGCTTGTATAAATTGTATATTTTAAATTTATTTGATGAATTAATGGGTAGTTAATTTGATAAAAACACAGCCCTAACACACATCTCAGTCACTCTGACTCGAAACATCTTGACTTTATGGCAGTTCTTTGACGACTCTTTCATTGTTGTCTAACTCATTCTTGATCGTTTATTTGATCTTGGTTAATAACCTGGCTGATAAGATAAGCATGATAGAGCTCTAAGTAAGCCGACTTGAATGAGGCCAATACTACTGACAATATCTTCACCTTCATAAGCACCCAGCCCATGTCAACATGTCTTACACACACAAAATAAAAGCAACAGGATGAGTAGTGTAGCCTGAGCCCCTGTGTGGCTGATACCTGAGGTGGTAGGGTTGGTGTAGAGTGTGTAATTATGAGTATGTTATGCATTAGCAAGCTTCCTTTGAAGTGCGTCTGCTGTTCAGGTACACACTTTAATTAGCACTGGCCTATTTTCTTCCTTGGAAAGGAGAGTCCCTGATAGGGGTGCATAGAGGGAGAGAGAGAGAGAGAGTGAGGGAGAGAGAGAGAGGGAGTGGGGAGGGAGAGAGGGAGAGTGAGGGGAGGGGAGGAGGCGGGATGGGAGGGCGAGAGGAGGAGATTCTGGAGTGGGAAGAGGGAGGAGGAGGGGGAGGGGAGGAGGAGCGTGGTGGGAGTGGAAGGGAGATGGCCGAGGAGTGGAGGAGCGAGAGGAGGGAGGGTGAGAGATTGAGTTGAGGAAGAGAGGGAGAGAGAGGAAGAGATGAGAGGGAGGGAGAGGGGGAGAGAGAGAGGGGGAGACAGGTAGAGAGACAGGGAGAGAGAGAGAGAGAGAAAAGAGAAGAGAAGAGATGGGAGGATGGAGAGGAGTGAGGAGGGAAAGGATTGAGGTGTGGGGGAGAGGGAGAGTGGAGGAGTCGAGGCCTGAGAGAGAGGGAGAGAGGGAGGGGTAGGATTAGGAAGAGACCGGAGACCGGAGGGGGGAGAGGAGAAAGAAAGAGGGGAAAGAGAGGAAGAGGTGAGGGGATGTGAGGAGGAGATTGAGGAAGGAGAGATAGAAAGAAAGGGGAAGGAAGGAAGGAAGGAAGAAAGAAAGAAAGAAAGAAAAGAAAAGAAAAAAAAAAAAAAAAAAAAAAACGGAAAAGAAGAGAAGAAAAAGGAAAGATTTAAGAAGAAAAGACAAAAGAAAGAAAGAAAAGGAGGGGGCAAGGAAAAACAGAAAGAAGAAGAAAGGGAAAGGAAGGAAAAAGAGGGAAAGAGAGAAAAGGAAGAAGGGGGGGGGGGGAGATAAAGGAAAGGGGAAAGGAAGGGAAGGAAAGAGAAGAAAAGGGAAGGAGGGGAAAAGGGGAAGAAAAGAAGAAGGAAGGGAAGAAAGAAGGAAGGAAGAAAGAAAGGAAGGAAAGAAGGAAGGAAGGAAAAGACAGGGCGGGGTGGGAGCGAAGAGAAAGGAAGCGCGAAAGGGGGAAGGAAGAAAGGAGGGGAGGAAGAAGGGGAAAAGAAAGGAAAGAAAAGGGGAAGGGGAAAGGAACGGGGGAGAAAAGAGGAATAAGAAAAGAAGGAAAGAGAAAGGGGGGAAAGGGGGAAAGAAGGGAAAAGGGGAGGAGGAGAAGGAAGGGAAGGGGGGGTAGGAGAAAGAGAGAAAGAGGTAAGAAAAGGGGGAAGAAAAGGAAAGAGAAGAAAGATAAGAAGAAAGAGAAGAAAAAGAGAAGAGAGGAAAGAAAAAAAGAAAAGATAAAGGAAAGAGAAAGAACAAGAAAGAAAGAAAAGAAAGAAAGAAAAAAAAAAAAAAAAAAAAAAAAAGAAGAAAAAAAAGAAAAGAAAGAAAAGGGAAGAAGAAGAGAAAGACGAAAGAACGAAGAAAAAAAGAAGAAAGAAAGAACGAAAAAGCCAAAGAAAGAAAAGAAGAAGAAAGAAGAAAAAGAAGAAAGAAAACAAGCAAAGAAGAAAAACAGAAAGAAAAAGGAAGGAAAGAAAAGAAGTAAGAAAAAGAAAAGAGAGAAAAGGGGAAAGGAAAAAGAGAAGGGGGGGGGGGAAAAGGGGGGGGAAAGAAGGGAGAGGAAAGGGGGGAGGGGGACGGGGGGGGGGGGGGTTTCGAAAGAGGGAAGAAAAAGAAAGGGGGGGGAAGGGGGGGGGGGAAGGGTGGGGGAGAGGGGGGGGGGGGGGAAGAGCAGAAAGGCGGGGGAGGAGGCGGGGAAGGGGGGGAAGGGGAGGAGGAAGGGAAAAGAAAGAAAGGGGGGAAGGGAAAGGGAGGGGGGAGGGGAGGGAAGGAGGAAAGGGGGGGGAAAGAAGGGGGGGAGGGGGGGGGGGGGGGGGAGAAAGCGAAAAGGGGTTTTCTGAGGGGAGGGGGAGGAGGAAAGGGGGGAAAGAAGAAAGAAGAAAAACAGAAAAAAAAAAAAGGGGAAGAAAGAAAGAAAGAACCCACTGCGTGACAGACATCCATCTTTCACTTTGCATTGTGGCTCACAAACACAACAAGCAAGGACAGACAAGCCATCCGCTGCCCATGCAAGTGGTTCTTTTCTGTTCTCTATCTGCTATACACCCCCTCTTTCCCAAGACACACACGTCATCTTCATTAGTACCATCATCATCGTCACAGTCAGCATCATTGTTATCCTTCCACCTACCCTGAGTATCTCAGAGCACAAAAACACACACCCACATCCCTCCACACGGAGTACCCGTGCTATCAGCACCCTGTGAGAGAGACAATGGAGTAATACTGCGGTGTGCTGACTCTATCAGATAGAGCTGAGTGGGAGAGAATGGAAAGTTAGACAGAGGCCCTTTATCAGTGAAGGATCACATTTCAATATTCAGCAGCGCTCCCAGATAAAACCAGTGCTGATGAGAGCACCCTGATGGCCTGATACCGGCCCAGGGAAAAAAATGAAAGAAGGATGGATGGTCTGTAGAGAAAAAGAGAAGATGGACAGTAGTTTTCAGCACCGCGGCTAAAAGCCCTCACAACAGGCGGTGATTAATGTGAAGGAGTGTCCAAAGGTCACAGACTGGTCTGCGCTGCTGACCGGTCTTAAGAGAGGTCACCTACCAAACCATCCGTCACACATGCTATGGCTTTAATGAGCCACACAAAACACACATCATGCAACAATTTTATAAAAATCATAATATATTAGAAAGTCAAGAAACGATCAAGAAAATCGAGACATTTTATATATACATATAAATATATAAATTTTTTACAATTAAGTTTTTTGTATTTTTACATTAAATATATATGAATATTTATAGTTTACTATATATTAAAACAAATATGAAGTACAATTTTTATATATTAAAAATTATAATACAAGCACACATATTATGAGTTGTGCATTATATTACTTGTAGTCAGACATGGTGACATACTAAGATAAACACTAATACTCTTGATACTGACCATTACAAATGAGCCTACACAAATTGAACTCATATTTACTTAAATACTGTCACCAGTTCATTCAAAATTTTATGAGCCTTTCGTACTGCTGTGAACTTGTTTCAGTACATATACAGAGAGCGAGAGAGAGAGAGAGAGAGATTTTGAGACGAGAGAGAGGAGAGAGGATAGAGGCGAAGAGAGAGAGAGAGAGAGAGAGGGTATACAGGCCACATGCAGGCACCCATGGACAAGACACATAAACCATCCAGTATGGAGATGAGGATGAGGGCCGAGGGCCGAGTGGGTGGCAGAATGACCAGTCAGGAGGGTTCACCCGACCCCAATCAGTAAAACACACTCAAACCAATCCACCAATTCGTATACAACCCCCTGACTTCTGACACACGCACACAATGGCCCAACACAGGAACACACACACACCACACTCCTGTTGGACTGTCCACACAATCAGACTCAGGCTGATTAATCATTGGGCTCAGCCCTCATTGTGTCTGTTATCACTGATCTGAGTATACTGTCTGTTTGTCTCTGGCCTCTGGAATATCCATTAGCTGTTATTAAGCACACCACTCATTCAGCCCTCACTGACAGACTGAGGAAGGACGCTGTGTGATTTGTGGATGTGGACATCGCCTTGAGGAAACACAGTGAATATTCTTCAGTGGGAATGTTTTTATTTAACCTCCTCATGCCAAATAGAGAGAGGGACAATCTCGTTCATATTGATTGGTTATCTGATTGTGAAATAAAATGAAAATGCAGTATGACAAAGTATGTGACATTCACCACACCACCATTTCTTCTCCAAATTATACTATGTTATCTGCTCTATCATTTACATTTGTCATTTGTTATCTTTCATATAACAATTTGGAGTGAAACTTTCATACTGAAAATGAGCAGACACAGGGAATTATGGTAAAATAAGTTCAAACATTAAAAGACACTAAGTATTTTGTCCTGTAATATAAGTTATATACACAGTATATATACAATTTCAATTGTTTCAATATATATGTACATAAAATGTTTCGGTCACACACTTTAGTTTGGGGATGGGGACCAATTCTCACTATTAACTAACTATGACTTTTGCCTCAATAAACTCCTAATTCGCTGCTTATTAATAGTTAGAAAGGTAGTTGTTAAGTAAAGTTGTTAAGTTAAGCCAATATGCTAGTAATATGCATGCTAATAAGCAAATAATTAACAGTGAGAATTTGTCCCTAAAATAAAGTATTACCAATGTTTTTATTAAAAATGAATTTTTTTATCTCAGGGCTGAGGAGATTAATGGGATTTCTGTTAATAATTACTTGAGCAATTATGCAAATATGTCACATTACAGTTACTAGATATATAATAGATATCCAAATGATTAAGTATTCAAACATTATCAGTTGCAATTCACTGTTTGTTTCTTTGTATGTATTATTAGAATGGCTTCAACAAACAAGATGCTATGATTACTTTGTGCTCTGTTTTACTATCGATATCTCTGTGAGTTCCACCATGCATGCATAAGGCTTTCCCAAGACATAAATATGTGTACGTGTGTGTGTGTGTGTGTGAGAGAGACACAACAGGGAGTCCTTAAAAGCACATATATTAAACAAAGCCTCTTGCATCCCAAGGCACAGTCAACAGCTGTTTTGGGTGATATTTTATTAATGCTGTAGTTTTAATTAGTTTAATTACATTCAGCCCTCTTTGTGCATAATTTTCCCTTATTTAATGCAAAACAACCAAAAACTGCCTCAACTGCCATTTCAGTACACAGAAAAAAAAGACTCATAGCCCTGTGGCTGTATGATTTTTAACATGGAGTCTCTTTAAAATAAAGGCACAGCATGTAGTATAAACAGCTGGTGAACTCAAAGGGACCCCGGTTCGAATCCGGCCTGCGCCATGTACCCAATCATTTCTACCTTAGCTTTTCTGTCTGATAGACACGGTCTTATAAATCAAAGGCAAAATTCCATAGACACAACTGAAATAACAGTACTGAAAGGAATACAACTACTTGCACAATTACTTGTCTTCAAAGATTCCTAAGGATATTAGCTCTAAACGAAGGAATGGTCCAAAAAAAAAAAAAAACTCTCAATACTTGTATTCTGCCTCTGTTTATCTGTGCACTTCACCTCCCACACTGAATCGTCTGTAAAATGAAATGCATGGTGTTTGTGTAAACAGTTTATCTGAGCTTCTGTAGACAGCTGTTCGCAGGATTGTCTGAGTGGCTGTAAAACAATAAGGGAAGTGTACGATCATCAGTGTGTAAGAGGAGCGCATGTACGCACACACAGCTCTCTAGTGGGCTGTGGAGAATGCGGACTGGGCCGTTACTGTGTTTCACCAAGCAGCAGAGCCGAAATGCCAAGATGGCACTGAACCCAAGGGGGAACACAGTTCTTTATTAACACTGCAACCCGAAACTCTGGATGAGGACATAACAGGACGTTTATTGGAACGCCACAATGGTTAGTCAGCCGCAATTCCAATCTGTGTGTGTGAGAGAGAGAGAGAGAGAGAGAGAGGAGAGAGAGAGAGAGCGAGAGCGTGTGAGAGAGAGAGAGAGAGAGAAAAAAAAAGAGAGAGAGAGAGAGAGAGTGAGTGAGTGAGTGAGTGAGTGAGGAAGTGAGTGAGTGAGTGTGTGTGTGTGTGTGATGTGTGCCCTGTAGGGGAAGGTCTCATTTCCACCATACAGGAATGAAGATGAGACTAAAACTTAATTAATGACAAAGGGCTAGTGCTGTTCGAAGCAGAAGCCGTTAGATGAGCAATTGCATGGAACAAATCCACTGATATCTATGACAGTAGATAGTGTTATGGGGGAGGCGAATCAGATCTTTGGAAATACAATTTTTAAAAAATCGATATCGTTTACCAATTATCAAAGGGTAGAGTGCGTATGGGCGACGGAAAGTGAGTTTGAATGAGCATGTGTGTGACAGAAAATGAGCCTGCGTATGTGCATAAGAGATGCTCTCGTGGACAGATCGCTCCTATTCTCGGGTTCTGGAAGCACTTTCGCCCCACACACATTGACAAAGCGGCCGCCTTGCCGCGAGCGTCACAAAACGGCTAAATTTATTCCTGTCCTTCCTCCACCTGGTCAGCGATATCACTCACTGCCCCAGACAGCTTTAGGAGACAATTACCAGCTAACGGAGCAGGAAAGATCTCTTAAGAACCATGTTTTGCCCAGTTTATCAATGCCAATAGCATTATCGTAGCGATTAGGAGGATGAAAATGTGCTCTTTTGGTAATTCAACACATTGAGGCGAAACTTGATCACATGAGCAGCCCACTCTCCTTCCCCATGAGCCTCTCTGGCTGAGGTGTTTGAAACATCCTGGCTTCCTGTACCATAGCTGAATATAGTATTTCTGGTGTGTGTGTGTGTGTGTTTTGCGGTAGGGGTTTATGGTTTTACAAATCAGCAGGAGGAGCTTGGAATGATATGTTGTCTTACGCTAAATAGCAGACCAAGGTCAGCTGCCAGGGGCCTCTGAGCAACATGGTCCAGTCTGGAAATAGATTGATATTTATTGAGTCGGGCAAAGCAGGGGAATACTCTGGCATCTCATGATGGACCAAAATTCCCTGTTCTTTATTTCCTCTGTGCGTGGGAAGAGAGGCTTATGCGTTCACACAACCATTAACAGACTAAAAGACACTCACACTTACCCTCCTAAGAATATCAGAGGTATGTCAACAGCAGCAGAGTTACGAGAGACACTCGTTGTAAAGCACACACACCATATGAGATCCCATGGCTGACAAAACAGTGTCCACTTATTTAATGTTACAATACTAATATAGATAATAAGACTACATAGTAGACAATGAGTAGAATTATGTACCTTTGGGTTATTGGTCTAGCACTGGCTCAACAGTGTTCAGCTGTTGCCCACCACTGGCCTGCATGTGGACCCCATACTGGGCATTCTTGTTTCTAGATAAAGTAAACAAAATAATTAGTTAAATAAAAGTTATGACTAAAATAAAAATTATTGATACACATAATAATTTAAGACAAAAAGAAACATTACGCATAATTAAAAATAGTCAATGCACTATTTTTTTAATTAATTAACATTTTACATGGTAATTCCAATTCCAATGGCAAAATTTAAATTCCATTTAATAAAAAAAGAAGTGTAATTTGAGTCTGAATTTTAAAATTAAAATGCAATTTAAAGAAATTCACATGACTGTGAATTGATATTCACATATCAATTATTGATTTCTGAACTGATGCATTGACCTCCCAGGGGACAGGTTGGGATATGATCAATCAGATACAGACAGGGAGAGAGAGACAGAAAGATAAAGAGTGAGAGTGATGCTGGAGCCAGCACTTCTCTCTCTCTCTCTAGCTTCATAGCTTCAGGCCTCTGGGACCTCCTTTAAAGATGATTCAACATTAATAGCAATATCTTTAATGCTCAGACATTAGCGATAGCAATAATTAATGTATGAATAATCACGATGTAAAAAGCATTATCAATAATTGTATGAATAATGCACATTCATTATGCATGAGTCTGGCCTCAGGGCTGAATTTGGCATTTTTGTTCTTGTCCAGAACACAGAGAGAAAGATGCAACATCCTCGCCTTTGATCAAAACACTAACTTATATGGCATTCGGGCTGCTGGCTCAGCATTGGCCCACCGGTGGGGTACATGTGATAAGAACATGCGTGGGTCATGTTTAGCATGCTTTGAGGGGCAGGCTGGGGCTGGCACAGGTCAAGCAGAGTGAGATGCATTAGTATTCTATCCGTTCACAGCGCTTTAGCAGCTCTAACAGGAAAGGCATGTTCCCGAGAGCTTCATCGAGATTAGCGCTTATCACAGACTGCTATGCAGATATCACCAGAGACTAATGAAGACACAGCACTGCTCTGCATATGTTGCTACCGTTACCCTCCCTTCCTCTGATGGAAAAGCCACATCAGACACATACTATATCAACTTTCAATGCCACTTTTATTATTTGAAGTTGAATATTGTGTCACATGTTCTTGGAAAGACACCTTGGATTTCAGTGCATGTGTCTACTGTAGGTGTGTGTGTGTGTGTGTGTGTCGTGTGTGCGTGTGTGTGTGTGAGTTAAATCCTAATGAGGACATTACCCATGTCCCCACTTTTCAAAACGCTTATAAATCACACAGAATGGAGTGTATTGAAAATCTGAAATAGCACAAAGTTTCCTATAAGAGGTAGGTTTAGGGGTAGGGTTGGTGTAGGGCAATAGAAATATACGGTCTGTACAGTATAAAAACCATTTCGCTGGGATGCCCCATTTCACAAAAACAAAAGTGTGTGTGTGGTCTGTGTGAGAAGATTTAAAAAGCGGAGGCCCACATTTGCTCATCCGATTGGGACACAGTGAGAGATCAAATAGAGGAAGGGACTTATCTTTTCTGAAAGTGAGGGAGGCGGGACCAGAGGGGGGGGGACACCATAATGAGGATGGCGAATGTTTTAGTGTGGCACTCTGGCTTGCCTGGGCCTACCAGGGTAGATGCAATCTCTAGTGTCACAGTCTCTGAAGCCTGATTCAATTAAGATTCAAGGAGGAGCAGAGAGTGGCCAGGGTCAGTTTGAGCAGAGAGATGGCGCTCTCTTGGTTTTACTCATCTATAATATTTTCGTTGCTCTCTTTCTTTTTCCCAGGGCTCTACTAGGTAAGGTCTTGATTATCAGAAATGGTGTTGTTCATACTAGCGCTAGAGAGTGGCGGGGAGTGGGGTTCATGGTAAGTGCACACATAAGTTGTCACATAGCCAACAGGGCAACATAAGATAGCATACTCAGTATTACTTTTTTTTCACTTGGATAAAGTGTTTTTTTTTTAAATAAAAATATCTTGGTGTTGAATTCAATTGATTTTCCCTTTTTTTGATAGAAACAAAATAGACTAATAGACAGAACCCAAAATAATGATTAATTCATAACAGCTGAATGATGGGAAAACAACTTCGCATATAAACCGTCTAAACATTGGGGTCAGTAAGATTTTTTTAATGTTTTTTTTATATTTTAAAATAAACTGTTTGTCGAGTAATATATTTTAAAATAAAATGTAGTCCTGTTAATTGCTATGCTGCGTTGCAACAGCCAACTATAGTCTTTAGTGTCACATGATCCTTCAGAAATCATCTGATCTACTGATTTGGTGCTCAAGAAACATTTTGTATGATCTAAATGTTAAAGGGGTCATTATGATGCGATTTCAAGTTTTCCTTCTCTTTGGAGTGTTACAAGCTCTGGTGCATAAAGACGATCTGTAAAGGTTTGCCAAAAGACTAAAGTCGCAAATCCAAAGAGTATTCTTTATAAACGTTAAGAGTTAACCACTCCTACCTAAAACGACTTGTTCTAACACACCCCCACATATCTACATAACTATGTGGGAAGATTTGCATAACACGCCCCAATGTTCACGCAAAGAAAGAAGGCGTAAATTTTATTCTCTCTGTAGTATTGTTGTTGCCTCCGCCGCCATGTCGTGAAGAGCTGTGCGTTTCGTTCTGAAATCGAAACTACTTTGTTTGGTATTCCAAAAAAGGACTTATCTGCTTCGTCATGCCTAGAGCTGATCCGTGCTGTTCGCTGAGGAAATACATCAACTTAGTGCTGTGAATCGCAGGATCGGCTTTCACCATGGACGAAGCAGAGTCCAGTCCGGGGTGCCACATGTGGTTGCTGCAAGCCTCCTTCGTTGAATCTGCCGGCCGCGCCGTTCTCAAGCCGCCGCCTCTGCTCACTGTAGCCAGCCTCAGCTCACGCTAGGCCGCCGTGTGTTTCGTTGTGGATAAGCGAAAATACTTTTGTTTGGCCTTCCAAAAGAGGACACGACTAACAAATCATTGGTTAGTTTGGATTTAAAACACTGTTCCAGAACAGTGCAACCAAATATTCATTTGTGGGCAGCACATTCATGGAGGGATGTGCCTGATCCTGGTAGGAGTAGACTACAGGACGGCTGTTCTGGACTCACACCTTAAGTACGTTTTCTTTAAAGGCCTTGCCACTGATGATCAACGCGAGTTTTGGGCGAGGTAGAGTAGAGTTGTAGTGTCATTCGCGATCACAATGCAGACAGGTTTATGTTACGCGGAGGAGCAACGGCAACGCGTAAAAAAGACAGTATAGCAGTATAATCAGTAATTATGTCACCCACTGGATGCAACAAATGCCTCATTTGTAATGGGTTTTCATGTTTTTTGTTTCGTGGGTCCGGCCAGGCAGGGCATCACAGTATGGTGAGGGGCGTAACATTTCCGTCACACGTTGAGGTATTCGGCCAATCACAATGCACTGGTTAGCTGGCCAATCACAGCACACCTCGCATTTTTTAGCCCGATGAGCTTTGTAAAAATCGACGCGAAAGGCGGGGCATAGAGGAGAAACAAAAATATACATTATGTGGAAAATAATGTTTTTTAACCTTAAAATGCATTAACACATTTCATTACACCAAATAACAAAATAATGTTCTTTTTAGCAACATCATATGACCCCTTTAAAGGATCAAAATAGAGTGTGACTAAAACAATAACTCAAGACCTACAACGAATCTGCACCTGCAGAACTCAGAAACAGCATGCAACCAGCGGTACATTTCAAACGTTAAAGCATAAGTTTGATATTTAAAATGTTTGTGGTTCTTAATATTTTTGTGGAAACTGTGATTTTTCAGGATTCTTGGATATATAGAAAGTTCAAAAGAACAGCATTTATTTGAAAAATATATATTTTTTAACAATATAAATGTATTCGCATCCTCTTTTGATTAATTAATGATCCCTGCGGAATACGTAATTAATTTCTTAGTGTATCACATACTATAATATCTTAATAGTGATATTAAATGTCATTATATATCATTGCTAATAATTATATAAGATTTTTGTATTCACACATGTTTACGTGCCTTATTAACACAGATAAATAATAAAGTCAGGCCCTTGAGGCTAAAAGGATCCTGATTTGTGGCCCCCGAGCTTTCCAAAGTTAAGCCCTGCTTTACTCCATTCTAGGTTCAAGGTTATTAATCTGCCATTAGGAAGAAAACATTAGAGTCCACATGTGTGTGTGCATGCATGTGTTGTGTTGACATACTGTTCTGCCTAAAACTGTACACCATCTCAGGTATTTATCTCCACCAGGAACTTTCATCCCTCTGCAGCACTTTATCAGCCATTAACAGCCTCCAATTACACACGCTTCAGCAATTAAGGCCATTTCATTACCTAATATAGTCAAACCTAGTCCTATGACTGAGGGGATAATTTAGTACCTTAAACCGAAACTCAGCAGGGGATTAGAGGGGAAATCTGAGCACAACAAACAATCTTTACTGACTCTAATATACACCCATCCAACCAGGGCACAATTCTGTGAACTTTGACCTCTGAAGTGACTCTGCTATGCCCGGATTAACGTTACACCCTGTTTTACCCCACAGCTGCGCCTCATTATTACACCCCATTAAAAAGCGGGCAGGCATCGAAGGGAAGCTTGGCAGCTTTAAAGTACGTGAGAGAGAGAGAGACAGCACAGAGAGTGAGAGCGAGAGAGAGAGAGAGAGGGTGACTAAATGCAGACAGAGGCGTTAAGCCATTAAGGACTATTGTTGGACTCAAATGGTCATCTTATAAGATCTCTGTCAATGGGAAATGGAGCCTAATGACCTGAACAGACTTCAAAGACACACAGACACACTCAATCACAGCCTCGCTCTTACACACTCACACACACACATACACATGCATAAAATGAAGAGCAAATGGAGAGTCTTTTGGTGCCTGTCCACATTTTCACTGCACTGAAGGAATGCTCGTAATATAAAGAGCTAGTAAATTACAACAGCATGTCTCTCTGTGTACTAGTTTTGCTTTTGTATACATTATTGGAAGCTTGTACAAAAGACAAATTAGCTGCAGAATGTCTATTTGCTTCCAGAAATTAAAATGGAAGTGACTAATTACAAAACTGTAAAAACAATTAATAGAATAATTAAATTATATACATATATATAATCTAGTTAAATGCATGTTAAGTTCTTTAAAATGTTTGAAAAACTTTATAGCCTTTTCAACAACAACAAAATCAAATGACATCATGATATCAAATAATTACTACTCTATAAATATTATAAAGTTTTAAGTAGGGTGAGGAGGCTGTACCACCATGGCTGTCATAAAAGGGTGAATGCTCTGAATGTCTCATTATATATAGATATATATTATATATATATATAGATATATATTATTTACCATTACAGTAGTAGTGATGGTAAATATGAATTTTCAGCAGCTGTTTCACATAATCCTTCAAAAATTATTCTACTAGGTTTGGTGCTCAAGAAATGTTTATTAATATCAATGCTGAAAATAGTTGTGCCGCTTAATATTTTTGTGAAAGCCATGCTACATTTTTTACATATTTTGTAAGAATGCAAAAGTTTAGTATAAATACATATTTTAAAACTAAAATATTTATACATGCAAGGATCATTTACAATAACACAAAAAGTAACATGCATTAATAAAATAAACAGTTAATACATTTTTGAATAAAAAAAACCACGCCACTGACCATCATTCTGTCCAAAATCAGAGATGAAAACCTTTAACAAGACCACTCACTGAACCTGTCAGACTTTACGTACATCACACACACACACGCTCCGACTGGATCCCATGTGGGCTCAGACCATGCTTTACTTTCCTTTTAATCACTGCCCAGAAATATGCATGTCTTTCCTTTCCTCTATCTGGAAATTCAGCCCTTAAACGCTCAGCATTTAAACATACACCATTTTATTATGTACTTTAAAAAAAATGATGAGCAAATGTTTTTGTATGATTGGATGGCTATAAGAGAGAGCGGGAGGAAGGGAGAGACAGTGTGTGTGTGCTGGATACGTTTGTTTCCTTGTTGTGGGCAATTTCTTGGCAAGGTTACCCGATACGCCTCCCTGGCAAGCGCGAAAACCAAAACCCACAGTAGGTACTCAACATTTGAAAGAAGCTCTTTGATTAGAACAAAGCAAAGAAGCAAAATGGCAAAAGGGAATAAGCACTTATTTTGATCTCATCCCCTTTCATTACCCACTCACGTTTGCTTTAGGCCAGTTACCCAGGATGCTCAGCAGGACACAGAGGAAAGACTCCCTGAAAGCTGGGCTCTTTTCTCCCTGCTTGTTTTATCAACTCTAATTTCCCTCACCGCTCAGCCGCCAATTCCTGCCCCAGATTTTACATTGATCAAGTGTCAGGAAATGCCCCCACCCACCAGAGCGAGCGTTGGCACTATTTGAAAAAAAAGGGTCTCTCTCTCTCTCTCTCTGAAATTACATCCTCCCTGTTTAATACAGACTAGCTGTTAAACAAACAATTGATCCCCACTTAACATATGTACCCACGTTGGCTAACACATTTTGCCAATTCGCCACAGGCAAGAAAGGCAGAGAAGAGTGAGGTGGAGAGAGAGATATGGCATCTCATACAGGAAAGAAAGGAACAAGAGATGCCAAAATTGGTAGAAGAGAGTAGGATGTGTGTTGTCATGTGGCTCAGACAAGTAGAAGGTGCATTCTCAGGCAGAGTTAATCAGCCATTTTTATGAGCTTTAAATTGAAACAATAACAGCTGTTAATGGGGAAATTGTGTGTGAGTTTAGAATCAGTTAATCTGTGTTGGGGTGTTGTCATTGTTGCCCAGTGTGTGTGTGTGTGTGTGTGAGGGTAATGGAGCTAACAGATTGTCTTGTTTGCCTTTTTGAACTTCCCAGTGCACTCCGGGTGCAGGAGGGAAAACAAAGGGTGCTAATGGCTACATGACACAAAGACCTTCACTAACCTGAGATTTTACTGAAGGCATAACGATCGATCACTGAGGCCCCACACACACCCTAAACACTCAGTGTAAACACACTTTTGATGGGATGCTTTTTTATGTTTTAGGTGGTGTTACAATAATACATCAAGAGGCAATAATAATTAGATTTACATTATGATTAGAATTAGATTTACAATGTTTAATTTGCATTTCTAAATGGCCATTTCATCCCCTAAAAAACTGTCATTATTTACACGTATGCTGTTCCAAACGATATGCTGTTATTTGTCAATTAAACAAAGAATATTTGAGGAATCTTCACACAGCTCTTTTCACTGTAACAGTAACATCTGTCAAGCTTCAAAAATGGCAAATAGAACAACAACAAAAAAAAGAAATCTTAAAAGAGGTCCATATGACTCCTGTGCTATATTCCCAATGTACAATAGCTTTGTGTGAAGAACAGATTGAAATTTAATAATTTATTATTCATCTTCCCCTCCTCCAAAACTCTAAAATCTTATTACAGTAAACATTGTGCGTTCACACCATCATCGGCAACATGGGCAATCCAGCATGAATATGCAGAATGAAGAATAAGATTTTAAAGCTGCAATAAAGGGGAAGCTTATCATGAATAGCAAGTTTGCCCTGATTCTCACTCAAATACATTGTTTTACTTGACAACCTATGAACTCCTATCGCACGGAAAAGAGCTGCGTGATAATTCAACAGAAAAAGATTTAGTATGACATGAGCTTGAGTAAATGCAACTGAAATTCATTTAGTAATTAAAATATCTTTTCTTCCATATTGTGACACACATTCCAGTGAAACAAATTATCAAATAAATAAATAAAAAACAGAGGGCAGGGACTTGGTTCTTTGTGAAAGTGAACAAATGAATGTTCTCAATAAAATAAATAACACATTTTGAAAATAAGGTGAATTTTTATTTCATGCAAACTTTAATATTACTGGTTTGCTTGCACCTGAATTAGACCACACACTCTCTCCAAAACCCTGTCCTCCAAAGACATGGCAGCTAGCCCAATATCAGCAAACATGCTAAATGAGTCACAAGCGGAGAATGTTTCTGATGAGTTGATTTCTGATTGGGTTCTCTGCTGACTTTTTCTCTGTTAATAGAGCCTTGGGCTGTCACAGAGACAGGTCTGTCAGGTAGTAGGAACATCTTTTGTGAGGTATTCCAACAAAAGAAAAAAACAACAACGTACAACAGCTTCAACTCTGTGTTTTATTCAGGTATTTAATCTGCACTGTTTGTTAGTAGAGGCTTGCATCTCTTTCTCTATTTATCTATGTCACTCTCTATTCCTATTTCTCTTTCTCTCTCTGCAGTAAGACAGCTTAAGCTCGCTCTAATTAGGGGACATCTGTTTCTATTCCTGCTGACTGCTTTAACAAATATCCTCATATTCATAACAGCTCATACCTAATGAGTTACACAGCCCAGGGCAAATCTCATACCTGCACAAAGATCAAACACCTAGCCTAAAAGCACACATGCACACAAACACCCAAATTAGCACAGACTCACACTCTCTCACACACACAGGTAAACTTCCCTGCCAAGTACAACTACCAGAGCTTCAAAAGAGAACACAGATGATCACTTGTGATCTTGTAGAACTGAGTGAGGTTTATTTGAAATCTGTGACAGCTTTTGCAGCTTATAAATAAATCGAAACAACTTCTTGAAAAGACTGGCCCACTAATATATATATATATATATATAAATAAATATATATCCTGCCCTGTCTGGTAAGGAGTGTTTTTGCTTTATTTGTGTGAGGGCTCAACACGGTTTTAACCTGAAAAAACATTAAGCAAATGAGGGTAAAACTATTCAAATTACAAAGTAGAAATGGCTGTGTCTGTCATTGTCGCTTGTCTGTGTATATGATATAATATTATCATTTTCTTTTGTAAATCAAAAGTAATAATTTGGGAGACATAAAGTCACACTGCAAGACAAAGTCACAATTATAGGAAGTAACTTTATTTATTAAAAAGTGCAGTGTTACGTTGCATTTTATATCTCTGAATATGAAAGAAGTCGTAACTGTGAAATATTGTAATATATAGAGACACGCTGTGATTGCATTTGTAACAAAGTCACAGTTACGAGAAATAAACTCACAATTGTGAGATATGAAGTCATTATTACAAGAAATAAAGCAAAATTGTGAGATATGAATTCGCAATTATGAAAATTAGTCAGAATTGTGAGATACATAGGTGCAGTAACAAGAAATAAAGTCACAATTATGTGAAATTAAATTATCTTTAAATTGGGTTTAAACTCTCAGGCGGAACATTTTTACATAAAGCATTTAGTGCATGTATGACAGTAAGCTTAGCTGGTGATAGGAGTAAGTGTTGATTGTGAGTAGAAATTAGAAGTTCTCAGGAATTTTGTGTGTGTGTGTGTGTGTGTACTCTATGGTTACAGGTTGTGGTTAACTGCAGCATTAGTTTTACTACAAGTTTGCAGTTTTCACAGAGCTGGTCTAAATGTGCTCAGATCAGCTTTCCTAAAGCAGTCCACTAAACTGCCCTGTTATGTATCATAAAAATCCACTGACAGGTACACACACACACACACACACACACACACACACACCTGGTCTGACACAGGTCACTCTCCCTCTTCTCTAATGCGTCCTGCAACCCCCTAAAGACACAATATCTCCTTATCGCCGAGCCACTCTGTTAAGGACAAAAGGTCATCCCGGGATAATATTAAACTTATGAAGCTCTGGCTGTCCTGCCTGCTTCCAAATGTGCAGCAAAAGCATAAAAAAGGTGTTGTGTCCGTGTATGTGATTATATCTGTCCCATCATCCTCTGCACACTGACCTCAGGGTTCTGGGTTATTGGTCTCAGATGCAGGCGGCTTCTCAGTGTACAAAAGAGCCTGTTATTCCACTGCTTATTACAGCAAAGCCATACACAACACGCAACAGCACACACGCACACTTATGCTTACACACCGCACCACAACAGAACACAGAGGGCAGTCTTGTGCGTGTGCGTGCATGCAAGGTATTGGTGCATTCAGGGAGATTTTAGAAAGGAGGAAGTAGAGGCCACTGCATCCTGCCTCACACACAACCTCAAACAGATTCATACAGTCATACTTTGTTCTTGCCTGTGCACGCATTACATGTTTCATGATGGAAATGTGCAATCTTTTAAATGGCTTCCAAGATAAACTGATACACACAAACACACAGGCTGTCACGCACGCGTACTGTATATAATTTACTGCTTTCAATTCAGCGGTAGCTATAATTACAAATACAATGTCGTGAAGTTAATCAACTAAAAGTAGCGATATTTCTAAATAATAGTGACAGTGTAGCTTTTAACAGGCTCAAACTATTCTCGGTGTAGCGCGAGCAGACTACATCGCCGTTTTTAACCTTGTGCTGAGGGAATAATCAAACGCTTACCTTAACAAGCCTTTCTCTTGTGTGTAGCACTGGAAATTCATCCTTGAGGATTTGTTCGTCCTGAACGGCCTTCTCTCTTTCTTCCATATACCGGTTTGATTCATTCTAATGAATCGGTTCATCGTAAATCTTCCTCTCGCTCATACGTAACGTTTGAAAGTCCGATTCATTCCAGTGAACCGGTTCAGTCGGACAATTCATTTAAATTCATTCAGAATCACAAGAAAATTATTGACTTCTTAAACCACTGGCTATGTTTTCTACCTGGACAATGGTTACATAAATTAGGGTGTTTTGTTGTATTTAGTAATTTGATTTTGTTCACACAAATGTTATGGTTTTTGAAAGACCAAAATAAAGGGTAAATTATATTATTGTATAGTTATACATATGTTTACTTATAAAAAACATATTTCTCCCTTAAGTAACTCTAATAGTTGCTTGTAGCATCTAGTGTAGTATAATAACCGGATATTATGACTGAAATATATCTAAATTACGACCTATGCTCTCAATGTCAAATGCAGAAATGGTAATCCATGCGTTTATGACCTCAAGGTTAGATTATTGTAATGCTTTATTGGGTGGTTGTTCTGCACGCTTAATAAACAAACTCCAGCTGGTCCAAAATTCAGCAGCTAGAGTTCTTACCAGGAAGTATGACCATATTAGCCCGGTTCTGTCAACACTGCACTGGCTACCTATTAAACATCGTATAGATTTTAAAATCTTGCTTATTACTTATAAAGCCCTGAATGGTTTAGCACCTCAGTATTTGAACGAGCTCTTGTTACATTATAGTCCTCCACGTCCGCTGCATTCTCAAAACTCTAGCAATTTGATAATACCTAGAATATCAAAATTAACTGCGGACGGAAGATCCTTTTCCTATTTAGCGCCCAAACTCTGGAATAACCGACCTACATTGTTCGGGAGGCAGACACACTCTTCAGTTTAAATCTAGATTAAAGACCCAACTCTTTAACCTGGCATACACAACACACTAACACATTTCTAATATTAAAATCCATTAAAGGATTTTTAGGCTGCAATAATTAGTCACCGAAACCAGACTTCCCAACATCCGTTACTTGCAGACATCGCTAGAAGAATGGCATCTATGCTAATATTAGTCTGTTTTTCTCTTATTCTGAGGTCACCGTAGCCACCAGATCCAGTCTGTATCCAGATCAGATGGTCACTGCAGTCCCCCGGATCCAGTACATTCGCCATATGGTGAAAGGTACCTCCCCGCCCTGAAAGGCCGCGGAGACCATGGACAACTAGATTATCCCCAGATACAGATCCCCATAAAGACCCGTCTCCGAAGACCACCGGACAAGACCACAGGAACAAGATGATGTCCTCGTGCACAATTGACTTGCTGCAGCCTGGAATGGAACGCTGGTTTCGTCTGGTCACGGAGAACTGGCCCCCCCGACTCGAAGCCTGGTTTCTCCCACTGTTTTTCTCCATTCTGTTCCACCGTTGGTAGTTTTGGTTCTTGCCTCTGCCCCGACCTCTGGTTGCTAGATTGGGACGCTTCATTTTCCAGCGATATCGTTGATTATTGCACAGAGACTATTTAACTGAACTGTCTGGATGATGACATAAAAAACACTGAATTCAGTGATGAACTGCCTTTAAATGAAAAATGAGGGTTTACTATTGTCACTTTGCATTATTGACACACTATTTTCCTATTTAATGCTGTAAAGTTGCTTTGACACAATCAGTATTGTATAAAGTGCTTTGTAAATAAAGGTGACTTGACTTGACTGGCTTGTAGCTTGGCAAGCTAAACTTTAAAGGTAGTTTCTCCAATACTGGACAGCATGTGTGTACTTGTGCATATTTATATTTCCGTATATGTGCACGTATGAAGAGTATCATATGTCGTTGGCCAGGTTTGAGCCATCAAATCATTTTTAATACCTGATTTTCTGTGGGAGTCCTCAGAGGTCAACTCATCGGAAAGGGATAAAAAACACTATATTTGCATATGATTTGTCACACCCACCACATTAAACTTTCATCCTGACAAAAACATGTCAGATAAATTTACATCGCTGCTCCGACAGACCAACACAATTACGGACACAGCCCAATGCCATCGCCAATTATCACAGCTACTTTTACTATGCATCAAACTCATCTGTCGCTCCCCTCTTTCGGCTCCCCAATACCCCACAACCGGATCCAGCGGGGCGGATTTGCCTTTGTCACCTACATTATCACCCCTTGTATCCTCCCTCTGTATATCGAGCTGCCAATCAGAGGCGGACGGATGGCAGGCGGGCTGTGCTGATTTGAGGGGGCTTGGGCTGTATGCATGGATTTAAATAATAAAAGGGAGATTTGACTTCAGGCCCACAGAGCCTTGCCAATAAGATGGCTGGAAGAATATGGCGGTGTGTGCTCGCACAAAATAACTGCAAATTGAGGATATAATGAACACGTTTAATATTTCATACGCCCTGGATGGAAATATCTTTAGTAGGGAGATTTCTCGCTCTCTTTCATTTGCCCTCTCTCGTTCTTTCATTTTTCCTGTCTTTACTTTCTCTCCCAAACCCCCCACACAAAACCCCGTACCACAGTCTCACTCGTCCACAGGACTTTGGACTCTACTTGTCTTTGAGAACCGTGAAAGCCATCGACTGTTGCTGTGAAGAAAGAGTTGGGAGGGAGAGATGAGAGTGACAGTTTAAAGACCATAATCATTGACAATTACACACCACCGAAAGCTTTTCCTCTCTCTTTATCCCTCCCTTCTTCTCTCGCCCTCTTACTGTTCACTTGTGACTGTGTACCATCAAAAGCAGATCTACTAATATGGTGGTGTTCTGTCACATCAGTGTTTTTAACACAACCCCAACCACCAACAGCACTAACAACCACAATAAAAACCTACTAAATCCACATACACAATGAAGGAACATCAAGTCTATTAAATTTTAACTGGCTGCAGCAGTAATTAAGACTACAGGCAGTCGTTGTGTGGCTTTGATTATGTATGACAAAATGCATTGTTCTTCATGATGCTCGCACTTCAAAACATCTCTAAAAGACCAGCATGTCACATGTTATTCCCAAACAAAGCAGCTGAAGTTACATACATAATCTAATGTTTATTGTTCCTCTCAGTGTGGTGGAGTTGATGCAAGTTCTCTCTTAGGGTTTTTACCTTTTCTGTATTATTATAATTTCTTACTTAAGCAATAAGGTATGAACAGCATTTCTATATTATGGATATTGTCATGACTAAAGGGCATTTTTAGGCATGACATAACCATATTTACAATAAAGCACATCCTTTTGTGCATTATTGCTAATATACACTGATCAAAATTATAAACGCAACACTTTTGTTTTTGCCCCCATTTTTCCTGAGCTGAACTCAAAGATCTAAGACTTTTTCTATGTACATAAAAGGCCTATTTCTCTCAAATATTGTTCACAAATCTGTCTAAATCTGTGTTAGTGAGCACTTCACCTTTGCCGAGATAATCTGTCCTCCATCCACCTCACAGCATGATTATTGCACAGGTGTGCCTCAATAAAAGGCCACTCTAAAATGTGCAGTTTTACTGTATTGGGGGGTCCGGGGGGGTCCGAAAACCTGTCAGTATCTGGTGCGACCACCATTTGCCTCACGCAGTGCAACACATCTCCTACTTGACGGGCGGACTTACCCATTAGTCAAAGGTAGGCGACCGCCTTGGGCCCCAAAAGCCAAGGGCCCCCTAAAAATGCTTTTCATATAGGATATGCGCATTTAGCGCTGACATGCGAACGGTTGCTGTTTACAGTGTTTATTACCACAACAACCGTCCGAGTCTGTGGCGGAGGTGGTGCCTGCAGGTGTACGCACTGTGAGTACCATGAGTGCTCAGACTGATCTGAGATTTGCCCCGCAATAACATTTCAGCAGTTATTATAGGCCTTTGTGTCCCGTATTTCTGTCGACTGAACCCATGCCGTTAATTATGAATTTAGTCTTTTGCATGCCAAAGTCAATTTGTGCATAGAAATATTACACCAAATAGATGCAGAAAATCGTGCTATACGCACTTTTATGAGATCGGGTTGCCTACAACATGAATTTGTTGTTTATTTTACAAAATGGGAATACAACGAATTCATGACAATGTTTACATTCAAGCTACCCGTAAAGTTTATAGTGAAAAGTACTTTAAAAGCGTATGGAATGCTATAGAGTAATTTTAAAGCTGTTTTTTTTAAGCATTTGCTGCATGGATAAAAATATTAATAATTAACATATCATACAGAATTGCGTTGCAGCAAATCCTTTAAATTGTAAGGTATTCAGAACAGAGCAACATAAAAAAATCAGAAAATATAAGCATCTATACAATTATAGGACAACGTTTTACACATATGGCATTATAATTTGTGTTTTATTTTTTAACTGTACAGAAATATAAAATAAAACGCAAATTATAATCAATTATAGTGATGAAAAAATGACACGCCATCTCCTAATTGGATGTGTCTTTACAGAGAAATGCACAGATTACATAATGAAAGAGTTTATATTTTCTAATTTGAATTATTTCATTTTAAAGTAGTAATTCAAAGCTTTCTATATATTTTGCTCCGTCCCCCCTGAGTTTAGTTTCACATTGTGGCGTCCTGTTTCACAAGACCGAACGCAGAAAGCCTTTTGTTTCTTCTTTTAGAAAGCAAATATTTGTTGATATTGGTGAGTGCACACAATAAAATGACCCTTACAGTTTAGAATGATGATTACTCTCCTTTATGAGCAACACTGACTGCGTGTTTTAAGTTGTTTCCACTGGAGAAAAAAATGCAGTGATCTCTGTGCATTCAAAATGCCATCAATTAAATGCACCTGTGTTTGTTGTCCATAACATACTCCTGCCCATACCATAACCCCACCGCCACCATGGGCCACTCGATCGACAACGTTGACATAAGCAAACCGCTCACCCACACGACGCCATACACGCTGTCCTGCCATCTGCCCTGTACAGTTAAAACCGGGATTCATCCGTGAAGAGACACCTCTCCAAAGTGCCAGACGCCATCAAATATGAGCATTTGCCCACTCAAGTCAGTTACGATGAGGAAGAACGAACTGCAGTCAGGTCGAGACCCCGGTGAGCATGCAGATGAGCTTCCCTGAGACTTTCTGACAGTTTGTGCAGAAATTCTTAGGTTATGCAAACCGATTGTTGCACCAGCTGTCCAGGTGGCTGGTCTCAGAAGATCTTGGAGTTGAAGATGCTGGATGTTGAGGTCCTGGGCTGGTGTGGTTACAGGGCGGGGGGTATGTCTGTGGTGGTCGATGCCGTTGATGTACTGCCATTCTCTGATCCTTTGGAGCGCTTATGGTAGAGAAATTAACATTCAATTCAAGGGCAATAGCTCTGGTGGACATTCCTGCAGTCAAGCACGCCAATTGCACGCTCCCTCAAAACTTGCGACATCTTTTGCATTGTGCTGTGTGATAAAACTGCACATTTTAGAGTGGTTTTATTTTGGCCAGCCTAAGGCACACCTGTGCACTAATCATGCTGTCTAATCAGCATCTTAATATGCCACACCTGTGAGGTGGATGGATTATCTCGGCAATGGAGAAGTGCTCACTAACACAGATTAGACAGATTTGTGAACAATATTTGAAAAATATTAGAAATAGGCCTTTTGTGTAGAAAAAGTCTTAGATCTTTGAGTTAAACTCATGAAAAATGGGGGTAAAAACAAAAGTGTTACGTTTATAATATTGTTCAGTGTATATTAGGTCTGTTAATCAATTAAAAATTTTTGAAAAAGTTGATAAACGTTTTAATGTTCTCTTGACATTGTATCCTATGCCACAAATATAATAACTGCTTAATTAGAATATATAATATAGAAAGATGAAAATATCAGTTTTATAATTTTTAAATCTTACTAAAAGTCATTATTTTTAATTGTATCTAGAATAATAATGCACATTTCATCATCAATGGTGTCTCTCATTAAAAGTTCACTAGCCTAAATCAGTTGCCTAATAATACACACAATTCACTAAAAGCATTCTGGGATTAATTAATTACAGACAACAATTATTATGAAATGGCAATATGACAGAAAACTGTGTGGGTATTCAAATATTTCTGATTATTCACAGCGAACTTGTGTAATCACAATAACACATCCCTTTCTCTGAAGCTGACAGACATACACTTTTAAAAAATGTATTTCCTCTTGTCATGGATCTGTGTACTGATCACTCCATCTGCATGACTTTCATGAATTATTCAGGCCGGCATTTCAAACATTAAATGCATGTATTAATTTAATTTACCATAAGCAAAAACAAAAGCCTAACAACACTTGGAAGTGTAGCACAAACATTCAGCCTTTGCAAAACTTGCAATGGGAGCCACTGGGGATTAGATAAGATCGCACATTAGCCGTAGAAGTGCATTAATCATGCGCAAATTCCCAAATGAAACAATGTTTTGTTTAAATTATTTAACTACTTGTACATCAACATGGTTACAAACAAGTAAAATTGTTTAAATTGAATAGTGACAGAAAAAATTGACAACTGATTGACAGAACCTGCCACACCACGCTTTGCTTTCATCTCTTCTCGGCTGTAATGATTACACTCATGTTTTACACCTCACTGTGGGTTCGGCCTAGAAGTGTTTATATGATGCTATGTGTGAGTGTGTGTGGGTGTGAGGCTGAGTGTGACAGGTTGAGGTGTCCGGCCTTCTCTGACTTCTGATCTCTCCACACAGAGCCCATGCCTGATATCTGAATCATCAGTAAGGACTGAGAATCCCCTCACCTGCCCTCCCCATCTCCTCTCCCTCTCTCTGCTTCCTGTTGTTCCTGCGTGATCCTCCACTCGTGTATATGATTGGATTTTGGTTTAACAGAAACCTGTAATTACACAGCCATTGTGCTCAAGCTAAGCCAAGGATTGACAGCAGCAGAGGCACAACCACAGTGAAGGCCGCGGGTGCAGGTATTCCGCTTGAGGGTGAGCTGGGAGCCAGCCAGGTAAAATCCGAGATGTTTTAGCTGGAAATGATGGGCTGTGCTTTGGGTCTGAATACTTTGAACCCCTGCCTGATGGCTGAAGGCAATGCTAACAGGATCTCCCAGTTAAAAAAATAAAAGATGTAAAGGTGTTCTTGAATTTTCCAGGGCAGGAGGGGAAAAACATAGGTGGCCCATTTTGCATGGCACCTTAAATGCTGTTGTTAGTCCGAAGTGCCATCTACATGGTGTGTGTCTGAATACATGGCCTCAGGCAGTGGTTGGTTTTGCACAATAATAAAGATGTGGGTGTGATGCAAATCTATAGCACAGACACACACAAAGAACAGCACACAGAATTCCACCTAAGTGGAATTTTTAATTAAAGGTAGCCTATATTTTGTTTATGCATGTGCACCAGCAGGTTTTCACAAATCATAACATCAAACACTGTAGCCGTACTACAGTATACAGTAGATATGGTATCAGATGGTAAGACTTATCTGATACCGACCATACTATTGTATTTTATCTGGTATTGCAATATAGACCATGTGACTGATTGATAATCATTACTTCCCATATGGCAACCTTTTTTCCACTGGCCAAAATGTATTTTAAATATATGCTAAATATATTATGCAAATTGTGAAGCTCAATGAAAAATATTTTTGAATTCGAAATATATTTAGTTGCTACCTTCATATACCAAGAAAATACATTTCCAATTTTACAGTACCATACATTTATTTTCTGGCCATTTTTTATAATTTGAAGTATTTTTAAACGTATATTTTGAAAATATATTCTTTTGTGTAAGAATCTATTTATATTTTATATAACAATTTCTTAATTTTTTTGACAACTTAATGCAGTCAAGTTAATCAAGTTCATTAATCAAGTGCATTTCATGGAATTTATTAAATATTGTATTTAATAATGCCAAAGCAATAATTTTATACTTCAATGTGTTACCTTTTTGCTGTTTAGTAATTGACAATTAACTGGATAATTTTCTTCTGCAATAAAGTTCCATATTCACATACAACAGTAATTATATGGTATTTAATGGAATTTACGAAGAAAAAAATACCAAAGGTACCACGTTCAAAATACATCCATCCATATATGAAATTTTTGTAAAGGAATTAAGGATCAAATCAAATTTCTTCATTTTAAACCTTTAGGATAGTACTGAAAGGGCTAAACTGAAACTCATCTGTTTCAGAAATGATTTTTGACCTACATACCCTTGTGGTGCCCAAAACGACTCGTACGGTTAACACCTTGACAGGCAAAGACCCCTCTAGAGTGTGAGTGTGTGCGGCGTCCACACAGACTGACCCCTTTAGCCTTATTCCTTGTTCAGTTTACTGTGTGGATCAGTCTGTAACAAGGTACCACACACACACACACACACACACATACTCACACACATGCCTCCCCCTGACAGTTTCCTTTCCAATCTCTCTACTCATTATGAAGACACAATGGGAAACAGCAGCAGTCTGTGCCAATACTACTATATATAAATAATGCTAGGTCAATGCTTTTGCTTCTCTTTTCTCTCTCTCTCTCTCTCCAGGAGGAGGCATTTGTGAGGACAGACTTGCAGCTGCTCTTCTGCTCTGTGCACTGAAGGTGACAGAGAGGATAAGAAAAGGGAAAAAAGAAACAAAGGGTGAGATGAGAAGTTTAAAGATGAAAAAAGCTAAAGGCTGGAAGTCTGCAGTCATAACACCTGTCTTCCTCCTCTCTCTACAGCCGCTCTACACTGACCAGTCCAACTGCTCTGAGACCCCAGGCCATCTGCTGTTAAACACACACACATGCAAACACACAACGGACCATTGCAATTAATGTAAAATTGCTCCATTGAGAGACACTCGGAATAGATATTATTAGCCGATTAATAATTACCCAATGAGTTTATAATATGCCTGTGACTGGTACTAAATGAATTAGATCTGCAGGAGAATCTGGTCCGTTTGGGTTTTACTCTTTCAGCGTGAATTATTAACAGTTTATCGTTAGCTTTAGCTCTTTATACAGCACATTCATTCCAAGTTACTGGGGATTCACTTTCCAGAAAACATTAGGGATATTTCCACACCCACCCAAATTTGTACTTGCAAGCATGCTAATGTACACACACTAATGGATGTTTTAGGTGTCAGCACATGACATTTGCAAGGGCTTTCACAACACACCAGAAGAGCAAAAAGACAGAGCGAGTCATCCAACACTGAACCACCCAGCACAAGGCCAGTTATGACAGCCATTTAGCCAGAATTAGCTGGCAAATTGACTAGGCTTTTACATGTAGCTGTATATTACCCAAGGGGCATTGTGAGGTTTTGAGAAGCCTGGGCTAAAACTGACCATGGGCTGCACCGTGGATATCATGCCAGCCTAAAAGTACTCAGGTCCCTGAGGGGATTGAGGGAATGTGGATGACTCAAATGGAGGGGCAAATGGAGACACAACTTTGTACAGTGTCATTGAATCTGTGTGTTTTGAATGGAGAGTTTACCCAGAAATAAACATTTTATTTTAATTTACTCAAACGCAATACTCGATACAAACCTAAATGCTGATCTTATGTTTTTCCACAGTCCAAATTACTTGTTTGCTATATGTCAAGTGTTCCAAAGCCATAAGATAGCTTTGTGTGGTTAAAAGAGCTCAAATTAAAGGGCTAGTTTACTTAAAAATTAAAAAGCCTGTCATCATTTACTCACTCTTATGTTGTTACAAAACTCTTTTTTTACTGTATGTTCCACAGAAGAAAGAAAGTCATACTGGTTTAGAACAAAATGAGGGTGAGTTGATTATGATAGGATTTTCATTTTTGGGTGAACCATCTGTTTCAGTCATTATTCACTGATAATCTTCCCCTCTGGTGATAAAGAGTGAGAAATGAGAGCTTCACTGAAAATATCCCGTAGAGTTATCAATGAATAACAGGTTAACTGTTCTTCTTTTCAAGGCATTTGAATGGCTTCAGAAAACGTGTAATACAATGCATTTTGGTAATTGTTTGGTTATTATTGACAGATGTGGTCACTCCACAAAACTAAATCAAATTACTCATTTTGACTAAATAATGCTAATTAACAAGAATTTTCATTTTGGGGTGAGCTATTCCTTTAAATGTGAGGCTAATTTATTTATTTAATTAATGTGTATCTCTACGAAGGTAAGAGTAATTGATCTGCGTTTAGAGATTGCATTTTATAATGAGCTACAAGCATTTCTGATCTACCTAGCAATAAGGGAACTCCCTCTGAAAATAGATGTGCTTTCTAATACATAAACAAAAAGCAACAAGACTAAGAAAGCAACCATGCAGAGGTGGGGTCTTGTTACAAAGGCAGAGCATAGCCAAAATTAACAGCTCTTAGCTGGCGACAGTGTGACATCCAACTCTAACATATGCTCTTAACAGTGGTCAACACCAGATTCCACACGCACCCTGCCACATTTGCACCAGCACACACACACACACAGACACACACCTACACCTTAACTCACTCACCTCAGCGGCTGTCAATCATGTGTCAGGGCACAGCATATAGAACAGTGACAAATAGACTGTGGATCGCTGAATGTGACCTTTCACCTTCAGTAGTGGCCTGAAGCTTGTGGGATGTCAGACCTGTAAATACAGACATCAAGTGAATGGCTTTCAGGCCTTGATTTATAGAGTGCAATTATTCAGCACATCTCTTTCATATTACCTATGCCAGATCACTGTTAACAAACGAGTAAATCAAACAGTGTAGCAAACTACTAGTAAGAAGTGTGTGTGTGTGCTCCTTTATCCCTGGGCGTCCTGGTTGATGGCACAGCCAGGTTTGATGAGTTGCTCTCTGAGTGATCGTAAATAAAGATGGGGGACATGAGCTCCCAGGATGCCGACCTCTCCTGTCACAACTTTCACCGCACACAGAGCAACTGATACATCCTCCCCCTCTCTGCCGAGAGTCCACATATTTCTCACCGCACATTGGAAATCAATAAAGAGCAAATTATTTATGGAAAATATACTCTGTGCTGAATTATTGTCAGTGCAGTGCTCGGGGGATGTGGGGCAGTGGGTTACCTTTAAAAATGCAAACACAAATCAAGATCTATATGAAGCAATGTGTTTATATGTATTGGGGGATGGTGCATTTGTTTAATGCCGCTGTTTCTGAGGCTTATTTACAATGAACAAGGAGATTTTATGATAAAAATCACCCATATTAGGAAGAGTTTTAAGGCTATTTTATTATTTTTCACCTTGTTTAAGAGGCCCGAAGTCTGCGTATGAGTCTTCTTCAGTGGCAAGACTGAGTTTGTGCTTCAATAGAGGGAAGAGGGGTCATTGACAAGCTGATTTACGACAGGCACTTCGCAGGACACCAACTCCCACTAGCAGCGATACAGTCGTCACCTCAGCTTTTCTGTTCTCCCTCCTCTCTCTCTGACAGACAGCAGGCATACCTCTTCTGGAATGTTCTCTTACAATAACATTTATCAACTGAGCACATTATAAATCACTCTAGCTAAATTGGATGTGATAAGCACAGGAGTGACAGCATAACATCCCCCTCCTCTCTGCCTTAGATCAGAGGCCTCTGCACTGGAAAGACCACCAGGCCTGCCAGAGTCTCATCCTGAACCTCTGACACTTGGGCTCATTTTTGGGTGAGGTGATGGGTGTTCTATCTGTGTTAGTAAGAACATGTACACAAACTGAATTTTTGGCAGCCATTACTGCAGTCACATGATCCTTTAAAGGGGTCATATGATGCAATTTCAAATGTATAAAAGTTAAGACCTCGGTCCACGCCCTCCTAAAATGCCTTGTTTAAACACGCCCCCACATGTCTACGTCACTGTGTGGGAAGATTTGCATAACACCGCCCAAATGTTCATGCAAAGAAAGGCATAACTTTTATTCTAGCTGTAGTGTTGTTGTTGCCACCACCGCCATGTCGTGAAGGGGCTGTGTTTTTCGTTATGAAAGCTAAACTACTTTGTTTGGCCTTCCAAAAGAGGACGATATCCGCTTCGTTATACCTGGAGCTGATCCGTGCCGCAGTGCATTTTATGGAGGACTGTTTCCTGATCCTGGGAGAGTAGACTACAATGCGTCTGTGCACAAAGGCTGTTTCTATAAAGTTTTGCAAGGACAGTCTGGCGCTTCTGGCTCACAGCCTGTAAGTAAGTTTTTTTATATTTAAAGAATTTTCCACTGACGATTCAAATGCGAGTTTTGAGCAGTGTAGAGTAACTCTTGTTGTTTGTCATTTCTCCGATCACAAATGCAGACATGTTTTTTTGGATCTTTACGTGGCACGATTCGCAACGCAATGCATAAAAAGACAGTATAAGTCCCATTATAATCCGTAATTATGTCCCCCCTGGATGCAACAAATGCCTCGTTTGTAATGGGTTTTACTGGTGTTGTCTCGTCGTGCTGGGAGATGGCATCACAGTATGTTAAGGGCATAACATTTCCGTCACACGCTTAAGGTATTCAGCCAATCACAACGCACTGGATTGCTGGCCAATCAGAGCACATCTAGTTTTTTCAGACTGATGAGCTTTGTAAAATCGACGCGTTTCAGAAAGGCGTGGCATAGAGGAGCAACAATAATGTACATTGTTGAAAATAATGTGTTTTTTAACCTTAAACCTCATAAACACATTTCATTTCACCAAATACACAACATAATGTTCTTTTTTAGCAACGTCATATGACCCCCTTTAAAAAATCAGTCTAATATGTCCAATAAATCCTCAAAAAAACATTTTCCTAATATTATTTGTTGCTAACATTTTTTAGGATTTTTTGATAAATCGAAAGTCAAAACAACACATTTATTTGAATGAAGTATCGTAAACAATGACTTTACTGTTATTTTTATTTACAGCAAATTGACAAAATCCTTGCTGAATTAAAGTATTAATTTCCTTAAAATACAATGATGATTTAATTACTAAAATAAATAAGTATTAGGATGTACAAAATGAATTCTAGTCATCAAACAAATGCCAAAGTATAGAAAGGGAGTTTGTTTAACTATATTTGCCTGTCTTATATTCAACATTTTACAGTCTTCATCTCTAGTTTTTGGAGTACAGATTAAAAACTTATTGTTGTTGTTATTGTTATTATTATAATTATTATAATTATTATTTATAGGCCCATCTGGAAAGACATGCAAGTCTCCCTTCAGAGAAATGCACTTCTGCAACATTGTACAGGGGTTACTTTCAAACATGTACAGACATTCTTGGCAGATTTATCGTTTCTGGGTTAAAGTCAGGACACAGGCGACATAAACCACCAGGAGGCGTGTCCACGGAGGGAAGTTTGCTTTTACATATTTTCTTTTCCACCGTTTAAAAACAAGCAGTTCCCAGTCTGCTCTATGTGAGCTGAAGTCATTAAAGCCAGTGTGGAAGTGTTTGAGTCACATGGCTGTAGAGTAATGTGATCCCTGGAGAACAACTGCTGTTAACTTTAATCTCTGAAAAATCTCTCCTTTTCTCTCACCAGTCCTATACTACAGCTTATATGACTGAAAGCCATATACTGGGGTCTATTTCAATGGCTGTGTACATGTGTTTTAAAACCCCTGACAGACATACTTAAATACAAACATTGCCTTTGTGCTATAATAAACAGGACTGGATGAATGCTTGCACACATTCGTATGAAAAAACATACATGCAGAAGTATTAGACTACCCTTTGCCACCACACAAACTTTAACTTATAACACATAAACACTACAGAGCACACATAAACACAACTACAGTGCCAATGACAAACATTTACACATTTCTGTAGCCCTTATTCGATTCGAGTCACCTAAACGTCTATCAACACACATTGCGGGATCTTAATACTTGTCAGATAAAGAGGGAATAATGTCGAAAAAATGATATAGGGAAAAGGTGAAACAGAGAAAAAAGAAAAGAAAAGAAATGAAAGCGAGGTTTGATTGATAAAGTCCTGAATCTGTCTATTTAGGGTCTGGCGGGAGAGGAAGCAGTTTCTGCCAGACAGAAAACCAATTAATCTGTAAACGAGCTTTACAGCGGCTGCAGCAGCAGCAGCAGGTCTGAGCGCTGGAAACCCCCCACCTCCCACCCTCCCTACCCAGCTCTGCTCTCCTGCTCAGATAAGGCCGCAGACGGCTATTTATTGTACATTTTAATTAAGTGCTTGTTAACGCTAGTTATCGTAACAGTCACAAAATTACCGTTGTAATGCATTTTGTTTGAGGAAAAATGGAGCAGGGTGTGAGTGTTTTATGAGAGCCAAGCACAGCTTGGCTTCATTTGGAAAATCACAGAGCAGGAAGCAAAGAGGAGGCATGGTGGGTGCGCGATGATCTGAGTGCCGGCGCTAATGGTTATTTAATATGGCCATCAGCGGTTCCCAGTCCCCAGCATACGGAGCGCTAGCACAATAGCCTCCAAACCCTCTTTAACACTTATTTGAGATGACAGGAAAAATGAAACCGTTTGTGCTTTCAATGGAAAAGCAATCATTGGGATATTATCCTCCGCTTGCCCTATCATGCTAATGCTGGGTAAAAATGTCACCAAATGTATTTAAAAGGCTGATGGAGTGGTGCTCTGTGATTTCTGCTGCCCGCCTGATTAATAAAAACCTTCAATTTGTATGTAAATGCAACCTGGGCCTCATATCATCCTCACACCTGCACGGAAAATAATAAACTCTAGTTTGATGCCGCAATTACCAGAGTTTATGGCGTATCTGCTGCACAACGAGCGAGGAGGAGAGAGAGCGAGAGGAAGAGAGAGCCCTTCAGGGTTAGGGAGGAGTGTAATGAGTCTAGAGCATTGCAGGTAATGAAACCGTAGCAGGGATAGAGGATGACCCCCAGGACCACCACGTCCTAGTATTGATGTCCAGGTTGCAAACACATAACACACCTTAGAAACAGCTACGCATGGTAATTCAGACATTAACATATGGGTCATTCCTGTTATGCAGTGCCTTTTGAACTCTATAAATAAAAAAAATTAAAAAAGAAAGAGAAGCGAAAGATAATTTGATTGTGTTCTAACATATTCTTTCCTCAAGTGTTTAAACTTTACTAACTATATACTATAGCAAGAAAACATAATGGAATGCCTAAGAGGATGGAATGTAACCACAACTCATCACACAACTCATAATATCTTTAGCTAATACTCACTGGCATTTTACTGATATTACAAAATATGAATACAATGAAAGTGAAGTGAAAAATGAATACAATGACACACACACACCACCCACACACACAAACAATAACGATATATATTATATATATATATATATATAGCCAATATTTCATTGTAAATTTTAGTGGGACATGACAACCAGTGACATGACAAAAAAGTAATATCCGGTGAAAGTAGTTAAATTATATAAATAAATTAAAATCAGCATACTTTGTTTTTGGAGGCCACTGAAATCAGCATTTACACGATCATTTATATGGTGATGTGCAGAAACCAGCGAATTTGTGTGCAGGAAATTTCAGCTGTCACTGAAATAGTAAATAGTTCTAACACCATCTGAATATGACAAATGTTGTTCTAGAGCAGGGGTGTCAAACTCATTTAAGGTTGAGGGCCGGATCGGAGAAAATGTCCCCTTGTGCGGGCCGAATTACCTTTTGTTAAACCTTAGTTTGCTCACAATTACATTAATATTAACCATACAAACTACAATATAATAAAAAATCTAAATCTAGGACAACTTTTTTTTTAAAGATGATGCTTGGTAATTTTAGGGGTGTGCAATATTGTCACAAAATGTCTTTTTTTTTCATAGTGATAATTACCATATTTTGCAGAGTGTGTTTTTTAGAGATAGCACCTTGGTTGGTTTAAGCCTGTCATGGATAAATAAATATGACACAAAAGCCGCCAGTAGGTGGCAGCAAGTCTCCGTCTTTATGAGTGATCCATTGACTCATTCATTCAAAACGACTGATTCGTTTAGAAACCAAGCTAGTGATTGTCTTTATGAATGGGCCACTGAATCATTGACTCAAATAATTTGTTCAAAAACACAGATTAATTCAGTAACAAAATACACAGTGCTGCTTCGGAGACACACAATTGGTTTTACTTCGGCTTTGTTAAAAACGTTTTCTTGCCAAAACAGAGATAAACAGACAGCATTGTGACTAATATAACACACTTAATACTAGCATCTTGTTTGTTGCTGTTATATAAAATCTATTCATTTGCGATCGCGCTGACATTCGGGAAAGCAACACTCTTGATATAGTTAGACATTACTATCACGACATAAATATTTGAAACTACATTTTTTACAGGGCATTTTATTTTTGCCCCCATATATTGAATTATATTGTAAACTGATAACCTTCATCCGGCACTGAAATACTCTCATGATGTGTTTGTTTGTTTGTTTTTGCAAAGTTACAAAATGTCAGCTCGCACATCATTAAAACAACAGTTAGGATATTAGTACACAATAAATATCGCACACTCCTCGCTCATTTACTTTCTCCATGCTGTCCAGTGCGTCACAGTGTCGTTTAATATTGCACACATTTACCACAGCCACGAGTTGTGATTAAACATGCCAGTCGGCGTTGAGATTACTTTCTTTCCATTTCTACTTAAATAGCCTGTCCGCCCTTCCAGGTCAAATTTCTTCTTTTGGACATGTTTAAAATCAGCAGAAAATTGCCACACAAGCATCAGTTACAACGCAGCTCTCAACATATTATCCTCGTGCTGCTCGAGATTCTGGCGCTGCTTTAAAACGCGCATGTTAGGTGTCCCGAATCCCGAGGCGTAAAATCAACGTAAATGGGAGCCATTTGTTCCGCTTTAAATTCAAAGTGAAATATTGTAGCGAATACACTTTATTTAATTTTCAAAATTATGTTTCATTTATTATTTTATAATATTGTTTAAATCATCCTGCGGGCCGGATTGGACACCTCTGTGGGCCGTATGTTTGACACCCCTGTTCTAGAGTGACATGAAAAGTTGCATGAATTCTGATATGACTGACGAAGTTTGCATTGCAAAACATGCACTCATTTTTGAATATGGATGGATTGAGTCCACTGCAGAAATAGTTTGTTGTTGTTGCAAGGATTTGCAGTTATTTCATGGTTGAAAAAAAAGAAGAAAAGAAATGAAAAAAAGAAAAATTATTGTACGCTTAGATACCTAAGAAATGTTTTATACGATATTCAGCCTTTTACTTTGATGACTTGTTTATTCTACCAAATGATGAAAGCATTATGCATGTCACTGAGAAAAGAAAATCAAAGCATTGCAAAGTTTTCCTTCTAAAAGTCCATGCATTTGCATGAGATATACTTGACATCATAAACAACCTAAAAAGAAAAAAAAAATCCTCCAAGTATGCTACATGTTCCTTGCTATTCTAAACTGTCTCAGACTGGGCTCTTGATCTCAGAGTTAATCTAACTAAACAAGTGTGTTTCCACTCCTCTGCACTGCTTTTGCATCATACACTTTCACTTCCACATCCCTCTATCACAGAACAAAAAGAGGGCGTATTGACTCAATCGGGGTTGAGTAGGTATTGCAGAGCTCAGATTAAAGGTGTATGTGTGTGTGGATGTTGACTGAAGTCATGAAGGTGACGCCCTGTGGAGTCGGACCAGCACAATGCCTTTGAAGTTCAAGTATACAGCGCCACATCTCACCGTGGCCAGAATGACCTGTATACCCGCACATATCAAAAGCGTGCATGTTAAAGGAGGTTCACGAATAACTGCTGTTGACGTTCACAGACCCTCTCTGGCTTCTCCCCTCCAATGCAATACCATCGAAACAAAAATGATGCAAGAGTGTGATCGGTAAAAAACGTGCTTCTGAAACAAAAACTTTTGTGGGATATTTTGTATATAAATGCTTTTCTAAAAGCAGTCACATTTATTCAAAGTCAAAATCTCCTACAAAGCAAGAGAAGAAATTAAATGCGGTTTACCGGAAATAACAGTGTAAATAGTGTAATATCGCATGACAGCAAACAATGCTCAAGTGGAGTTAGAACCCACAACCTTCCGGGTACTAACCCATTTTTGTTTTAAACAATTTAGCTACACTACACATTACAAACACTCAAACGGATTTAACACAGACCTTGTCACAAACGACAGTAAATAAAGTGCTCGGGTTGACCGTTTGCAAGATTCAGTCATGGATCCTGACTGCCCGAGGCCTGCCAGTCAGGAAGTCTAGGATTCAGTTGCAGTGTTGTGCTTAGTCAAAGTGCAGAGAGTTTACCGATTACTGGCTACAATGAACAGCACTCTATTAAGTGTGGGAAAGGTTGAAAGAGGTCCTACTGTATATATTATGACAGCCACAAAGGCATTGTTCTCCCTGTAAGCAAATATGTCCAGTGCAGGTGTCAGAACAACAGGATGATAGCGATTAACTGACTTCCACTGAACACAGAAATGTGACTTTTTACCAGCATAATGTTAAGCATAAAAGGGAGGAAATTAGTAACACACTCTTTCAACACCCTGCCAGGTTTACCCTCTACAAGATTCTCCTCTCTAAACCATAATGTACAGCATCTACACACTTTGATTGTTTATGCTGGTTTTGTTGGTGCGCTTACTGCCACTAACATACGGCCTGAAAGCTGCAGGATTTTTAATAGATATTCCAATTATCACAGTTATACAGCGCTTTAACTGTGAGACTGCTCTTTGGCACTCCATATTTGGAAGTTTTAAAAGTTTTTTCTTGTTTCAGGAGGGGTTGATGCAGATATCAACAATACAGTGTAGTGATCTGAGTGGGGTGGTAGCAGTCTCTGTATTTTTTCAGGACAATGATGGTTCTATAATACAATTCTCAATATTTTGAAAAGCAGGTTACTGCCATTATATAGCTCACTGAGATATGAACTGAAAAGTGTGAAATGTTTACCTGTGTACTTGACTTTACTGATTATACTGCATTGTTCTCATTTCAGTTCATAACTTTTTTATTTATGTTTCATCAATAATTTATTATAATCAATTTTAAATTACTTATGCCACTCAAGAATTGTCTAAGATCATTTTTGTAACTAGTTTTACCAGTTTTTCCACAATGTACAATAATTATACTATTATATTATTTGTCAATGAGATAAATTAACTGCCCTAAGGACCAAATGCTGAACTGTACACCTGTCACACTATGAAATGTAATATTGGTTTGGGTAAGAGCTTATTAGAAAATAAATACCTTGAATTTTTATATTAAGTAGAGCATGATCTCATAAATTGTGGATACATTTTTAATGTGTGATGAGAACTTTTTAAATATTTTTTTAAAATGTGTGTGGTGATGGAAATGACAGGGTGTTGTGGAAATGACAATGAATTAATATTATAGATATTTATTAGAAAAAATCTTAAACTCATCACACTCATTAAACTCAATTCACAAAGACATTAAACATAACCACACCTGTTTTTAGTGTAGAGCTGAGTTTGATGTATAAAACTGATTTGTCCCAAAGATTAACGGTTACAGTGCATACTGTAAATAACTGACACAACTGATGGCAAGGCAAAAATATAATTTATAATATAAAAAGTATTACACAAATCTACTCTCGCAATCCATATCAATTGTACTTTGTAACCATAAATGTAATTTCCACCACAGAGGGCAGTGTGGTGGAAATTACATTTCTGTAGTTTTTTGTGAAAAAATGCAAGATAGCTTCACTGATTAGCTTTGAATTAATACTTAGCATTTCATGCATGCAAAATACTCTTATTTAACTTAAAATTTTTAGCTTTTTAAAAACACCTTTGAAGGTACAGCATGTTTGGAAATGACATAGAATAAATATATTAACTGATCAAGCAATATTTACCTTGATTTTCCTTCATTTGTTGTTGATGAAAATTTAAATTCCCTCCATGTCCAACATGTGCTCTGATGTCACTGAACATTTCCATTGAAACCACCTAAACAATCTTTCACACAAACTTTTTAAAGGGACATTACAGTGTTGTGGTGGAAATGACACCAATACTGTGCGACAGCTATATTTTGTATAGAAAGTAATATTGATCGTGGTCTCACATTAAATACTATTATGTATCTTAATTATTTTACTACTGCTTAATTCAGGTACATTAATAGTTACCAGATAAGTCATATTTTAAAACTGTATTTTCATTGTTGAAGTTTAAAAGTCTGGCTGTGCGACAAGGAGAAAACAGTGATTCTGACACCTATAAGGAGGTTGAAAAGTATAAAAAAAATCATAATAGAAAGGTAGTAAAAATATTTTAAGGTGGTTTTATTGTTTAGTTTGATAAGAAAAGAGGAATTGGTCAAAAATTATATGTATTTGATTAAATATGACCAAAGACATAAAAAAAAACAAAAAAAAAGTGACCACTAGTCTAAGAATCCCCACATATATATAATTATATATATATATATGCGTGCGTGTGTGTGCGATGTGTGTATTATATATATATATATATATATCTATGCGGTGTGTGTGTGTGGTGGTGTGTGTGGGTATATATATATATATATGTGTGTGTATATATATATATATATTGTGTGCGTGTGTGTGTGTGTGTGGTGTGTGTGTATATTATATATATAAATATATATATATATATAAATGAAGGAGTTCATTGCAAAAACCCTAAAATCAATCAAAGTGCAGTTGGGTTGTTTTGATTAAGTAATAATAACTTAAACAACTACAGGTAATTTACAAAATTAAAGTTAATTGAAAGTATGTTTTTTACATATTAAAAGTTTGTTTTATAGCAAAAGCAGATAACTCCAACAGTCGTTTTTTTTTTTTTGGCAAAAGCAGATAACTCCAAGTTTCATGTTTTAGAGTTTAAAAAAAAACACTTGTTTAATCTTTGTAATCTCCTCAGATGACAAAGTAGATGTCTGACAAACGTTGTTGTTGTTGTGATCATAAACACGCAATGTTGTGTTACACGCAATACATGGAGCTTTTCCCTAACCATTGTAACGCGCTGCTTTTGCAAGGTTCCGTGAAAACGTTTCAGCTTTTATTTTCCTTTTTCGCCCTGAAGAAGATATCACAGGTTCATCAAGTTCGTCGAAATGATCCTTCCTTGATCACTTTTAGTCAGCTTTGACGAAACTCCTCTCAGCTAGCGCGTCTTTTCAAAGTGAATGTAGCCTTGTCACCTGACCTGAATACAGCGCGCTGATTAGCTAAAATGGACTTATCGGCTTATCATAAGTGTTATCTATTTTAATACATTTTAAAATGTATTTTATTCCTGTAATGCCAATTAGAATTTTCAGCAGCCATTACTCCAGTCTTCAGTGTCACATAATCTTTCAGAAATCCTTCTAACAAGCAGATTTGGGCCAGAAACTTTGATTATTTTTATCAATGTTGAAAATAGTTGTGCTACTTAATATTTTTGTGGAAATTGTGACAATAATATATAATGTTATTATTTTGCAGTTTCTTTGTCTGTGTCTATATAGTTGAAGCAATCTGATTTTTTGTTCCAAAGATAACTTGCAAATAGAATTGGCACCTTGCAAAACACTAGGAGTGAAAAAGAGAGTGGAAGAAAATGGGTGTGTGGTCCTGATAACTGTCTCTCATCTATCTGAATATCTGCTGCCTGGATAATGGAGTTACACAAGAGGGAACTGAATAGAACAAATCCAGCTCAGGCTCAACTCTCAGATGGGCTACATCTTCCTTTCACACCCTCTCATTTCCTCCCTCTCTCTCAGTGCCGTGTGGAGATTGGATTTTTACAGATCACAACGGCAAGGCAGCACACTCATTCAAGTGTGCTCCCCACGAGAAATGTATCATGATCTTTCATAATATTCTGTATACGGCTTCACCGAAGCGCTGCTCCTTAAATGCATTTGTGGTATTAATATTAATATTTATGGACTGTGAGTGAGGGCTGTCTATGCAGAATGGAAGAGCAAACTTTCATTAATTCCTATGGAGGGGAAAGTCCAAATTAACTCCAATTCTCATTTTAATGCCTTTATGCTAATGCAGGCACAGAGAGCAAGCAAAGAGGAGCCCAATGGAGAAGAGGGTTCAAGTTTAAAGCTCAGAGAGATCACCAGCATTCCCAATGATGGGAAGCAGACCTTGCTCACACACACATTTACTCACACACTCTGTAGTGATGGCCAATGATACACACAATTTAAATCCAAACGATAGCTTACTCCGATGAATCTAGCATCGGTGCTAAGCAAATTACACTACACCACAAATACATTGCGAAGTAAATTGAAAAACAAACTAAATGCTGCACTCGATTCGACTCCATTATCTAAACCCCCACCCCCTCTCTAATAAAAAGATATAGTCCGTTTTTTGGCCACTCACTTCAGGCTAGATGAATAAGATTCTAGTCCATCCATTTCGGTTTGTCAAGCTTGCTTAACTGAATCGAGCTCAGCCAAACACAAATAGATTGCTCCTGTGGTCTCCCATGTCCCCATCCCCTTCTCTTACACCTGTGATCATTACATATTTACTGCACAGACAAGCTCTCCCGGCTGCTGATAGTGGCCTATCCGTTAATGTCTGTGTTCTGGCACCTGCTGGGTTATTGTCATTAATTGAGCTCATTTGAGCTCATTTGAGAAGCAGGTCGGGGCAATAGAAATGCAGGTGTGTGGGACAACTGTTATTATCCAAGTACGTGGACTGGTCAAAAGATGACAGATCCCTTCATCACTGGAGGTGCTGTTCCTGATGGCTGTCCATTCTTTCTACTTTTAGCCCACATTAGCAGCTAATTGAGCTTTCAGATTCATTCATATTGTCTATTTGGTATTATTTGTTAAAAAAACAGCTTAAAGTCAGGTGTAAATAGATGTAATCTGATAGTGAACATTGTTCCAACAAAGCTTGTAATCTCTTTGTTAAAGTTCAGCACTGATCCTTGATTTTGTATTTCTAGGATGCCAATCTGATATTCAGAATCTCAATTAAACAATAAAACAAGACTCTAAGAATAATTAATAGTCATAGATACTGGTTTCACCTGATCTGGCTGTATTTAACTTAGGAACAATAGTGTGTGTATGTGTGGTGTGTGTGTGTGTGTGTGTGTGTGTGTGCGTGTTTATGTGGTATATGAGGACACAAATTTGTATAATGACATGGGTATGACATAGGTATTACAACGAGAAGGTGAATTATGAGGACATTTTCAGTGTCCCCGCAATTCAAAAGGCTTATAAATAATTCAAAATGACTTTTTTTGAAAATCTAAAAATGCAGAAATTTTCCTGTGAGGGGTAGGTTTAGGGGTAGGGCTGGTGTTAGGGCAATAGAAAATACGTTTGACAGTATAAAAACCATGTACGCCTATGGGAGTCCCCATTATAAACCAAAAAACAAACCTGTTGTGTGGCTGGGGGGTGAATGTCTTTATTGTAGTTTAAATAGATGGCAGTCCTAAAATACAACATCTATATATATATATATATCTATATCATTATATAATATTATATATATATATGTTGAAAAAAGGAGCCAAATTACAGTTGTAAACACAAGGACTGAAGTCATGAAAGCTAAACATGCAATATTATAGACCTTACAATAAAAATGGCAGCAACTCTTCACCCGCTGAGGTGGACACTACGAGATAACTGACCAAACTGCATGCCAATCCTCACCAACCGAAATGTAGTTCAATGGATTAACACTTATCATCCCATAACATTGTGTAGACATACGAACACACACACACACTATCTCTTCTGACACCAACACGCTCTTTCGGTCTCACTCTCACCTTCCTCACTGAGCACATAGTAAGATTTATTCTAGTCCTGAAGAGCTGTGGCCGGAGCTGCTGGATATTTATGGTTTAATAAGACTTACATAAGTCTTGCAGGTGTGCTTTCCGTCCCGCCACCAAACCTATTCACATAATTTATGGAGGGCCTTTGGATTGTGTACTGATTTAGAACCTCTCTCACTCAAACTCTCCCTCTTTCTCTCAACCGTCGTGGGCCTGATCGTTGCTTAAAGCTCACCATGGTTGCTCTTTCTCTGTCTGGGTTTTGGAGGACAGGGCCTGCCAAAATGGATTCCAGTGCTCAGACAGCAAGACTCAGTCTGCTTCATTACTGAGAGTGTCTGCCACAGAAATCAGATTGATATACGGATGCAGAGTGGATAAACTGATGGCGAGGGAACATTGATTGCCAAATCAGAACCTAAAAAAAAAATTTGCTTCCCGTGGAGCTGGTTGTCGGATCATGCAAAGCAAACGTGTCAGTAAAGTTTAAAAGATTCTCAAGACCTCCTGTGAAAACTTTATAGCAAAAAAGTAGGTATGACTGGCTGGACCACCATTCTTTAAATCACAAAATGGAGTTTTAGACATGTGAATATTTAAGTCAGTAAGAGAGATGAGTGAAGACAGCATCAATAATACAGGATGTCATTTAAAGCTCTAGGTTAAGGCTCCTGGGTGTAGTCTGCCCATCTGGATGATGTATTGTTGAGCTCTGTGGAATGACAGGTGTGTATGAAGCTAGACCAAATGATTTAACAATGCCACAAGAAGATCAAGTTCATCACAGAGTCCGCAAGCGAGTGAAAGAGGGTTATCAGACAGGAATGCCGCTTCACCAAATAGCCTCAGACATACGGACACACACCTCTCTGCCACAATTTACACACACTCTCGCCACACCTCGTCGAACTGTCCACGCTCTCTTCCTCCTCCTCCGGGGAGCTCCCTCCATTCTCATGCAACAATGCAAAACTCCCTCATTACCATCTCCTAAATATTCATGAATATTCGGCTGGATAAGCGTGTCACCAAGAGTGGCCTTTTACTGTCCAATAAGCACACACATCCATCTCCCTCTCTGATAGGCCAAATAAAGGGGAACGTCCAGAGCGTGCCTCCACGAAACGAAGAAAAAGAAAGAAAGGGAATTTTGAAATGCTAAATAATAGGGGAGGGGTAGGAGTGAGGAGGATGAATCAGTCATATTGAGTGACATTCCTCAGATCTGAGCATCTTATCCAGGATGAAATATTCTTATCTGACTGTAATAGGACGTGACACAAACAGGAGGGGAGAGCAGAGCAGGCAGGTGATTGCAGAGCGCCGAACAGACGTTGCACTACAGAGGCTTTATAAAAAGAAAGACATTTTTTCTTTCGATTTTATTGTCTTTAAAAAAAAATTCAGCATATGTGTACAGAATTACACGTATTATAATAGACTATTTGGATATAGGTTGTTATGTTTGTGAGTTAAAAAAAATTACAATGAGGAAAATGGATGTAATTTTCAAATTCTTTTTTACATTTTTTTTTTTTTTCGGAGAACAAAATTAAGTTAGTTTTAAACATTGATGTTTTATGCTCCTCTGATCTCTGCAAGAACAGCTAATTTTATTTTTTTTGTAATATATAATATAAATATATATATATATATATGAACAAAGGCATTGCTGAATATGAAAATGATTTCTCTTTTGAAAATTTGTCTTCGCCACAATGGTGCGTGACGTAACATGGTAAAAAACTAAAAAGTAATATATTTTTATAGTGTTTTTTTATTATTATTGGCAGTGTGGAAATTAAATCAAAAGAAAAAATAACTTTTGTGCATAATGAAGGTTTTGTTCCTCAAAGAGTTTCTGTGGTATTATACAGTAATCAGTAATTCACTTAAGCAGAACTGACCAGATAACGAAAAAAGGAATTTGAGCATATCAAAAACATCACTGTGCCCTATCACTTTAGACTCTTGTCAGAGGCTTTGATGTGCCCTGCTCTCAAAATGGTAGTGTCTTTAAAAAAATTGCAGCTCAATTTAAGTCTCATCCAAGGAGCTTACAACTGTAATTAAATCATTAAATTCTTGTCTACGCTTCACAGAGCGTAGAGAAATTAACTTCCCACCAACCTCATTTTCTATTTGAACATGAAATAATGATTTTCTGCCAGTCTAATTACAAAGCCAACATCTGATCAAGCCAGCATCCAGAGGGGATTATCACATGCTGCAGTATTAGAGCTCATTACCAGCTTGAGTGCAAAATTATTACATCTTGTAATTGGATGGTGAGATTTATATACAGATCGGGCTGGTTTCTGTAAGATTGTAATTACAAGGTTCGTTGGTTAGCTACTTATCAGAACTTTGCAGGAAAACAAAACAAATGGCTGGGCGAAATGAGCATGTCATTAACCTGTAACCTCAGAGACGGGGCGAGAAGGGGGAGGGCGCACGTCTGTGCGAGCGTATGTGCGCGCGGGGTGAGTGTCTGCATTAAAGGAAATGGGTTCATCCATTTCAGCACCCACCAGAGCAGCCTGCGCACAACAGTCTGTTTCATTTATTTGACCTGCGTAATCTGTGCCTGTTAAAAAGAAAGAAGGTGGATGAGGGAGAGAGAAGGAACGAAGGGAGGGGGCTACGAGAGGAGAAAAGGAGAGGAGTAAATGAGCTGTCTCTGCCAGTAGGATGGGCTCAATGCTTCTATTACTTAAAGCTAACAGGCTGTGAAGCCATTCATTCACAGGGCTGAGAGGAGCTATTTGGGCCTGCTGGGGGAAAGAGAGAGAGAAAGACAGAGAGATCGCTAACCTGGCTACAGTTTGAGGATACACACATACATACACCAGGTAGCTTATGTTTGGTAACGGCTGATATAAACAGGCAACTAATCAATGAAAGAAAGGGCCGAGTTTATGCCGGGGGTGAAAGAAAAACTGGAGAGAGGGAAAGGGAGAAAAAGGTGAAAATAAAGATTGTTCAATTACCAATTACCTCACCAACACGTTCTTTCTTTATTTCTTTCTCTCTCTCTCTCTCTCTCTCTCTTTTTCTAGAACAAGTGATTTTGCAGCACAAATCAATGTTGGCAGGTCAGGCAGCCAGCTACTAATCTTGGCATTACAACGCTCCAATCAGCGCAAGCCAGGTAATGGAGTTGTTATTGAACTTCATAGTTAGGATTAGATTCTCAGCGAAGATCAATGCCGCTCTGAGATGAGACTGATAAAGGCCTGATAGCAATCTGAATCCCTATAGCCATCCACTGAGCCTCTCTCTCTCTCTCTGTGTGTGTGTGTGTTCGAATTCCTCTCCCTCGTGTCCTCTCTTTCGCCTTTTCTCCTGTTCCTTTTTCTCTCTCATCTGATAGGGCTACGAAGGCTTTCACCTGCATCCAGCTCTTTGTATGTTTATATATTGTTGCTTGACCTGACATAGTCATTTAAGTACTGCAGTAATTTGTCAGTGAAGAGGATGTTTATTTAAATGTCTACACTGTTTAAGAAATATAATGATTTTTGAATTATGGACTGACATAAATGAAGATAAAACACACAATGATAGGAGAAAATTGAGCATTGAGAGATATTATGATGTATCCCAAAGAGCCAGGCTGTGATGAGAAAAGGGAATTGAGTATCTAGCGAGTAATGACTACATTTTTTATCACAACTAATGGCCTTTTAATTCTCTCTCTTTTCCTCCTGCTTTGTAATGGGATTATTAATATCACTCTCTTTTCGACTGTTTTGAGGAAATAAACTGAGCTAATGCTCTGTGGGAGTCAAAAGGAGCCACGCGGGCCACGTTCAAGCGCAATAGCTACGCCAGGAAGGCAAAGACAATTTATTGGGCACTAATAATTATTAATATGGCTCCAAAATAATAATAATTAAAAAAAAATATATATACGTGGGGCAAAAACGTATTTAGTCAGCCACAAATTGTGCAAGTTCTACCACTTAAAAAGATGAGAGAGGACTGTAATTTTCATCATAGGTATACCTAAACTAGGAGAGACAAAATGAGAAAAAAATCCAGAAAAATCACATTGTAGGATTTTTTAAGAATTAATTGGTAAATTCCTCGGTAAAACAAGTATTTGGTCACCTACAAACAAGCAAGAGTTCTGGCTCTCACAGACCTGTAACTTCTTCTTAAGAGGCTCCTCTGTCCTCACGCGTTACCTGTATTAATGGCATCTGTTGGAACTCGTTATCAGTATAAAAGACACAACCTCAAACAGTCACACTCCAAAACTCCACCATGGCCAAGACCAAAGAACTGTCAAAGAACACCAGAAACAAAATTGTAGACATGCACCAGGCTGGGAAGACTGAATCTAAAATAGGTAAGCAGCTTGGTGTGAAGAAAAATAACTGTGGGAGCAATTATTAGAAAATGGGAGACATACAAGACCACTGATAATCTCCCTCGATTAGGGGCTCCACGCAAGATCTCACCCTGTGTGTCAAAATGATCACAAGAACTGTGAGAAAAAAATCCCAGAACCACACGGGGGGAACTAGTGAATGACCTGCAGAGAGCTGGGACCAAAATAACAAAGGCTACCATCAGTAAAACACTGCGCCGCCAGGTACTCAAATCCTGCAGTGACAGACGTGTCCCCCTGCTTAAGCCAGAACATGTCCAGACCCGTCTGAAGTTTGCTAGAGAGCATTGGATGATCCAGAAGAGGATTGGGAGAATGTCATATGGTCAGATGAAACCAAATAGAACTTTTTGGTAAAAACTCAAACTTGTCGTGTTTGGAGGAGAAAGAAAGCTGAGTTGCATCCAAAGAACACCATACATACTGTGAAGCATGAGGGTGGAAACATCATGCTTTGGTGCTGTTTTTCTGCAAAGGGACCAGGAAAACTGATCCGTGTAAACGAAAGAATGAAAGGGGACATGTATCGTGAGATTTTGAGTGAAAACCACCTTCCATCAGCAAGGGCATTGAAGATGAAACGTGGCTGGGTCTGTCAGCATGACAATGATCCCAAACACACAGCCAGGGCAACTAAGGAGTGGCTCAGTAAGAAGCATTTCAAGGTCCTGGAGTGGCCTAGCCCATAGAAAATCTTTGGAGGGAGTTAAAAATCCGTGTTGCCCAGCGACAGCCCCAAAACAGTACTGCTCTAGAGGAGATCTGCATGGCGGAATGGGCCAAAATACCAGCAACAGTGTGTGAAAACCTGTGAAGACTTACAGAAAACGTTTGACCCCTGTCATTGCCAACAAAGGGTATATAACAAAGTTTTGAGATGAAATTTTGTAATTGACCAAATACATATTTTCCACCATAATTTGCAAATAAATTATTAAAAAATCCTACAATGTGATTTTCTGGATTTTTTTTTTTTTCTCATTTTTTCTCTCATTGTTGAGGTATACCTATGTTGAAAATTGCAGGCCTCTCTCATCTTTTGAAGTGGGAGAACTTGCACAATTGGTGGCTGACTAAATACTTTTTTCCCCACTGTAATATAATATATAATATATCTATATATATGCCTTCACTTTTCTATTCTGTTATATCCTACTGTCCTAGCTTTTTACTATTTTGAACGATGACTAAAACCTTGTATAACGGGCACTTCTCGTGTTTATTGCCATCCTATGATGAACCGCTTGTTGTAATCTCCAAAAGTCGCTTTGGATAAAAGCATCTGCCAAATGAATAATTAAATGTAAATGTAATAATTTCATAATTAAGCATTCATCAATGCTCATACAAAAAGCAGTTTGAGGACTTATTTTCCTCAGGAGGAGGAGAGGCCTGTCACAAACCCCCTGCGAGAAGCAGTGGGAGCAGGACCTGTTGGAGCGGCTTATGATTTGGTAAAGCTCACGAAAGTACTTCATTTATTTCAGGGCTCCTGGTGGCCATTTAGCAAGTAGCTCTGCGGAGGCCCCTTGACAGTGCCAAATCAATAGTGAATCAATGGCTGAGGCAAATCAATCAGCCAGGTTTTTTTCTCAAAATATTTAATTAAACATGGTGGAAAATAACTCCAGGATTTATTGTTTGATGCTAAGAGCATTAGTGATTTGCCTTTTCCTGAGCTACGCCTGAGGCCCGAGTCACCAGAGCACTGCAGGAGCTCAGTGGGACCAGGGGAATAGCAAAGACACTTTTCCAATATATAATAATGCTTGTATTTATACATGTGTATGCAGCTTCTTGACTCTCTCTCTCAAGTGCGCTAATCCACTGCACCAGCAGATCATTTGAGAGAGTGAAGAGAGACAGGGAGAGTGGCGCTATTCTTTTAGATGGTCTCCATTTAACATCTTAATCCTTCACAACCATCCTACTGAGAGATGCGCCACTGTCTGCCCACCACTGGTGAGCATCTCCTCTGAGCTGTGTGGTCAACCAGTGTGAGTCATATTTATTATAAGGGAGTAAAACTGGAGCTGTGTCCCAATTTGGATACTTTTGCACCATTTTGTAGAAGAAATAGTGTGAGTAGTGTGTTCAATTTCCAAAAAGAAAAGGCGCACTTCAAATACCCGGATGATACACTTGATTAACCAAAGAAATGAATGCTAGACACTTCATACTCTCAATTTTTGCATTTTTAGCTTTGGATGACAAAATAACCTTATACATGGTTAAAAGTGTATACTCTAAGAAACAATGGTCCAAAACCTGTCACTGGAGCAGTGCCCTTTTCAAAAAGTACTAATGTATGCCATTAAGATACTATGTACACTTTAGGTATTAATACAGGTGCATCTCAATAAATTAGAATGTCGTGGAAAAGTTCATTTATTTCAGTAATTGAACTCAAATTGTGAAACTCGTGTATTAAATAAATTCAATGCACACAGACTGAAGTAGTTTAAGTCTTTGGTTCTTTTAATTGTGATGATTTTGGCTCACATTTAACAAAAACCCACCAATTCACTATCTCAACTAATTAGAATATGGTGACATGCCAATCAGCTAATCAACTCAAAACACCTGCAAAGGTTTCCTGAGCCTTCAAAAGGGTCTATCAGTTTGGTTCACAAGGCTACACAATAATGGGGAAGACTGATGACTTGGCAATGGTCTACAAGACAATCATTGACACCCTCCACAAAGAGGGTAAGCCACAAACATTCATGCCAAAGAAGCTGGCTGTTCCAGAGTGCTGTATCCAAGCAGTTAACAGAAAGTTGAGGGAAGAAAAAAGGCACAACAACCGAGGGAGAACCGCCAGCCTTATGAGATGTCAAGCAAAAAGAATTCAAGATTTGACGTGAACTTCCAAGAATGGACTAGGCGGGGGTAAGGCATCAAGAGCCACCACACACAGACGTGCCAAAGAATTTGGCTACAGTTGTCGTATTCCTCTTGTTAAGCCACTCTTGAACCACAGACAACGTCAGAGGTGTCTTACCTGAGCTAAGGAGAAGAAGAATGGACTGTTGCCCAGTGGTCCAAAGTACTCTTTACAGATGAGAGCAAGTTTTGTATTTCAATTGGAAACCAAGGTCCTAGAGTCTGGAGGAAGAGTGGAGAAGCTCATAGCCCAAGTTACCTGAAGTCCAGTGTTAAGTTTCCACAGTATGTGATAATTTGGGGTGCAATGTTATCTGCTGGTTTTGGTCCATTGCGTTTTTTGAAAACCAACGTCACTGAACCCGTTTACCAAGAAATTTGGAGCAGCACTTCCTGATTTTTTCCTTATGCTCTGACACGCTTTTGAAGATGTGCTGATTTCATGTTCCGCAGGAGTTGGCCCTGCCCACACGCCAAAAGCACCAAAAGTTGGTTAATGACCATGGTGTTGGTGTGCTTGAAAACTCACCAGACCTGAACCCCATAGAAAAATTTATGGGGTATTGTCAAGAGGAAAATGAAAACAAGAGACCAAAAATGCAGATGATCTGAAGGCCACTGTCAAAGAAACCTGGGCTTCCATACCACCTCAGCAGTGCCACAAACTGATCATCTCCATGCCACGCCGAACTGAGGCAGTAATTAAAGCAAAAGGAGCCCCTACCAAGTATTGAGTACATGTGCAGTAAATTAACATACTTTCCAGAAGGCCAACAATTCACTAAAAATGTTTTTTTTATTGGTCTTATGAAGTATTCTAAGTTGTTGAGATAGTGAATTGGTGGGTTTTTGTTAAATGTGAGCCAAAATCATCACAATTAAAAGAACCAAAGACTTAAACTACTTCAGTCTGTGTGCATTGAATTTATTTAATACACGAGTTTCACAATTTGAGTGGAATAAATGAACTTTTCCACGACATTCTAATTCATTGAGATGCACCTATATGTACCTTTAAGGTACTAATATGCACACTTTATGGTAATTAAGTACAAAGGTATACCTTTTTAACCTTTTCTTTTTTTAAGAGCAAGATTTGGAACACAACTTGGATTTCCGGTTGCCATGCTCAACATCAATCTGTGTAGCACTGAAAACCTCTCACTCAGGTCAATTCACCCCCTTAAATTTTTCAGGTTGGTGCTGATTGTAATCATTAATCGCTTTTCATAATCTGCAGGATACAGAAGGAAGTGATTTGATTGCACACATGCCAAGCTTCTGACAGGGCCAGCCACAACAGACACCAGCAGACATTGATATGTGAGGATAATATAGAGGCCGTGTTGGGATCTGGGATTTTCTGAGGAGGAGAGAGGCGTTAATGGTGATGATGAGGGTGGCATTGTTCTGAAAATCTGGCAGCTCTTCCCAAGCCTGTGGGTATGAAAAGGGAATTAGGAGAGTGTGTGTCTGTGTGTGCATGTAATCATCACTGGGTCACAGTGGAGTGACCTACCAGCTGAGTCCATTGCTGCTCCACTGCTTACAAGGTAACAAATGGCCCCAAATACACAAACACATGTGTACACAGAGAAAGAGAAATAAAGTGGGTTAACATTTGCTCAATTTCACAAGGCAACTCTGAAAGCAAAATCTACAAACAATTACACTCGGCTGCACACTAAAGAAACGAAGCGATCTTGTTATCCCAAGGTCTGACGACTCCAGAAAAATGGTAAATGTGTTTCTGTTTATTACAAATAGCTGTTTTTCTTTATCCCAGCTTTATCAGCGATCCAAATAAAGAAAAAGGAAAAGAAAAACATATTCGGTTACAAACGTAACCTTGGTTCCCTGAGATATGGGAATGAGTATTGCGTCTTGCTAGACGCTATGGGAAAAAGAGAATTTTTTTCTCCTTAACTGAAGCCTTTTTCAATCAAGCAGTGAAACTGCATGGCCATTGGTTCGTGCAGTATGTTTTAAAAACGAACCAATGGCTAGCCAGCAGTGCTGCACAAACTTATGGCAGCGAAGCCCGCCAGAATGGGTGGAGTCATCTGGCTATATAAGCAGCCACTTCGCCATAGGATTCAGGTTACTTCGACTGAAGTGACGACTGAGTCTAGTCGCCAGGGCTAGCAATGCAGTACTCCTTCCCGTATCTCAGGGAACCGAGGTTACGTTTGTAACCGAATATGTTCCCTTTCGATACTACACTCGTACTGCGTCTTGCTAGACGCTATGGGAACAGTACAATCACACCGTGCCATGGCAGAGGAATGACAATGATAATCCTTGTCTTAAGCACCTCAGGGCCCAAGAGAACAAAAACAATAAATTCCTCCAGGCTAACGGTCTAAGTCTCATGAAGGCCTCACCCAGACGAGTGATCGTTCCAGAAGACTTGCGCAGCCTCAGCACCCATGGGGGCCAAGAGCGCACAAGTAAGCTCTCTGATAGGTCTGGGCATATTGCATCCAAACTGCACTCAGAGCGAACTGCGTGCCAGTTAAGCAGAAAGAACCCTTGCCTGCAAGGCAGGGACATCCAGGTTATAGAACCTAGCAAAAGTGGACAGCGAGGCCCAGCCGACCGCCGCACAAATTTCTGCAATGGTCACACCACTAGACCATGCCCACGAAGAGGCGATGCCTCTAGTTGAGTGGGCTCGTACTCCAACGGGGCATTGTAGGCCCAAGGAGGAGTAGGCTAGCAGAATAGCCCTAATTATCCACTTAGAAAGTCTCTGCTTCGTGACCAGGTGTTCTTTAGCGCGGCCACTGAAGCAAACACAGAATTGTTCCGACTGCCTAAACTGGGCGGAATGCTCGATGTTGACCTTCAGAGCCCTAACGGGGCAGAGTAAATTAAACTCCTGGTCCTCCTCTGAGGGAGGAAGCGCAGAGAGGTTGATAACCTGTGCTCTGAATGGAGTCGAGAGCACCTTAGGTACATAGCCATGCCTTAGTTTCAGGACGATCTTGGAGTCGCCAGGCCCGAACTTAGGCAATTAGGGCTTATACAAAGTGCCTGTAAGTCCCCTACTCGCTTGACCGATGCTAACGCTAGTAGCAGAGCAGTCTTAAGCATCAGGGCACGAAGGTCGACGGACTGTAGTGGCTCAAAGGGAGGGCTCTTCAGAGCCCTTAGAACCGTGGGCAGGTCCCATGTAGGGACAGTGAGAGGCCGGGCGGATTTAGCCTCCTGACTCCCCTCAGAAAATGTACAACAAGGTTGTTTCTACCGACCGATTGGCCCGCTGTAGGGGCATGAGAAGCCACTATTGCCACCACATAGACCTTGAGCGTGGACGGGGAGCGTCCCTTGTCCAACAGCTCCTGCAGGAAAGATAGTATCACCGATATGTCACAAGTGAGTGGGTCCCTGCTGCGGTTTGAGCACCAGGCAGAGAATGCTGACCATTTAAGGGCGTAGAGGCGTCTTGTTGTTGGAGCTTTAGCCTGAGAAAATGGTGTTCAATACACACTCTGGGAAACTAATAGGCTCCCGTCGAGTGGCCACAGGTGCAAGGCCCACAGCTCTTGTCTGGGGTGCCATATCGTCCTGTTCGCCTGGGAGAGGAGATCTCGCCTCAGGGGAATAGGCCACGGGGCTGCTATTAGCAGCTGCGACAGCTCTGCCAACCAATGCTGGTTTCTCCAGAGCGGGGCCACCAGGAGCACTTTGCGTTTCTGTTCCCTGATCTGCCTGATTACCTGTGGAATCAGGGCAACCGGGGAAAAAGCGTAGAGAAGGAGGTTGGGCCAGTCGTGGGCCAACGCATCCTTGTCCCTGTAAAAATAGATTGGGAAGTGAGCATTGTCCTCTGAGGCGAAGAGAATTGTCTACTTCCGCCCTGCCGAAGACTTCCCAAATTTTCTGAACTGTCTGCGGATGAAGCATCCACTCCTCTGAGGGGACCTTGCTTCATGACAACATCTGCTCCTCGGTCACCACCGTCATGCGGTTTGAACGGACCAAGACATGATGTCCCCTGAGGTCTGGTAGGAAGGTTCAACAGACCCGCCATACCGCCAACATTTCGAGGCAGTTGATGTGCAGACTGCTTTCTGCTATCGACCAGTGGCCGAACGTCGGTTTCCCTTCGCACAGAGCTCCCCAACCTGTGTTGGAAGCATCTGTCAAAACCACCTTCTTCCTGTAGACCATTCCCAGGGGAACTCCCTGTTCCATCCATTGAGTGTTCATCCAGGGGGTCAGGGCCATTACACAGTCCTGATCTACCCTGATAATCAGGCGTCCATGACGCCACACGTGGAATGGAACCCACGTTTCAGCCAGTGCTGGAGGGGACGCATTTGCAGCAGGCCCAACTGTAGCACTGGAGATGCTGCAGCCATGAGGCCTAGCATTTTCTGAAACCGCTTGAGGGGGTGAGAGGCACCAGCCTTGAAGGAGGCCGCGATCCGCCGTATGCTTAGGGTGTGCTCTGTTGTGACCTTCGCTTTTATTTGAGCTGAGTCGAATACTGTTCCCAGGAATGAGACTCGCTTGCTGGGAAACAGTACGCTTTTGGCAAAGTTCATCCTGAGCCCCAGGCATTCCAAATGGCTGAGGAGAAGGGCTTTGTAAGATAGTGACTCCGCCTCCGACTGGGCTAGAATGAGCCAGTCGTTGAGGTAGTTGAGAACGCGGATTCCCGCCTGCCTGTCTCAGAGGGGAAAGAGTCGCATCCATGCACTTCGTAAAGGTGCGTGGAGCCAGGGACAGCCCGAAGGGAAGGACCGTGTATTGATAAGCCACTCCCTTGAAGGTGAATCTCAAGAATGGCCTGTGATGGGGGGCTATCTGGATGTGAAAGATCCAGAGAATAGAACCAGTCCTCTTGGCAGATTTGCAAAAGGATCTGTTTTAGTGCAATAATTCTGAATGGCCGTCTCATGAGGACGTGATACAGATGTCTGAGATCGAGGACGGGCCGTAGGCCGGCATTCTTCTTGGGGATGAGGAAGTAATGGCTGTAGAAGACTGACTCGCTCTGGGCCGGAGGAACCACTTCTATGGCTCCTTTTTCCAGCAAATTTCTCACTTGGGGACCACTCCGCTGAAGCACGGGGGTCTTTGAGCGAAAAACCTAGCTTTATTATCCCCAGAACCCATTCTGATACCCCGGGGATGGCTTGCCACGCCTCGGCCCAGGAGGACAGGGGTTGGATTGGTTCGAGTGCCTGGTCACTGCAAGGGGACACGGTATTCATAAGAAAAGGAAGAGGAAATTTGCTCTCTCTTTGAAAATGTTTGTGTTTTATTTTGCCCACTATAACAGCGGATCGCCGTTTGGGCGCTTGAAAGGGCCCAGAGTTTACATCAAACACATTGCTGGCTGCACCCTGAACTAGACGGGGTGATTGGCAGCTTGAGAGGTGGTCCGGCTGCAGGGAGACTTGACCTCCTCCTCTTCCTGCTCCTTTGCTCAGGATGACGCCGGAGGCGCCGGGTCCAGCGCTAGCTTAGGCCGGGGGCCCTGGCACTTCGGAAACGGGTAGCACTTGGCTGAGCGGGAACGTCTTCGAGGCTCAGGCTTGGCTGGCTGGGTGGCGGCGGCCGCCACAGGTGCAGGCTTCATGGGCTGCTGAGTCATTGCAGATTTGGGGCGACTCGAGGCAGCTGCAGAACTGGAGCGCTTTGGTCGGAAGTGTTGCATGGCTTGGGACGACTTCTGTGCTTCAGTAAAGCTCTCAGCAAGGCCCTCGAATGCTGGCCCGAACAGACCGTTGGCAGAGACCGAGGCGTCGAGGAACGGGACCTTGTCAGCATCCTTGATCTCAGTCAGGGTCAGCCATAGGTGGCGCTCCAACACCACCAGACTGGCCATGGAGCACCCAATAGCCTGAGCCGTGGTCTTTGTTGCACACATAGCCAGGTCTGTCGCGCTCCTCAGCTCCCTGAGCGTCGCGTGGTCTGGGAGGCAACTTCTCATACCCCTTGCCTTCAGCGCCGTCGATCTAGGTGAGGGCAGATGAAGCAGCAGAACGGAGGTGGGCAGAGCATGTGGCACGCCATGATCTGGTGAGCTTGTCGTGGACCTCCAGGAAAAAAGGAGAGGATCTCTGGCTAGGGGCTTGACTGCGCCCCGGCAGGAACCATTCATCCAGATGGCTGCGGGAGGGCTCTTCTGGTGGATACCACTCCAACCCCAGCTCTTCAACGGCTTTCGAGAGGACACAGAGTATTTCGGCGTTAAACCCGGGACGCTGGCGGGACGGACGGCAGGGGGGCGGGGTCGGCATTCGAGCCCGACAGCTCCTCTGCATCAGAGGCTGCTAATGACATGCTGTCATCCAGCAGCTCCTCGTCACTCCAACCGAACGAGACCAGATCACTCGCGCTGGCAGAGGAACGCTGTCAGCCTCTCTGTGTAGAGAGAGCGAGGTACGCGGGACCTGAGCCGACGTAAGCTCTCTCGCTTCCGAGCGCTAAGATCCTCTGCCCCGCTGTTTTTTCCTCACAGGTTCCTGGGAGGAAGAAAACGGGAGGGCGCGAGGGGCGGGGTCGATTTCAGCAGAGAAACCTATCCGCAAGCACAGAGAGGCGAGACTCATGCTCTCACAATGGCAGCAATCCGTCTCAGTGAGTGCGGATTCTGCGTGGGATTTCCCCAGGCAGGAAACGCACTCACGATGGCCGTCATCGGCGTGCAAGGGAGCCCTGCACATACCACAGTAACGGCACGGCATTTGAAACAATGCCGTAGAAATTGCTCTTTAGAAATTGCTCTTTATCGGCTCGCCGGATGGCAGCAGGGGAACCGGACTGCTGCTGCACATACGAAAGGCACTGAATCAGCCGGACAGTCGTTCCACTGCGAGGCGTGTCAATGGCGAGCAGGCTCTTCAGTCAGCGGAGATGCGAAGAACGTCATCGTCGCTGAAGGAGAAGAAATCTGAATCCTATGGCGAAGCGGCCGTTTACATAGCCAGATGACTCCACCCATTCTGGCGGGCTTCGCTGCCATAGGTTTGTGCAGCACCGCTGCCAAGCCATTGGTTCGTTTTAAAATATACTGCACGAACCAATGGTCGTTCAGTTACACTGCTTTTATTGAAAGGCTTCAGTATTCGGAGAAAAATATGTTTTCCCCATAGCGTCTTAGCAGATGCAGTACGAGTGAAGTATCGAAAGGGAAATATATCTAGTGAAAATAAAACAGAATATTCAACAACAAAAAAAATCTGGAAATCTTGAAATTAATGTTGTTTGAATTAAAACGAAATAACGTATATTTGTCTGTAGATACAATGTAATGAAATTACATTTACTTACATAATTCTATAGTGATATGTACATTCATATACATTAGATAGATAGATACTGTAGATAGATAGATAGATAGATAGATAGATAGATAGATAGACAGATGGTATACACTTTTACATATAATACTTTTATTAACATGTTAACATACCACACAAACACACTTTAATACACTTAGTCTGGAGTGTGTACATGAGGACAGTGCTTAGGTGGTCTGTCATATCACTAACTTCATGCTGAGTATGAGTGCTGGCCATATAAACTGCACTGACCTCAGTGTGTTGGCATGCTGTGCCACTCAATATTACTGATTACAGACACCGAAGACCATAATGCTATTCAGTCTAGACCTGATAACAGGCTCGCACTATTTGCTATTAGCTGGTTATAAAAAAAGATAATAAGGATGAAAAAAAACTAGCTTGCATTCTTTTACATTAAAGACAGGAGGCTAGTTTTTGAACTGTTAGGTTATACAAGGCATACAATCTTTAAAAAACCTACTTGACTTTATATTTGAGGATGCATCAATATGTAGACTGTGAGCTATTCTTCCCGCAGGGTTATCAGTGCCTCTGGGTGGATAGGGGCCTCTGTGTTAGTACAGCTGCATCTCCTGCAGTTATATACTAACCAGCTACAGCAGCTTGAGGAAAAAAAACAACAAAAAAAAACAAGGAGAGCTAGCAATCTGGAATGGACTGTATAAAAATCACACAATTAGATTATTACTGGATTACTCAAACAGCTTATTTGTTTTAGCTGTAAATCCACTCTATAGGTCTGATTTTAATCATGAATGGTTACTCTGTTTCTCTTTCTGTCACTCTCCTTTTGTTCAGCACAATTTGTTGCTGATGGAAGATGTCTTCAGTATGTGTGCATGCTATGTCCAGCAGCTCAATATGCTATTGGGGCACCCTGTAATCTTTCTATAGATATTAGACACAACTTGCTTCAGGTAAACATCTTCTATAAGAAAAAATCCTTCCTGACTGCCTTCAACTTGAGATTGATAGAATGCAACCATATTTTCTTTGTGTACTTCCTGGAGATCATAAACTGGCATTCTTTGGCCTAAGAATGTTCAAGTCAAAAAACTTCCACTGGAATATCTTGTGTTCAGAAATTGCTCTTAATCAAATGATTTTATCATGTACACAGAGAATGATGCAGTACAATGAGGGTTTTAGTAGTCCAAGCGGTTTATTACTGACCCCTCAATGAAATATCTCTAGGCAAGTCACTGTAGAATTAAGGATCAATGATTACTTTATGTGGTTTATCATTAGGAGTTACTGCAGACAGAATTAGTTTTGAAACCAGAAGTAGTTACTGTGTGTCACCACATGAAGCATTAAGCATAAGTGACCGGATTGTTTACAGTTATTACTACTAACATACATTTGGAATGGTATTAGTAATGGTAATGCATTGGCATAGCAATTTGCATATGTGCAGATGACAGTTTTATAGCTAAGATAACTGAATTCTAATCTGTCAACATAACACAAAAATAATCTGAGAGTTCCTAGATGGTGCTTGTGCACTCTGGTCTTGCCCTTGAACACACATACACACTTTCTTTCAGTCGTGCTACTGTGTGTCTTTCTGTCACTTCTCCATAAACTGACAGCAGCAAAGCAAGCTCCAACTTGTATTTTAATTCAGGCCTGAAGTTACTTATTTTGGTATTGATCAGCTGTAATGCTGAATCATGCTCAAAACAAAAAAAAAAAACAAAAAAAAAAGATAAAAAAAGCAAAAATTGTTACCTGGGCTATACCCGTGTAACACACTGATATCCCCGGCCACAGGAACTCATTCCCTTTGCAAAGTGACTTTACCATAAAATCAATGGCTGCTTTGTTACTGATACAGGAGACAACCACGCAGAGAAAGGCCGGCAGCAGTGAAGAAAACAAGCATGTGGCTAATATTCAAATCACCGTTGTGAAGATGGTCCAGAAACACTGGACAATTTTCTGTGCGTTGTTTTCCCCCCCCTGAAACATAATAATAATAATATATTATTATTATTATTGTGATTTTATGTCAGTAGAACTACTGAATGACCTGCCAAGTAGAAAAACTGGAAACCTATTCTTGTCACACTCACATTGTCAGTCATTCTCTACAAATTTACTCTAAAAGGCAACTGAGAAAAAAATAGGTCTTGTAGGTGTGTGCACTTTGCTGAGAGGGCAGATGTTGGCAAATAGCGATAAATGAAAGTGACCCTGCTTTGCTAATAGAACAACTCAAAGCCCGCGCAAGACCGCCATCAAAATATTTAGCAAAGCTGCGCGCAAAGACTGGGCACCGCGTGCTCTGACCTTCTCAATCAATTACTGCGTGTGGCCGCCGCTGGCTGCGCAATTTACCAAATCCAAATTCCCACTTTATGACCGCGCTGCTCCGACTATACGCTTGCCCCGTATCACAGCCGAAGAAACAATCGAGAATAAGTCCCTCTAGATTTCCGCAGCCTCAGCACTCAGACTTCAGCAGTCACTTAATAGACTGGGGTGTCGTCGAGGCGTTGATGCTGAGGGAAATGTTTTTTCTTCCTTTTTCCGTCTGTGCTTTGATTCAGTTGCCAAAAGCTGCACACAGTATAATATTAGATATGCGATTAACATTTATATGATTAGGATAGACTTTTTTTTTCATTGTATTTAAGCCTCTTGATATTGTGAAAACAAGAGGTCTAAATCCGCCCGTGTTAGTGTAAAGGAGGCATAAATGTTAAGAAAATCCCCAGAACGTGTAATCTAAACCACCTGTAGATGTTCGGTAGGACAACAAGGTCGGTTCTGATAGAGCATTTGGTCCTCTAGCTAATGAAGGGTTAAAACAGACGTCGCCTTTGAATTTGGTGTTTGATACAATTTATTAAAGCATTTTAATAAGTTGCAGTTCATTGACTACTCTTAATTTGCTCCAAATTGCTGTGTGTGCCCAGGGAACAGTTCAAACTCGCCACTTTCTCCTCCACTGCAAGTTATCTCTTTAATAGACACGATTGATTGGAGAAACCTTATTAAAATAACATTAGTCAAATTATGCTAACAGTAAAATTTAAACTTTAAACATATTCAGGAAGTACACTTTTTGAAAGGATTTATTAGATTAAATGTCCTCAGCCATTTCACACACACACACACCAGGTTTGTTTTTATGGTTTATGGGGACTCTCCATACTCGTAATGGTTTTTTATAACTGTACAACCGGATTTTCTATGCCCTCACCAAAAACACCCTACCCCTAAACTAACCCCTCACGAGGAACTTTTCTGCCTTTTTGAGTTTCAAAAAAACTCTTCTGAATTATGTTATCGGCCTTTTTGAATTACGGTGCCCTGAAAATGTCCTCATCAATCCCCTTCTCGTTGTAATACATATGGTCATACCTGTTATTATACAATTTTTGTCCTCAATAAACGCATGAACATGCACACACACACAACCCACCCACACACACACACAAACACACCCACATCACATATATAATATATCTATATATATGTGGTGTGTGTGTTTTTGTGTGATTGTGTATATAATATCTATTGATTTTAGACAGAGATGATTTTGTCAGGAGGAAAATTAAAACTTCTTCCTTCAAGTTATTTTGCACTTCAGCAATAAAACGAATTAGCTAGTTAGTTTTAAGCATTAAAACTAACTATATAAAACTAACAATACAGTTTTGATGATGTTATGTAAACTAATACATGAAGTAGTAAATTTCTTTTTGCAGAAAGCTGCTCTATAAAATCGTGGATAAACTTTGATGAAAAGTGGTTAATAATCTGGAACCACTTAGTATAAAACATATTATAAATCAGAATCTTTTTAGACCAACCCTATAGCACTAGTGGTTCTGCGATTCTTTATAATCAAGATAGATTATAGTCGTTTTTCTGTTTAACCAAAACTTAGATGCAAAATGTAAACTCTTCACAGAACTTGCAAACTGATTTCCCCTCTCGACTCTAACCAAATAAAATCCTCTTTGACGGAGCTGTTAAAGAAAATGTGATTTAGGCCAGTCACTCTAACACACATATTTCTCATTCCTCCCCCTGTCGAATACACCACACACATCAAAGGTCATTAAGTGTGTTTTCGTTTTAAATCCTTTGTCACCTCAATTAACAGATCGGATCAGAAAAGCCCGTTTGAAAGACCATGTGCGATGGGGTATGTGTTACTTGTTTTCTGTCGCCTTGGCATCACAGAGCTGATTCAGAGGTGTAATTTGAAGAGCCCCTGTTTGAAGTCTTTGATCAGCACTGTCGCAGGCATCTTGTGTATTGCATAAGGAAACGCTTTTGAGCGCAACGTCTCTGCTTGTTTATTTGGATGCGTGTTGGAGAATGCGAAACGGTGTCATCTGCATAATTGCTAGTAAAGGAGTCACAGAAATCATCCCTCAAGTCACACATCCGAGATTGTCCTATTCATGCACGTGATATTAGTGCGGTATTTTGAAATGTTGGCCTGCGTTTAATGGAGTCTTGTTAGGCTATAGGTTAAAAAAAGGATTAACAATTAGATAAATGCGTGCCCTACATATTAGCACATGCCTATTAATAATTCTGATACAATTGTTTAGTTTTATTGTTTCTATTAATATTATTAGAAGTATAAAAATTGAAACTATAATAATAATAATGCTTAAGCCTTTTATTTAAATTGTTACACGGGCTTCCAACGGTGTGGGAGAAGAAGGCAGGAAGAAAACACCGTCCTAATGCTTTTATGGCTGTGCCAGTTTCCTGGGTCAGTGTGAAAGTGTTAAGTTAGTGCCTGTGTATTTGATTGGGCCAATAAATCAGAGGCAAACCTTGAAACCCTGACAGGTCCCGGGATGAGACACGTGTCCATCCGAATTCAGAGCGCTGCAGGGCGGACTCCAGCACGCACACTTTTCCTTTCCTCCGTGCTTCCAACTTGAGCGGTTTGAAAACGGTTAGTTTGGGTCAAAATCATTGCAAATACCTGTAGGTAAATATGACTAAAAATAAAACCTTAGCTGTGTTTTGCATTGTCTCAGATGGCGCAGTGCTGTGGGGTCAGTCGGGTGGGCTGAGAGCTCTTGTTAGCTCTGCAGGTCCGTGTGGGTGTTATTGACGGTTATGTAGTTATTACCATCCGCTCTGAATGGCATCAGACTGCTGTTCTAATTAATAACCCCCGTAATCCTGCATTGTAAGACGTCAAAACAGCAGACACGTGGTAAGGAGAACATGGAAAACCGGGAGTCCTTAAATAAGCAAAGAGCCAATACAAATGACATTCCAGATATTAGGATGCCATAACAATAACTATCTCTTTAAAAGCAGATGGAAGGTTTAGGAAGAATGCTGCGTTCTTGGAAACCACATCACATTAAATCCAAGCCAAAGTTGATTCACCATAATCTTTCATTACTGAACTGAGATTTAGTCATCCTATATTCAAATAAACGAAACTCCTTAAAGCACTAATCGGTGCCGTTGTTTGGAAGACGATTAGCAAACATATGATGACACTAGACTAGGAGCATAATACGATTATAGATGTTTCCTGCATATTTTCATATATTGATTCAAGGAATTTCAATCGTGATCCTCGTCCTTTGTTTTAATCCGTATTATTTACAGAATGGTGCGGATTATATCAGATCTTTTCAATGGATATCTGTCTATCTGTAGAGTAATCCTGTAGGTTAATAGCCCAAAATATGCTTTTAGGAACAGAAGCTTTTACACATGAATGCAACTGAAACATTTGCGATTAAATTTTAATACGTCAAAAAAGCCTTCAAGGCTGACAGCTTAAATACATACATCATATATAATAGTAGTAGTACCAATAATAATAATAATGATTTTCAATAGTTCAAAAATTAAAATGCACTAAATTGTAATTTGCAGAAACCCACAATATACGGCATATAGCCTAGTCACATTACGAAATGATACTATTGTGAAGGCTTTTCGTTTTTTTTCTCTCAACTTACTCTGAAGGCGAACGGTAACACGCCAGTGTTGTGATGTTTCACTAAATGCGTCAGAAGACCCCGATTGATGCACTAAAAAACGCTCTTCGCATAAAAAAATTCCTTTTGTATTTTGTAAGAGTAAGCACGACATTCTGTATGTGCTCTCCGATTTAAACTTTAAAGTTCTTCGTTTCACGTGGAGGAGACGCGAGTAAAATAAAGACACAAAAGATCTGCGGGAAGTTAATGACTTAACAAGAAAACAATATTTACCATTTCGCGGATGATCGAAAATTTTGAGAAGTAACACAAGAAATTGGAAAGGGCTGAAGCGGCGAACAGATAACAAATGAAATGATTGGCGAGCCATTAAATGAGATTTTAAACTCATTCGAATAAGAAATGGCGACGTCAGAGGACTTATCCAGACGGAGAGCAGGAGCGGAGAGAGAGAGGGGGAGAGAGGGAGGGAGAGAGAGAGAGGCTCTGTAAGTGGGGGTGAGACTTGAGAAATAGGAGGAGCTTCTGAACGACTAAAAATGTCAATCACAAAAAGGAGTTCCAATAATCTAAAGCAATCTGTAAGGACCTGACCTTAGTCCATTCAGATCAATAGGGAAGTAAGGGAAGAAAGCGCAATCGGATCGTTTACACTGGCTCTTTCGGAGGAAATATAGACTTCCCTGACACTTTGTACTCACTGTAAAGTGGATATCGTGGTGCGCACCAAGAGGGCGATTCGCCGCTTTTTGTGACTCCAGCAGACTTTCTCCACAACAATGTCTTTCCCACAGTTGGGATATCAGTACATCCGACCCATATACCCGCAGGACAGGCAGGGGATAGGCAGTGCCCGAGCCGGGGCAGACCTGAGCCCGTCCGGAGCGCTCTCTAATGTTCTCTCCAGTATGTACGGATCACCTTTCGCTGCCGCACAAAGCTATGGAGCTTTTCTTCCTTATTCAAATGAACTGTCCATTTTCAACCAGCTGGTGAGTAATGCTTTTATTTTTTTGTGCTGTTTTCTCCTTCTCTCTCAAACTCATATGTAGTAAACTTTTTAAAAAAGACTTAAGTGTGTTACAAAATCCTTTACTTCAGTTTATGGTTCAATACCAATCATTATTGAATGCTAGTTTTGCAAAACGGTGGAGAACTTTGCGGTTTACTCCATTTGGTAAATACAAAAGAAGTTGAAAAAGTAAAAGAAAAAAAAACAATAAATAATAATAATAAGTGTAGTGTGCTTGTGATTGCAATTACAATAAATACAAATCGTTAAATAATTGTTACCATGTATTAAGGGGAAAAAAACAATATGAAAGACTCACACACAGAATAAACAAATGTATATGGCTGCATCTTGTCAATTTATTTAAGTATATAAAGTGCACGCTACTAAAGATTTCAATGCAGTCAATAAGGCCTATTTAAAATAATAATAATAATACAATTTTAAAAATCAGTCCTTCCTTGCTTTTGTAAGTGCTCACACAGACTGAAAATCATACGCAATTCATATATTCAGCAATACACAAGGGAACTGCAACCGAGTACAAAAAAAAAACTACTATATGCCAGGCCAAGAATAATAATACTGAATCACGTTAATGTTGGATCCGTGTTCTGTGTTTATAAGGGGGCACAGTACGAACTGAAGGACAGTCCGGGCGTCCAGCATCCTGGGTTTGCCCACCATCATCCTGCGTTTTATCCATATGGTCAGTACCAGTTCGGAGACCCTTCCAGACCCAAAAATGCCACCAGGGAGAGCACCAGCACACTCAAGGCCTGGTTAAGTGAGCACCGGAAAAACCCGTACCCCACCAAAGGAGAGAAGATTATGCTGGCCATTATCACTAAAATGACCCTCACTCAAGTGTCCACCTGGTTCGCCAACGCCAGGAGGAGGCTAAAGAAGGAGAACAAGATGACCTGGGCCCCACGGAGTCGCACGGACGAAGAAGGAAATGTTTACAGCAGCGACCACGAGGGAGAGGACGGCGACAAACGCGAGGACGAGGAGGAAATCGATTTGGAAAATATCGACACGGAGAATATTGAGAATAAGGACGATTTAGACGAGCAGGACGAACTGCATTCTGATTTGAAACTGGACAGCAGGAGCGACTCTGAAATTTCAGACGGCTATGAGGATTTACAAGGACCGGAGCAAAGGTTGTTCAAAGCGATGGTGAAAGACGGTAAAGAGATTCACGGCGACCGCGCAGAGCACTTTCACCATCACAATCTTCACCACCACCACCACCACAACAGCTTAGAGCAGGCCAACAGCGAGCCGGTCAAACTCAACCAGGCCATCATCAATTCTCCGCCCTCAGAAAACAACCCACCTCCGGCTCCAAAACCGAAGATCTGGTCTTTGGCAGAGACTGCCACAACTCCAGACAATCCACGAAAATCTCCTCTGATGAACGGGACTTCCGCTGCGTCCGCCGCTCAGACCATCATCACTCCTCACAGACTCCTTTCGTGTCCCGTAGGGAAAATCCAGAGCTGGACAAATCGGGGTTTCACCGCACACCAGCTCGCCTTGCTGAACTCAAACCACTACTTAGGACTCAGTAACCAGGCTTCGGCGAATGGCCTTGCCCTGTACAGCAGACAAGCAGAGGACAGGAGTCAAAACTCCGAGTCCACAGTCACAGGTACATGTCACCCACACTGAGAAGCGCAGAGATGTGCAATTAATGCTTTTTATTGACACCATTAAGACTGTACTGACAGACTGGACACGCACCATTCTTGTTCCTCTCTGAATCCATTTTCGTTTGATCACTACTGTGAAACATTCAAGTAAAAAGAATTACGCTTGAAATGCAAATGTCTAGTGGAGGGTACTTATTATTATTATTCGTCTTTTTTTCTTCTTCAAATACTCAAAAGTTTGTCCAGTTGAATATATGGGAAAAGGCTTCGAGTTGCCTTTTAAAAGGTGTGTTAGTGTGTGCGAATTTTGATATTTCTAGGCCACAAACTTTTTTTTTCTCAACAACTGGCTGTAAGATCTTTTTACATAGACTCTGCGTTTTAAAATAATACTACTACTAATAATAATATTAAATTGGCATTTACATAATTTTTTTTATTTTCTTGTTGTTGTTACTCGTTTTATTATTTCAGAAAGATCTAGTGCCTTGGAAGCAGAGAAAAAGTTGTTAAAAACAGCCTTCCATCAAAGACGGTAAGAGCAGAGATCGTACATTGCCTGTCCATGACTTTAATTTAGCGTATTACTTTTTTTTTCATTGTTACTTGTTAATTTTTTACATTTGAATATCACATAATGATCATGCATGACTGTCTAGTCACGCACTCGGGTACTTGGCATACCGTGGTTTAAACATGATTGATATATTACGCATATGCTTGTGCAATAATAAACTCATAATGTCAAACCAATAAATTTCCAGTGCGTCAATGCGATATTTCAGAATGCTGATTTCAAAACGTCGTTCTATAGGCCTACTTGCTTGCAGATTTAGTTTTGTATTGGCCCCGTGTTTTTCATGCTTCCCTTCTATGTCCCAATATAGGCCCCAGAACCAACTCGAAGCTGCCATGGTATTATCCGCCCTCTCTTCCTCGTAGGCTTTTCTCTCTTTTTTGTTTACTTCTCATTTTAACCTGTGTAAGGAATGTAAAATAAAAATAACTCACTTCTGTATACTTACATTGTAAGCATGTCCTGTGTACAATGGCTGATGTTAATGCTGTCAGGCCAATAGTCCGTGAGTCCCATTTTCTTTTGTAAGCTCTGTGAGGATTTGATGTTGAAATGTTTTGTATATATGGTAAAGAAAATGTATATACTTGTGATCCGAAATTGTACAAGAAAGTCTATATTTTGGCTAATAAATGAACCGCTGCAACTTTACCGTCACTTTTGTATTTTGTAACAAACAACAACAACAACAAAAAACACAATGGAGTGTTAATATTGTAAATTATATTAGAAATGTCATGCTTTTCTGTGCGGAAATGGTTACAGTGTGTGTTTTGAATGGAATGGGAAACGTTAACTCGAGGTTATGAGGTTTGAAACGGAGGATTTGAAGTATTTTCCTATTTCGGGGACTTAACTGTAATTAGCTCCTTCTTGAATCGCGCATTTGGATATTAATGGAAGGGGATTATCCCCACCGAGGCGGAACAGCCAATATGAAATGAATAATTATTTCATTTATATTGGGTTGAAATAGCATACAACTCAATTTCACTGTAATGAGAATTGAATATTTTCTTCTTTGAAGAGGAAAAGTCTCACAAAAAAAGTTAAATGCTTCCCTCTGTACAGATGGTTAATGTAATCTCGGCTATTTATATTTTTCGAGATTCTGCTTTTTAAAAATGTAATGAATTCCAATCAGACATTGATGTTGTGCTGCTTGCCATATGCCTTCGATACTGTGCGAAATTATTTATTTATGTGTGTTTTCCCTCTTGAAGATGATTTGCATGGCAGCAGCTTTGTTTCACGGTTTCCAAAGTTTGGAGAAATTTAGAGTTGGAGCTCCCTCTACAGTCCAATCTGAGCGGCCTTGACAATCTTTAATTTATGTCATTTATTCGAGAAAGTTGACCATGGGCATTTTTGGGATCATTTGTTCTTTTTGTGAGATTTGCTGGGAGCTTATAAGCAGACTGTTAAGCAACGTAAGGCTTGCGATTTCCCAATGAGAAAAATGCCTGGAGGAAAATAATAATTTTATCAGCATAGGTTTAAATGTCCGTTTTAATTTCAGAGTCAAAAAATCTAATAATTGAAAAAGAATAGAACCTTTTCAAGAATCAATATTAAAATATAAAACCGTCTTGAATGGCAATACCTGCATTAAAATAATGTTTAAAATGTCCAGCTCGCGGTAAACAATCACACACAACTCTAAGACATAAAATGATTTTTTTTTTAAGTTTAAGAATGATTAAAGTAAATACAATTATCGCAAAGTGCAGCCTGTCACCATGATTTACTGACACGGAGCACAAATGGGCAACTGGTATGTCGGTCTGTAGGCCTATACAGCAAATTGTAATTAATTATGCCACTGCCTCTCTTTTGGAACTACAATGCATTCCAGCCCATAATAACCCAGAGACACAGCGAGAAATAAAAGCTCCGTCCGGGGCTAATACAAAAGTATTCATCTTGCCCGCTGTTCGCGCTTTTTTTAATATATGGTATATAGCCCTATTCTATCTCTCCGAAATTCCGTTCCATCAAAGAAAGAGCTGGCTATGATTATTCATAAAACGCTGTGTGACGCAGGTGACACTGATTGATGTAATCATCGTTCCGGCTCTCTCTCGGAAGAGCGCCACCAGCTAGAGCACAGCGCGAGAGTGACCAACATTCTCCAATCAGTGCTGACCCTCTCACGCGCACCGCGCAGGTCAAGAGGGAGAGCGCGAGGCCAGTAGCAAACAGGCTTGCAGAGACTTGCGTGCATTTTGCACTTCAACAGACCGAGGAAGCTACACGGACTGCTATGAAAGAACAACTACAAAAATCTAAAACCGTTATAACATTAGGCTATCATTAAATTATACATTAGATTTGGTCCTTATTCCTAGCCAAACTCTTTCCTTACAAAGACGTCGGGATCATTTTTAACACACTTTGTTCAAACAGCTGTAAATCACTTGTCTTTTTACCCGCTATGTGTCTTTAAGTTTGATATATTATCCACACATTTATCTTCTTATAATTAAAATAGTGTAGAAATATCGGCCTATACATACCCAGATATGTGTAAATTAGAGTAAAATACACAGAGTGCTGTTTACTCCCAGTAGAACATTGACATTTGTCGCTGTCTTTAACTTTGAGATATTATCCACACATTTATCTTCTTCTAATTAAAATAGTTCAGAAATGTAGGCCCTATACAGATATGTGTAAATAAGAGTAAGATACATAGAGTGCTGTTTACTCCCAGTATATATGAATACACACACACACACACACACACACACACACACACACACACAGTGTGGTCACCTAGCCTTGTGGGGACTCTCCACAGGCGTAATGGTTTTTATACTGTACAAACCGTATTTTCTATTGCCCTCCACCAACCCTACCCCTAAACCTACCCACACAGGAAACTACTGGCAATTTTTCGATTTATTCGTAAAAAACTCATTCTGTAGATTTTATACAGCTTTGCTACCCTAATGGGCGACCACAATTTAGGTCCCCACGGCGAACGATGGTCCCCATGAGTCTGTGTGGAGTCAGGTTTAAGTCCCCACCAGGATATATAAACCAGTACACACACACACACACACATTACTAATATAATTTAAATTTTTCTACACAGAGACTTATTTTGCATTCACACCAGGTGGGTGGTGGTCATGTATGATAGAAAGAACTTCCCTATAGCTAATTTCTAATTTGCTGATGGTGTTACAACTCAACTCGTGTTACAATGCTCACAAACTACTTTTATGTTGCCTACATACACTGTCTTTCATTAGCAAACTATTCGTTAGGTCGACGATAGAGACTTTATCATACACATTTTTCAGCAGAAAGCACGCGCCTTTACCAGTGACGAGCCAGTTCAGGGCTGTCATAAATATTGATGCTTACTTAGTGTGTATTCTGCGCATATTCGGTGCTGAGGGACCTGAGCCACTCTTGATCATTAAAATCCATTTGAAATGCTCCTGAAAGGATGACACTGGGCTTCACGGTGTCTCTGATCATCGCATGAAATTAAGGATTAAAGTGCCTCGCCAGAAACAAAGTAATCACCGATACCGATGTCGCCATACGTGTCCTACTGCTTTCTTTCTCAACTTAGCAAATGGAGAGCATTAATGAACATTTTGCTCAGATACGTGGAGGACATTCCGAACTGGGGCTGTTAGTGTCACTCATTTATTCAGAGTTAAGTGGATGTCCTTGCGGCTAATGAGCAATAATCAACAGTGACTCCTCTTTTTATTCCAACGCTTCCAGCAATGTTAAAAACGGGAGCCCATTTTTCCGCTGATACACAAGAGGGTTAGCTGCAACTGCTACCGAGCTAGAAACATTAGACGATTGTGAGCGCACAGTTAACTTCATAATAATAATAATAAAACACAAATTGTTAACATTTTATTTACATGTAATAAAGAAATAATAACAGTAATAATAATAATAATAAACTATAAGAAGAAAGCAAGAAATTGCCATTTATAGCCACTGGCAATTATTTTCATTGGATTTAATCAAGATGAGTATGGATATTAGTCTTGACGTTTCCAATTGCTACTTGCAACAAAAAAAGAATAAGTAGGGTGGCACTGCAAATATTAAAAGGTTTATGGAAACAGGACGTTGGTTAATTTTCCCATCATTATTGATAATAAGGATATATATTGTTGGGTGTGGCATGGGTAGTTTGAGTGGGATAATATCATCAGTGTGCATAAATACATTCTTAACCTGTCCTTTTGAGCAAGGCAGAACTGCAGCATCTGTGGTGAAAATTTCACAGACACCGAATGGACACTCTCCAATATAAAATGGCAATTCAGTCGTTAGCCACCACTAACCCTAGTTTATCTCCATCGTACTTATCCTCTATCTTCACTGAGCAGAGCTCAATAGCTGTACCACTCACTGTGAGGAAGCTATTTAAATACCAATTTGATGGGGAGGAAAGCTGTGAATACCAGCGGGAATCAAACGCAAATCAATTATCTTTCTGGACTCGCCATTGATGCAAGAGTAGAGGAAGACAATGGCTAAAACCTTTTAGAGGAAAACCAGCATGGAGTCTCTCAGAGCCTTGCCCCCATGAATGGACGGGCCGCCAAGGAGGGAGCCCTGCAGGAGGGCGGCGGCATCTACGAGTGGTTTCTGCCAGGGCCGCTCACATTGTTTGTAAGGGGATGTTACAGATGGTGAGCCACCCACCCCCGCCTGGTGTGTAGCCGCTGCCTGTTACCCAACCCACTGTGTGTGTTGCATGGACCACACCATTTTTTTTTATTTTTTCTTGTTTTTTTTGATTGTCACTGGTGTTCCTGGTTGTATCACTTCCCCCCCCCCCCCAGCTGCCCACCACACCCATGTGTAAGTGGCGGTGTTGTGTGTGACACAGGACATTCATGACACCCTCCGTGTGTGTGGTGTGTGGTAGCCTGGGTGAAGCTTTGTAGAGCCCCCTCGTCCCGCGCGTGTCTGTTCTCTTGAGTGTGACAGAGCCGTGCTAATCCGGGTGTGTGATGAGGCACTGCTGATTGTTAGCTTGGCAAACACACACATATACATATTTCAGAGCTCTCTCTCTCACTATCTCACACAGCAGAGTGTGTAGAATTTTTTTCTTTTTCTCAGACATGGCTGAAATGTTTAGATGACCTGTAAGGCTATAGAGGAAAACAGTGAAAGCATAGAGGAGACATGTTCCACACTGTCACTGTGCATGAGGTTACAGGCCATCCGAACACTTCTGCTGCCTCAAAGAAGAGATAACCACATTTACACCCCCAAATCTTGTTTTACACACACATATTCAAAAATACACCAGCCTCCAGTGACTGGTTCGCAAAAGCCAGGATTAGTTGTGTGATAAAAAATATTTTCAAAATCCACAGGAAATCCATCATAACATCTTCAGAACTATTGAGTAATTCGTACCTCACAGAAATTGGCCATGGTCTTGATGTTTAGCGTTCACCATCTAAGCTGAACAGTGATGGTTTTTCGGATGTAGAAAATGTGATTGGGACACTATAGGGAAAGAAAACAGCACGCAAATGCACGGCGATGAAGGTGCAGTGGGGTATTTGTCAGTTGATTCTTTCTCTGGCAGGTTTGGGGACAAAAGAACGAGAGAGTGACACTCTGTAGGACAGGAGGCGGGGCTGTGGAGAGCGCTAATTTCATGCCCTTTGTTGACAGAGGTTAGAGAGAGGAATTATTTCACTCCATCTGAAAGACAACAAGTGGGGCAGAGGGTTATGGGTGTAAAAGGAAGAGGACGGAGAAAGAAAGGGAGAGAGAAAGACAGAAAGGTGGTGGGAGCCTTTGCCGTTCAGCCATCTGAAAGATTGTGCCTTTCTCAGCCTCCTCAGCCATTATGGCCGAGTTACAGGGCAATTATGGAAATGTTTCTTTGAAGCAGAGTACTGCACTTTTTTCTCTCCTCCCCCAACCAAGAGAAGTCTCCATCCCTCTCTCCTCGCCTCTGCCCGGACATGGCTCTGTCTCCCCCTGCATTTGCTCCTCTTTCTCCATAGCATGCAAAAAGGGCTGCCTTGGTGAATGTGATCTGAATGGAGCGACTGAACTGTAAAGGTTAAACTACAAAGGGATCACACCAGTGCCAGGCTTGAAAAAAATCAACTTTTTTTATGAGAAGAAAGAAGGGGTTCTTTTAAAAGATGATTTACTAGATACAAGGCAAGAGTTCTAATATTTCATTTTTTCAGTAAAGGAATATTCTTATTCTTATAATAGTGATCAGTACAAGTTAGGCTCAATTGATAACATTTGTGGCATAATGCTGATTACCACAAAAAAAAACGTATCCCTTTCGTCCTTTGTATTTCTTTGAAAAAAGCACACACAAAAAATTGGTTACGCTGAGCAACTTATAATGAAAGTGAATGGGGACAACTTTTGGAGGATCTATAAGCAGAAATGTATAGCTTATAACTGAATAAAAACACATTCTTTTTTTTTTTTAAACTTGTTTTATTTGAGCTGTTAAAATCATAATTTACAGTTGTTTTAGGGTTTATGCTGTTGCTTTGTAATGGAATCAATGCTGTAAAATTGGATATAACCACACAGAAAAGGTTAGAAAGCAATTTTTTCCCATGCTAATATCCTGCTAATACACATCGTTTACATATTGGGCTATACTACTGAAACAGAGTATTTGAGCATTTACAAACTGGCCCATTCACTTTCACTGTAAGTGCTTCAATGTAACCCACTTTTTTTTTTTTTTTTACTTTTTTAAAAGAAAAAGTGAGACAAGTCTAAATAAGTGTTTGTGGCAATCAACATTATGCCACAAGTGTTGTTGATTGAGCTTAACTTTGAATTGAACCCATATTCCTCTTAGACTGCCACAGAATTTGATTACAATCCTCGGTGAGAACAGTTCTCTTTTTCCATTGAAAGGAGAGGGAGACAGAAAGAAAGGGAGAGAAAATCACCTGCTTTCCCCTAGTACATCAGTCAGCGATGTAGTACAGAATTTCTCCTCAAAGTGTGAACTCATAAGATAGCTCTTGTGCCCCGAAATCTAGGACATCATGACTGAGACATGGATGTAACCAACACCTCCATCTGACCTGGTGGGGTCAGATTCAACTCTGCAAATCAAACAGCATCAGTCACATTCTGTGAATTCCACTCGAGCCTTGTCTTGACAACAGATATATGATTAATGTTTTTTCTATATAATTATAGATCGTATATTTACCAGCTCAAGTATTGATTGTGAGAGTGGCTAAGGGCTTCTTTGGATTGGCTGTGGTGGAAGGAAAGACTTCATAAATTCTTCTTTTCTCGGAGCTCTGTCAAACAAGTTGTGCTGTGCGTTTCACATGAATACATTAGCAGAGCTCGGCTGATTGATTGGGAGAGCTGGAAAAGAGAGAGCACACCAATGAACTTGCTCTCTCAACAAGATTAATAGGGTTTATTAAATACTCGTGTCCCTTTTCATAACGGCAATGCCACAGGAGGCCAAAAAATTCGTCTGCGGCTCGTACTCCACTGTGCTTTTATCTGTGTAACAATCGGATGGCATATCTATGAGAGAAAGTAAAGTTCATTTTCAGTTCGACAAAAGCAATATTTTGTAACATTTAAAATCTCACACTGAAATGACACCACTCTGGTTTGTGCAAAGCCAGACTAACAGACCTAGAAAACATGATTGTAGCTCAGTTTGTAGTGTTAATCAGACCACAATCGGCCTCTGAGTTGTGTGCTTGCTCCAAAAGAATAAGATGATGTGTGTTTAATCCAAATATTCAATTGCACACTCATGTGTCTTGTTATACTTACCAAAAAAAACCCCCTGTTGCTTGATTATAAGTGCACATGTAAACATGCTTTGTGACAATATCAGTACTCATCAGGACAAAAATGCCTGAAATAAATATGAGTGTATAGAAGAAGAAAAAGTGTGAGTGTGTGTGTTAAAGGCTGTCAAATGAACAGCAAAGAGCACTCCATTCTTCCTCACTTCTCTTTGTGCTTACATATAAACTTCTTGTCACCATGACATCTCTCTCCTTAATAATGCTATTGCCATGCAAATGAGAGGGGGTGTGTATGTGTGAGCGTGTCTTCCAAATACGGGACAAGGGACAAAGGTTTTTTTTTCCTTTGCTGGGCACAATAAGTTCAGGAATTTGTGTGTGTGTGTTGTCTGTGCTTGTGCATTCTACGCAAACTAATTCTTTTCTGGAATTCGTTTCGTCCCCCTCTTCCTGGATAGACAGGAAGTAGGAAGTAGGGGGCTCCAGGGAGGCAGAAAAAAGAAGTCCATGGTCGATCAATCCAGTCAGGCCCAAACGCACACCCTTCCATCCCTTGCCAAGTGTGTGCATACACGTTTTAAAGTGTAGGCAAGCAGAGCCGCCTCTTCTGTTGTAATGCTAAATCAGCGCCACTCACTGGAATGGTAAGCTCTTTCACACAGACGCACTCACACGATTTCTTCCCTTCTCTGCGCTTCCTATCACACAAAAGCTTGTGTATTTTTGAAAGACTGCAGCGATGGCCTCTCAGCAGGATGTGGGACTAAACAACAGCAGGGAGAGTGTGACATCCAGAAGCATAACAACCGAAGGACAAGTCTCTCAAGGAAAAGATGATTTATCTGTGTGTTTTCAGGCAGACAGGCAATATTATTTGCATCTGATGTAAGTGTCTATAATCCGCTTTACGACTAAATAATTCTCACTATTATTCTGGTCGTCCAGAAGATGAGTAGAAGGACTGACAGTGTCCTTCCTGTGCGAGAGAGCTGCGCAAGCATGTCGAATGCCATTTCACCGGCATCGGAGAGTCAAATAATTAGCGCTAATAGTGTATATAGCATGGAAAATCCCCAGAGCTTTATTTGGATCTATTTCTGTGGCTCTCTCCCCGAATATGAAATATACATTGGGTGAACTCTGACCTTTGCTGTGGGGCTGAAGGTCATCTGGCTCTTTTACATACACAGATGAGCTCGTCTTCCGGAAATGATAAGAATAACAGCGGGGACGTGCGCAGGGCATAGAGTTAAAACAACAGCTGAAATGACAATTAATTGACTGAAAGGCATGTAACTGTCATCCATTTCGCCTGGTCTGGTCTTCTCTTCTTCGTCTCTCTCATCTCATAACAGACTACATACATACACACACAAACACACACACTCATACCGCTGACACCTATCAAATGTATCTCAGGGTTCATCGGCAGGCCATCTCAGAAGTTTGTAATTGCTCAGAGTGGCATTCTGATATGAGTTACACAAAGCCAAACAAAGATTGTGAATGGAGAAATAAATATTTAAGAAATCAATTCACCAAAACATAAATTCCAACCCCAAGCCCCAGTTCCCTGGCAAATCTGATCCGCGCAATTGCCTTGCTCTGCTAACACTGGCTAAACTGTGCTCTGGAGCTCTGGTCCTGTCGAGACTAGCGAGGAACAGAGACATAGCAGTATTTCTCTGTTTCTTCTCTGTCTTTTTGTAGAATACTTTCATCTGACTTGCTCTATGGAATTCTGAGCTGTGTCCATGGCCAAATCTCAAACTATTAAAGCTTTTTATAATTAAATAATTAGTGTACATCCTTATATATATAATCGTTGCATGTTAGAAATAGCCGTGGCAGATTCAAGTGGTATTTTCTCATTCCACGTTTCACAAATTTCCAAAAATAAAATAAATCAAATAAGCTCATGTTCTCTCATTAAACAGACTAGGAGTGCTTACAAAGCTAAGATAGACAACTCATCTGGTATTATTTCCACTTCCTAAAATACATCGATACGGTGGCATGTTGTTAAAATTAAATGTATTCAAATGAACATCTACCTAAAAAACAAAAAAAAATTCTGTACTGCAAAACGCCTTATAATATTCAACCAGTCAATGTTCCTTTAGAGGTATGTATTTAACATCCATATCAGCAATTATTGGCTGCGAGTTCGTTCAAGTTAAACTTAACGTAAACCAGGCTTTGTGGCATAGGTGCACTTCTTTTTATCTGTGATAATACCTATTGTCACAAATGCTGTTTTTGTTAACTTGTACTGATGGAATATTATCATTTAAAGTACTTGTTTTTGTCTACAGTCAAAAAGGATATGTATGTTTATAAATAATGTGAAGCTTATATGTCAGTTGTAATAAAAAAAGATGAGGCTTGTTAAATATAGATGTATAATATATTACATACAGTATAGACATCTTACTGCATCTGTTCCTCTTAAAGCTAATGTTCAGTCTGTGTATGCTAACTGGTCCACACCAAGGCTTGATTCCTTCTTTTTCTTCCCGTGTTTGATCTTGTGAGTTTAAAATTAGCTAATGTCTGCCTGGCAGAGTCAGAGAAGCATTTGGTGGTGTGAAATGAGTGTGTATTTATGTCGTGTGTGTGTGTGTGTACAAGTGCATCAACCAGCTTCTGTTCTTTGATTCTAATCCAACACTCTTATCGGGCACACAGGCTTGCGGAGCGCTGTCACACAGCTGGGTCATCAATGTTTTGCTCAAACACACACAGGCACGCACGACAAGCTTTGCAAAAGAATATGATCCAACCAGTTAAGATGAGGGGGAAAAATCGTTACAAGAAACGTGGGCTTAAGGCGAGGAAATAACAGACAGCCAGACAGAGGAGATCTATCAGTGATAGACAGGTGCTCAGTCATCAGAGAAACACACACTCAAATGTAATGGAAAGCTCTCGTTAAGAGCTGGTAACCACACCCCATCTCTCCTCTCTTTCTCAAACTATTCTAAGCTCACCACAAGTGGTCGAACCAAACCAGACAGCACCGTCTATCCACACCATCTATACCAGGCTACTTACAATGAGCTGCTTTACACAAGCCATTTAACAGAGCAGCAGAAGTGCCTGTGTTATTTTGGGTTTGTTGGCTTTCCGATATAATAAGGTTCATATACTGTTTCCTTGTCTTAATAATTGCTAGAGTAAGTTTAATAGCATATACTAACTAGTTTAACAAGTTTTATAGCGAGCTACTATAACAATAATGATCTTACGTAACGTAAGAGGGACAATAACATGCCGTCAGATCTACTTTTCAGGAAATTATTGCTTGTCCGATCATAAAAAAAAAAAAAAAAAACTATTAATTTAAAAAAAAAAGTTCTCTGGATGTGATCTCCCTGCATTGGGGTTGAAACAGAGTAAACTGGTAAAGCCTGAACTGGTTACTGGTCTTAGCTGGTTTAAACTGGCCTTTGTTAACTAAATATGGACTAAGCTGGTGTTCTGCTGGGTGGCCAGCTGAAACGTGTCCAAATCCCTCTAAAAAAATCCAAAAGGCAAGCTTAACCAGGTTGTGAGAACAGCAAACCTGTTTAGGCTGGTTTAAGATGTCTTTTTTTCCATCAAGGCTTCTCCTGTTAATGTGACACGGATCAGAAAAGCGTGTCTAACACTGTAGGCATTTGCACATTCAAGCTCTACATGACTAATTAATTCACCCAGGAGTGAAATAATGGTCTAATGCCATGAATTATTGACAGTTTGTGAGAGAAATATGTAGCATATTTGTAAAAGATTTATTCTATCATTAATACGCAAAGCCTAGTATATGCAGAGCCCTGATGCAAGTACTAATTTAATGTGTACCTGTGGAAATGGCCACAGTTTCTCGTTCACTGGCTCACGAGGTGCAGGAATACTCATGTTACCTGTAGAGTGTCCAGTATGAAATCTTGTGAGGTCATCTGTCCCACAAACTTCTGTTACGCAGACAGAGAACCTGAGAACATCATGCTGCAGTCAGAGAGGACAGAAACCTGAAGACCAGGCTGATGTCTGCTTACTAACACTCATGAGCAGACAGCAGTGGGCACACAATCAGAATGGCTACATGACTGATTTGTGAAATCACAGAAAAAAGAATATTGAGCCAGAGTAACAGAAATAGACATATTCTCAAGTCCTCCTCAAACTCCCAAATGACAGCCTACTGTTTGCAATGTGTAGATTATTTGTCTCTGTGCCCATCACGTCATCTGTTGCAAGGGTTTTCAAAAAGGGGGTCTGCGAAACATTTTACAGTAAAAAATAACTACCAGTCTAACTGGTGTTCTAGTCTGCTATTATTACTATAAGCTAGTTTTTCGTTAAAAAAAGTTTATGGTTTCTCTTTGACAGTAGTTCGTTTTAAACACTAACAAATAAAAATAACTGTATTTTATTATAAAGTTTTATGCATTACAGTTCAAAAGCTTGTTAGAAAACGAATACATTTATTCAGCAAGGAGGCATTAAATTAAAAGACAATTAAATTAAAAGACACTTATACAAAAAGTATATTTCAAATAAATGCTGTTCTTTTGAAGAATCCTGATATTTTTTTATCACTCTTTCCACAAAAATATTAATCAAGCAAACTGTTTCACCATGATATATCAGCTAGCTAGAATAATGGCTGAAGTTTTGCCATTACATGAATAAATGAATTGTAATAATATTTCACAAAATTACTGTTTTTAATGTATTTTTTGTTTAAATAAATGCAGCCTTGGTAAGCATAAGAGACTTATTTCAATATGAAAAACTTACAGTAATGTAAAATTACTTACATTAATGTAAAATTACATTAATGATATTTCATAATTTACTTTGGCCTTAGTGCAGAAACAAAAAGCAAATTATTTAATTTAGGAACATGGAGCTTGATTTCCTTTGCAAATGATCATTATATTAGATTAGTTTAAAATGTTCAAATAACTGGGCATTTTAATATACAAATAAAATAATTTCACATTTTTATTAGTCAGCAAGTCTTGAGAGACCCATAGGAGACCCACTTTGTGTGGGCCAGAAAAGGGAAACCAGATGACAGGGGCTTCAGTCTTGTTTTCACAGACTGTACTCTATTAGAGGTGTGAACCCAAGTTTACACTGTGAGCATAGTTTTAGACTAGAGGTCTGCATGTGGAGCTACAAATTAAGAGGCGAGTTGGAGACCATTATAATCTCCTGATACCTTCATTTTCAGCACATTTAAATGGCAAAATAAACAATGGCGTCGTTATATCAAACACACGCCCTAACCAGAGTGTATTCTGTGGGATTGGTTAAACAAATGAAAAGCGTGCACAGTAAACAGATTTGCTTTTGCTTTTCTTTTTTCCCTCTCCTCCCCACTCTTCAAATTTGTGAGCTGCAGCAAATGAGGGCTATAATGAGAGGCAGATTTAATGAGATGAGAGTTTTAATTAAATGAGTGAGTGACGATGAGACTCATTCACTCCTTCATTTTCTAAACTTCACTCAGAGGATAAAAAACACTTGCAGGTCATTCAGAGGACAGCCTTCAGAAGGGTGAGAGAAAATATGTTGCATTTGCTAATGGTTATTGACAGGTCCAAAAAGAGGCGGTGAAGAGGCCACTGATGAACATTTATGGTGTATGGTGAATAAAAGTCTGAAAATAGATTCACTTCCATATAAACAGAATCAGAATCTCACACAGATTACTGACATTATAGTGCTGTCCAGGAACTTACACTCAAGGAGAGAGAGAGAGCATACTCATGAAACATGCATCTGGAATGAATAGATCTGTCTTAGCACATTTAAAACTATAATGCGAGAAATATCTCCGTTATATCTCTGACTCTGATACTTATTAAACCTCCCTTGTGTCCCACTGTGTATGACTTTACACTTTGGCTAAATCATAAAGTAACATCACAGGAATTTTTCCCTCATCATTTTTTTAAGGCATTTTTTTCCCCTCCACTGCTAAATAGCAGTGTGATTGCCATGAGGAGAGAGAGAGAGAGAGAGAGAGAGAGAGAGAGAGAGAGATCCAATTGATAACATCAACCTCAGTCACTTTGACTTTGTTCTCTTTGTACAACTGTACAGGTGTGGAGTTTTGGGGGATTTATGGTAACATTTTTATTTATTTTCCCAACACATATTTATATAAAATATGCGGCAAAACAAAACAAAACTAACTAACTAAATAGATAAAAACAGTATAATACTTAGCAATACTAAGGGTACAACAAGGAGGAGTGTCGGATGAGAAAAGCATTGCTTTAAAGAAAGTGTGTTTCAGTGTGTGTCTGCCTATTACTGTGTTTTATTCAGCGGTACTTATGACTGTCCCTAAAGGCACCGTACATGTGGCAACTTGAAATGCAGTCAGTGTGTCTTTCCTCGTGTTCCTTGAGTTTTGGATGGAGCTTCTGCCTGCCTCACACAATGTCTTTTTCTGAGTGTGAACTTGCACCCAAAACCAATTTCATGTAACTACTGTGCTGCACAGCAGAGGGATGACACGATTATAACTGGTCGACCCACACATTGTTCTCCTCTATCTCCCTCCTGTTCCTTTAACACAAAATGGCACAGCCATGGTTCAAGATGTATTATTTACCTATTAATTTATTGATATGTCAATGATGAGCAAATTGGGAAAATTTACAGGCCACAAACACTTTCTATCAGTTATGAAACTATGTTACATTACTATCAGTTTATAGTGCACTTGTGTAAAAAAATGCATTTTGCACACAACTAAATCAAAAGAACATTTGGAAAGAAATTCTATTCTAACAAAATAAAAGGTTAAGGCTTTTTGGGGCGCTGCAGAAAGATTCTGAGATATCTGGAAATCTGTAGTGATCTTTCAGGAAGCTCAGCCCTGTCCTACATACACCTCTGGCACACAGACCACTTAAAATGACTTGTGGTCTACATGAGACATTACATCCCTGTTAAAGCTGCTCACATGGACCTGACTGAGACCGTGGACCGGGGAGAGGTGCGGTGAGAGATGGTAGAACTGCTTGCTGGTCAGACATAGTTGGAGCAAAGCGAATGAAAGCCAGCTGAGTGTGGCTGAATTTGGTGCCAACACATTAAAGATCTGTCAGGGTTACTTACATGCAGCTCTGAGTGCTGGATCACCAATGAGCGGCTACCGTAGATGGGAATCACAGGTACTTCATGTGCGCATGAAGTGTATAAGTACACGTATCACATGCACTCCACTGACACACACACTCCTTGCCACTCCTGTGTTTGTGCAAACTTAATCAAATGATTTTTGAACAGCAAAGAAGTCTTTATTTTACTTGGCTAAGCTTCAGACTTACTCTACTTTCCCACCAACCTTATACCACACTCACACTATCCACACACACACACACACACACACACACACACACACACACACACACAACGACAGCCAGACTGGCTTTCCCCACTGAAGTTATGCTACAGCGGCTGAAGCCAATCAGACACTGCACTGACCTAATATCCCAGATATCCCTGCTCTCTTTCAAACACACAAACTCAATTTATGGACACATTTATTTGCATGTCAGTGGCCAGAGAGAGGCATAATCGACAGAATTTATCTGACCCAGGTGCAGCGGGACCTTGGTTTGGCTAACAATAACGTCTATTACAACCCCTGCCTTACCAGATAGCAGCAAAACATATGCAAACTGACTCACAACCAGAAGTATCTGGATTATTACATGCCGACCGTCAAGGAAAAGTTAAAAACATGAGAAAAGAAAAAGAGGAGAGATTAGACATGCTTTGTAGATGTAACAGTCCAGATCCTAACAGATATAGGATCAGATCTGTTGGGCAAAAACCTGGCCAAGCAGATGGGTGTCTGTTTCGGTCTAAAGCATAAGAAATACCGGAGTAAATCACGCAACTCTATGTGCGTAACATGTTTTGAACCAAAACAGAGACAGCAAGTGGACAATCTGAATTAACATGCACATTATGACCAGAACCAGATGGGGTCTGTGGACCTTTTTCAAATTTTCTGTGCTGATTTTGGGGTAAAAATTATGTGTCTCAGTTATCTGTTCCATTTCAAACTCAATTAGGCTGAACTAAGCCAAGCGCACTATACAATACAAAGGGTCATCAACCTATGCACATTTAAAGACTTACAGTTTCTTGTTTTCTGTCGTATCAGTGCATACATGCAGTTAATAGCACACAAGGAGTATCAGTTACCCATTTCACACAAACTCAAATACTCAAAGATTTGATTCTTGATCATTTGTCAAGGAATAAAGTGGAGGAAAGGCTTGGGTTGCTTTTTGCATGCTACCAAAAAAATAATAATAATCTATAAAATATTTCACTTTCCAGATTAAAAAAAAAGTAAAAAAGTGCACTGCATAATCCATTAAGACATTTTCAGAGAACTTATCTTTAACACAATCATATATACACTTTACACATATTCAAGATGTATTCTATAAACAACACGTCTTAAAAATGAAATCTACTCACCCACATGTTGTTTCAAACCTCTGTGATTTTCTTTCTACTGTGGAACATAAAAGAAGATATTTTGAAAAATGTCTCACTGTTTTTTGTCCATACAATGAAAGTCAGTGAGGTCCAGAGTTGTTTGTGACAGGATTTTCAATTTTGGGTTTACCGTCCCTTTAATGTTCTCAAGTAAATATATGTTGTTTTGAGAATGTTTAGACATTTTTATTGTAAAACAAGTTTTTAAAAACTTGGTAATTATGAATGAGGAAGAGTTAGATCGGTACAAACCCATGAAACATTTTACAGTTTGCTGCTATTGTAATAAAGATCAATGAACATCATATCGCTACTTGTCCTGAGACTTGGGAGGGTTTTTAAGTTTTTAAACTCAAAATTTTAAACTTGTAACGTCTTCGGCTAATTGTGTGCTGGCACACACTTTGAGTTGGTGACGGTCTGGTTTTTTTTTGTTTTTTAATGACTAAAATCATTAAAGGCTGACAGGCTTCAGTCTTGTAGTGTGCGCGGCTTTACATGCCAAAACCTCAAAATACATGTCAAACACCACACTATTACGCCTGGGCTATAACGAGCTGCTCAAGCCTAAATGTTGGACACTGATATGCGAAAGAAAATAAAATGTTGACATGTCATCCACTTTAAGAGAGCGGCATAACTCACAGAGTGGTGCCCGTTAGTCCAGCTAGAATAACACTGTGGCTGGAGAGTTTTACTGCCCCACTACTGCTTGTGAAACATATATTCCAATGACTGCTAGACAGCGAATGACTGAGTGAGGGGGAGGATTGAGAGAGAGGAGGGATGAGGAGGTGAGTGTGGCAGGACAAGGTGAAAGTGATGTGTGTGAAGCCACTGTTCATACACACTGATGTTACACCTCACAGATTGGTATGGGTGTGGAGTGTGAGAGACGCATAAATAGCGATACACACTTCTTTAACTTGAAGGGACCATGCAAACAGTTACGGTAGTGTGTGCGGGAACAGTCCGCAATACAATCTCTCTTTCTCTCAGCGGCGTTCCACAAACGTTGCTTTAAGACTACAGTGGCCAATAACAGTTAATGTGAGCAGGAAGAAAAAACAGACCATCATTCAGTGCGGCTCCTCCTAGAGGCCGGAGCAGGAGGAGTGTGAGCTAGACAAACGAAGCGTGTCGTTCATTAGCGAAAAGATCACATTTTACCAGTGGAGCGACACTTTTAGTGGCGTGGGGGGCTCTGTGAAACCTCAGCCAGAAAAGCCCCTCTGTTTAACTTCCAGAGTCATTAGGCTGGCTATCACCTGACACACACTCAGGTAAACGCCGCTCTCGGGGGCCAGATGTACATTTCATCATGGTCTCATAGCACGGCTGGAAAAATATGTGCAGAAACTGAAAACCGCATTTCCAAAAATTGCCTGCTTGTCCCTTCTGTTAGTTTTGGACATGAGTCTTCTCTGGAGCAAGAGCGTTGGCATCCCAGCCTGTGCCAGACTCTTAAAAGCCAGTAACTGATATCAGGTCTCTGTGGCCCGGCCTGAATATGTGAAGTTTTTAAAATGTAGCAAATCCCCTAGGAATGTGTTTTACACGTTTACTTGGTGTACGTCAAGGTGAGAGACAACAATGCTGAATTAATGGTGTATATTGTTTCAAGGAAGAGTTTCGTGAATTACGAGGTTGATGGCCCTTGTTTTTGCATACACATTCGAAAGTGTAGGGTCAGTAAGATTTTTAAAGGTTTCATTTCATTTCATTTCAAGTCTCATATGCTCACCAAGGCTTCACTTATTTGAACAAAATACAGTAAAACAGTAATATTCTGAAATATTTTTAAAATTTGAAATTACAATTTTGGGATGGAAAAACGTTTTCCTGTAATGGGAAAGCTCAATTTTATGTCTTCAGTCTCAAATGATCCTTCAGAAATCATTCTAAAATGCAATGTTTTATGCTGAAAATAGTTGTTGCTTAATATTTTAGTGGACAACTGTGTCACTATACATATATTCTTTTAGGACTGTTTATACAAATTAATTGCCAGCCGTTCAAATAACTGAATGTATTGACTTTTTAACACAATGTACAAGTCGATCGGTCACCTTCTGATTAGTAGACGCCTAGTCTTGCTGAATAGAGCTTCCTGATTGAATGAAGATTTCATGGAAATGTATATTCATATTCTCTGGCCATTATTTATCTATACATTTTTAAGAGTGTCAAAAAAAACCCAGAGAGTCTATGAAACCCCGTTATACAACCTCCAAAAATGCGAAATACTCTTTATGCATTCAATGGTTGCAGCTTTGCCTACATAGTGGACATCTGGGCTAAATTGTGAAAAGCCCATGTATCTTTAAAATGTCGTTGTCTGAACTAGACCAAAATAGAGAATCACTTTCCATGCATTAGTTGTTCCATTTGAGACATGCCTACTGCTTCAATACTAAGATAGCTTTGTAAGGAATTAAATAGTAGGTTCTTAATTATTAATAAAAAAAATCTACTGACCCGTTCAGATGAGTAACCAAGGAATAATAATAATTATTATTATTATTATTGACCCTGTCCCGATAAATGAATAGGGAATAGAGGGATTGGGTTCATCATGCTGCATACATAAATTCAACCCCACTGAGTTAAGAAAAAAGAAAAAAGAAAAAAAAACAGCCATAATTTATTCAAAACAACAGCGTCATCAACAGCGAATGCACATGTTGTTGTTCAGATGAAATGTTGGTGCTCATGTAGCAATGTGGCAGCTGGCCATCATACATGCAACATAATTTATAAGCCTGAGACAAGTTTCATATGGGTTTCGTAACGAAAGCACAACAACCAAGTGTGTGCATTCATACCATCTGCAGAATCAGTGTCATGCACCGCTAATCTCTCTGGTTGGGAAGTTTGGTTAGGCGGCGACGGAACATTGATGGCGACAGCTGCTCCTTTAAAAAGGAGAAACGGGGGAAACTTCAATCTGATCTATGTGCGGTAACACAGCAACTGTTAACCGTTGACAAGTGCTTTGTACTTCGGATATGTGTTTCTTTGGTAGGATCACAAGGCTGGATAAATTAATGGTGGAGAAGAGCTTCTATTAGGGCTGCAGACCGCAATGGCCTCAGCCATTTCAAAACCACTTTAAATGTGTATTAAATGATGAAATAAGACAACGTCTTTTAAGCTCACAGTAGGGTTTTCTTTCCTCAGCGGAGCGTAGGTTCTAATAACAGAGTGGAGCTTTGAATCTACACACACACACAAACATAAAACTTTCTGCAGCTCTCCGTGGATAATAAGCAGTGACTGGTACAACAGAGACATATGGATCTCTTTCTTTCCTTCTGTCTCCCTCGTTTTCCTTGCCTGTTTCCTCTTCGCACTTCATCCACTCCAGCACAGCGGGTACGAGCCCTGTCACTCATGTCCATTTGAGAAGAGCGGGGTCCCTCCCGACGCTCTGAAGTTTGATGTGGACAGCTGCTGATAATTATTCCGGCTTTCCAGTGTTGCTCGGCTCTGACGGAAATATTCTCATTGTTGTCCCGCTGCCATCCACGCAATTCCAGACCAAAGTTTAGCAGGTCACAGAGACGAAATGAGCAACCACAAGAGCTATCCTTCACAAAATAAAATCACAGAGCATTAATCAAAGATAGGAACAGACGTGGCTCAATCCAGAAGTATGGCTCTCCCTGGACATCAGGCTAGCTATGGCAGTCAAATCGGGGACAACACATGTTTCTGCTTATTAAACATCAGCCAGAGCAGCGAGACAGTTCCAGATGACATGGCTCACCACTGCATATCACTTTACACGGTTCACCAGAGACATGTGTTTGCAAAATGAAATAACTAAACCCAATCAGAGTTTTATGTGTTTGCTGGAATTCAATTAGACTATGATTAATAGGGGCTTTTGGGCCAAACGACGCAGAGGTTGAGGGGAGACGTCTATGGGCTGGTCGGGTTACGACAGGATTGCTGTCGAGATTATAGACAAAAACACTGGTTAACACACAGAAAGAGGCAAAGTAACACGTTGAATAACTTCACAACTACTCCTATGCTCCATCACCCAGCCCTGAACTCTCAAATAGCTGCCGCCTGCAAGGTTACAAGACTCTGTCTAAGCACAGAAAGGCTTGGGTGGGACAATAAAACAGAAGCATGACTGACAGCGATGGATGAAATTCATTAATGGCCTAAGAGTGCTTACAAGCCTGGGCCACGACCACAGGTTAGAAGTTCAGGAAGATCAAGAACGATATCTGTGCAGAAAGAAAGGAAGGACAGGAAAAGTTTACAGCTCTTTTCTGAATGTGCAAGGGAACAAATTACTTTTTCCATGCTATTAAAAGGACACTGTGGGACGACGAAGCTTTCAAATGTTTGACCATAGAGAGGGTGAAACTTATTACCAATCAACACTGCAAAGACACATGGATGCTTTTCAGGCTCACAGGGTTTTAGCTCGCCTGTCTAACCCACATTTGACCATGATGTAGAGGATGCAAGGATTTCTAAACATTTTTGTCGGCCCAACCCCTTTGACCTAAGATATTTACTTAAAGAGATTTTAAGTTAATATTTCAATAAAATGAACATGATAATGGTCACATGACATGCAGTAAACAAATGAAATATTTTGAACTTTGTGTTTTTATTTTAAATAGTTATTTTAATTTTGCATACATTAATTATTAGCCTTTCATTCATTCCTGAAACCCTTGCAGTACCCTAAAAAAAACATGGGTTTGTGAACCCCAGATTGGAAAATCCTGATGTAGAGGTCATTCATTACAAGCATGTTAGAGAGAATTATAAAATATTCATTCTCAACAAACAGTCAATAAACAATTAACAAATTAATCTCACATCCTTCCTATCCCTTATGTGTTCACCAAAGCGGAGTGAGCAGCAGGTGTTTCCAGTTTATTCTCTATGGGAGCTGTATGACACCCGTGAGGTGGATTGTGGGATTGACAGTGGGGTGGTGCAGGAATAGCAAGAGAGTGAAAAAGTTAAGAAATGCCCAACTTTACATAAATAAGAAGTGAAAAACACTGGGCAGCAGCCAATCACTGTGAGGGGCATGTAGTGATGTCTGTCCACAGACATTAAAAATTTAACAATTTCTCAATACAGTTTTTGGTGGATTTGCTGCTTAAATTCCATCATTACATATAACTATATTTAACTCAGATTCCAAATGCTATTTGGGTGTGTTGTGCCTAAACTGTGGCTGGGTTAACAAAAGTTTAAAATTGACACTGTAAGTAGAGTAGTAAAGTTTGCATATTTCTAACTGTGAATATTAATTCACAGTTAGATGGTTTTATTAATTGTGCACTGAATGCAGTCATAGAATATACTTAGTGGCTGTATGTTTTATAGACACGCCTCTAGCATTTTGAGCATGTTTCTTCTACACCATTAAGGCAATCGGATACAGAAGAGAGTAAGTCGTCATTGAATTGTATGTCTTCAGTATGTCTGAAGGGCAAATGGACAGCATACAAAACCCTAATAAGACAGTATTCTACACGCTTTTTGTATAAACATGGTTTTGACCCTAGTCCACGATTGCATTATCTCTTAAAAGAAGCTTGAGCACTGGTGAATCAATTAAACCCTGTCCACAGCACAAGGGATTAAAATAAATAGTCTTAGAGCTTCTCTGATAAGATGATTTGAGATTCGCTCTCATCTGATAAAATGATTATCCTAAACAATATTTGATTTAAACATCAAACAGCCTGTTAAGACATTTGGTTTTAAATGCCAACATGTTTCGATTGCAGTGGAAGAAGGAAAGAAAACATGACTTTATAAGACAGATAAGAATCCACCATTGCTGTCAAACACTAAAAATGACTTTTTAAACCAGCAGTGCTTTACTGAAACAGAGCTGAACCCACATAAGCACAATCCATAAGAGAAATATTCTCCACAAACCTCCAAAAAAGTTACATGATTTATAAAAATACACTTCTAATTGAAAAAGTGCTAGAGTTATGACAAGCTGGAATAACGTTAAGCCACTCACGCTCTTTTAGGCAAGCACATATTTTCTTATGTGACTCATTTTTAATGTGTTGCCAAGATACTTATTCGTGAGTTTAATCACCCTGAAGTGATACTGAGTGCATTAATCACAGGCTGACTGAAAAGTTATATAGTCGAGCAGGCTTTAAGAGAGACACAAATCTCTCAAGCCTGTTTAAAATGATGCTCCTTTAAGACAGGCACAAATCAATCAAAATGTGCCACTTTGTGCGCCTTGCGAGAGGGAAACAGCGTCTAACTGTATGTTGACCAATTTGTCTGTCACTCCATCTTCCACTTCTTCCCTTCTCTCTCTAATCACTTCTTACCTTCTTTTATTCTTAATGTATGTCTCCTGAATCTCTCTCAGGACCGCTGTCTCTCAGCACAGTGTGTCACAAAAGCTAGCAAACGACAATTAAAACTGATACGCTTCCCTTTGGTACAGACGATGAGAGTGAGCTATATAATGAAAGAATTCTAAAGAAAAAACACTGTTCTCACCCCCTCCCAAGTCTCAGGACAAGTAGCGATATGATGTTCATTGATCTTTATTACAATAGCAGCGAGCTGTAAAATGTTTCATGGGTTTGTACCGATCTAACTCTTCCTCATTCATAATTACCACTACACATGTAGAACCAAGGGCAACTTCAGAGGAGGTTCAGGAAGAGAAAACGGGAGGGAGAGAGGGGGAAATCTCTAAGGGTTCTTTCTGTCTCTTTTGGCCCTGAGGCTATGAGCACTGCTGTATGCTGTATACCTGAAGCAACTTAGTTTTACAAAGATCAAATTAAGCAGCTAACTCGCAATATGAAATGACAGTTCCTCTCTTCCGTCTCTCTTTTTTCTCGCTCTTCCCCTGGCAGTAAAACAACAAAAAAACAGTACCTTTTTGATTAACTTCATGCCAGACCGGCGTCTAAAGTAGGCATGAAAAGTTTAACGCTATTTATTTGTTACTTTTGTATAGTCTTTAAAATGTTCATTTTGAAGAACTGTGAGAGTTATTCGCAAATGCAGTCAATGCTTCATGATTTGGTTTGAAATATAGAGTCTCAGAGGCATATAGGAGAGAGAGAGAGAGAGAGCAAGAGAGAGAGAGAGAGAGGGTCTGTTTGTCAAACCCAACAAAGTGAAAGCGTATGTGATGGAACCTCATAATGACGTTTTGGAACACTCTGCATAGGCATGAACTCCACAAGCTATACAACTAGCGCTCCACGCAGGAGACTCAACTCACATTTGTTCTTCCAGTGCTCCTACAGAATAATGCTAAGAATGTGGGTTGGACTCCCAGGGAACACACAGATAAACATACAGATAAAATGTAAAGCCTGAATGCATTGTATGTTGCTTCTGATGAAAGTGTATGCCAAAAGCATTCATTTAAGACTTTGATGTTAGCATGTTGCTAGCTAACAATCAGTGTGCCATGCACAAAATGGGGCACTTTTTTGGAGCCAACACCTTAAGGATCATGGGAATGTATACAAATATTCATAATAAACATTTCTCTTGCATAATTCATCATCTTCTACACTTTTTTTAATTCACTCTTGTATCTTAATAGCAGCATAATTAAAAGGAGAGTTCACCCAAAAAGAAACATTCTGTAGTAATGTGACTTTTTTCTGTGGAAAACAAACATGTCTGTTTATTTTTATTATTATTATTATTACACACACACAAACAAAAAGTCAATGGCGATGAGTTTGGAGCGACAGGGTGAGCAAATGATGACAAAATTGTCATAATTTTTGGGTGAACTATCCATTTAAGTAACATTTTGCAATGTACTTTATGTGGAAAAGCACACCTCTGATGCCTTAAAATCGCTCTTCCATAGGCAGCTCACTAGGTTCTGGAATAGAGCTAGAGAGAGATACATAACTACACAGCATAGCAACAGGAGGGACAACTTTGCGAGTAATATATCCGATTCATGTGAAATCTCATTGAGTTTTACTCCCATTTCAAGATGCAATTTACTGAATTGCTAGGGGTGAAATTCAAAATAAAGAAATTAAATTTATACACCTTTAGTGCTCAGTCTGTCTGCAAGATAAATGGGTTTAAACAGCATTTTCACATACACAAACACACACAGGCTTTTTGTTCATTGTTCAATATTGCAATAGCGCAGGATCACAAAACAGTGCTCTAACACACCTGCTGTTGTTCGTCTATCTCTCCGTGCTCATGCGCCCGTGCCGTTTTCTGGGACAAGACTCTGAAAAGCATCTTGTTCTCAAATGTCCTCCACCAGCCTTCTGAAACATTAATGTCAGTCCCTGAATCAGACTAGCCCACGCTGGGCCAATCTACATGCATTAGCTATCTCATTTAGGAAGACAGAGGAGAAAAAGTAAATGAGGTTTTCTAGCATTGTGTAATCAAAGAGTATCAGTATAAGAAGGTGCTCTCTAACCAGGCTGAGGTAAATCTGGCTCTCCTTGGCACACGGTGCATTATTAATGCCCACTGTGCTAGCCTAAAATACCTGTGTGTGTGTCCTATACAAAGACCCACTCATAGCCCCTCTGGCATTGTTTGAACACTGAATAATGCATTGGTTAAATGATAGAGTTAGGGGGCTAAAAGAGAGAGAGAGCAAAGAGAAAATAATAGAGGCTGATCACAGAGAAAATCCCTTCAGCAGTGGAGACTCTTTAATACAGGACTACGATCTGTGTTTCTATGGCACTTCCATGTATGAGGCCTGATTTGGAAGAAACCACTGCAGACTACTAATGCATCTGCGATTTCACTCTATAATGATCTCATAAAAACAGTGCATACATAATCATAAAGTATCTTGTTTACAGACAGATATAGCTGCAGAGGCCTTAACCTGCAGTTTAACCCACAGCTGCAACACCCAAGTCTATCCATCTGACTCACGCTTCCCAGTTTTAGGTGGATTACAGCATTAGAAAGCCTAATCCAGACTCACCCCATTCCTTTTCCTGTTTTATTTCTCCTCTTTATCACTCTTCATGTCATTCATCTGAATAAAACTGGTACTCAGCTTCTCCAAAACAATTATCTCTCTTTTTGCACACTAAAAGTTGATGGGTAAGGAAATGAGTCGCCTAAATGTAATAACTTTACTTTTTTATGATTACTAATATCAAATAAGTTGGTTTGGAGTCTGGTTTTGAAGTTGGATTGGACAATTAAAACATTAAATATGAAGAAGACAAATGTTTCTTGGAGAAATAATATGCTAGTCAGGTTATTTTCAGTAAGGAGAATTTACCTTTCTGTTTTGTCACTGGTAACACTAATGAGTATTCGTTCATTTATTAAAATAAATATTAAATAAAGACTTTAAAAATGAAAAGACTCTAATTTTGAGAATTGTAAATGTATAATAAAGACTAAGACCGCAGACTGTCAGTTGTAAAAATGAGGTCCATAAGGAATTGAAAGGTGAATCGAATAAAATTTTAAATTTCCCTCTATTTGGCAGAAGCTTAGAGGTCACATTCCCTCTGGGTCGCTGTGGAGGAAAACAAACTACTGTTGCTGGCAGTACAATACTTCTGAACAGAAGGAGAAGCCAAAACATTCGCTACAGCCCTTTCTTCTGTTCTGGTTTCTGTGCATGACTATTCACATATTCCTATGTGCACGCATAGCAGTGTAAAACACAGATATCCATGGGCTGACTTTCAAGGACTAGAAATGAAATAGTAGAAACAGTATTTATATGCTTTGGCTCCGGCCTACTTTCCAAATGGTAACCGGTTGGTTTTATATAAAAATAAAAGACAAACTGTCAAGAATAGGAAAAGGAATGAAAAATGTTCAGAACATTACTAACTGGTTACAAGAATTTAAAAATAACATTTTCACTATAGAACAACTGAAACTTTGTACTAGTTTTCTATTTTGTTCTATAAAGAATTGCATTCTGTTTTGGGGTTTTATTCTTTAGACGGTTTCTAAATACCTTGTGATTTTGCAATCAACCATTAGAATAGAGAAATTAATATTAATTCCATATTTTGTTCAAATATAAACAACTGCATATCACTCAGGAAGGGATTTATTAGGATGAGCCCAAAGGAAATACTGCTTCGCCCCTTTAAAATATTCTTGTCTCGACCTGAGAATCAGTTTTCCTGAAGTTCAGTAACTTGAAATAAGAACTAGTGATGCCAAATTCGCGAAAGAATCCCTCTTTTGATCAAATCAGTCAAACAGGTTTGCAAAAAGATCTGAACTTGTTCACGATTCAGTTTGATTCATTCGAACAGTTCACTGCACTAAATCATTTGCAGCGGTTTCTAACACCACAACGGGATACTTTATAAGACAGAAAACAAAAACAGTGCTGGATGAGGTGAATATTTAGCAATATCATTAAATTAAACAAAACTTGCAAATTACTTTATTTTTTATCAGTGATAAAGCAGTTCTGTATTGTGCGTGCAGCTTATGAACAACTCTATACTGCAGGTAAAGAAAATGTTATCAATAAAACAATAACACCATCAACAAGAGTATAAAATATGGGGACACTTTTTTTGATTGGGGGGCCTGTGCCTCACTACCTATTACAGGCTGGAAACACCTCTGGTCTATGATAAATCAATGTAACCACACTCACACACACAAACACAATGGTTTGTATACTGTATTTTCTATCCCCATACCCTAACCCAACCCCTCACAAAAACTTTCTGCATTTTTACATTCTCAAAAAAACTAATTCTGTAGATTTATAAGCTTGTTTCCCCACGAGCACCCCATGAGTTGGTGTGTATTCAGGTTTAATTCCCTAATGGGAAAAACATGTACACACACACACTGACACACTGACACACAAACACACACACACACACACACACACACGTTCTTTCACAAGCTAACCAGAATCTTCTGAACCTGTTCCTTTCATCTGTGTAAAGAGTAATGTTTGGGAAAAGCTCTCAGTCAAGCTGCAGAAAACCTAAGAAGTGTTGGCCATACAGATGACAACTTCCAGGAAGATCTCCTTTATTTCTTAAAACACAAACCTCAATGTCTGTGTAGTGTGTGTGTGCTAAACCTGCAGATGTAAATGCAAGATGGAACTGCAGGAGGGAGCTGTTTTGATCTGTGATCCGTGCGTATATGTCTGAGTGTGCGTGTGTGTGTGTGTGTGTGTGTGAGAGAGAGTGAGTGAGTGAAAGGTTGTCAGGTGTTTGTGTGCAGAGGTTTTGAAGGCTATGAAATATTTACCAAAGCAATAATGACTCCCCGGACAGAGCAAGTGAGGAGAGGAACGAGGGAGAGCAGAAGAAAGGGAGAACTGCCACCCTTCACAGGAAAAGAGGGAAGAACAAAGAGGAAGTAAGATCGGCCGAGTTGTCTTTCTCTAGCGGTCTCATCAACAACAATAAAAGAATACAAATAAAAAATAATAATAACAATAAAACAACAATAATGATGTGGGGGTAAACACACTGGGAGTCTCCTAAAGTCTCCTAAAGGCCTGTGTGTGTGTGTGTGTGCTCTAAAGCAATATTTGGATATATCATCTGACGCTCAACAGAGAGAAAGACAACGGAAGAGCAGACTGAACTCAGTCTCTCTCCTCTTTTCACACACAGACTGTAATACAATAATCCTGTTGTTTCATGCTGACTAACTTCAAGGCCTGGACCCCGGTGTGTGCTCTTTAAAGTGCAGGCATAGTATTTAGCTTTGAGGTCACACCTGCAATGCATGCTGGGGGACAGACTGAGCCGGAAGCAGGAGAGAGGAAGGAAGAATTATCACTGAGCTCACCTGAACACATACATACACTGCACCCTGGTATCCACGGAGGGGCTCTCGGCCTTGTTACATGGGGTAAACCACTTTCTGCGAGTTCTTCAAAAGTTCATCTAACTCAGATTTACTCGTGTAATTCCCTGTTGTACAGTGACAGAGCATGTGTGTGTTTTATTTCTATAACTGCTCTGTATAGGGCGCAAAGGTAGCGGATGCAGTGGTGGGCAGTGCTGTTTAGATAGATAAATAGATAGAGTATTTGTTAGTTCAAGGCAGTTGTTAACAATAAAGCAACATTTGTTGGTTCAGTGCTCATTGATGCCGTCATAAAAGTTTATTTGAGATAAAAATGCCAAATCAATTCATCACCTCTATTTACAGTAATATTAGCGCTTTCATTCTCTTGTATTGAAATGTAAACTGGGTTGAAACATTGAGCCACCGCTGAGAATAAATGCAGCGGTCAGACCAAAGCAACCAGGCTTGCTGTGTATGATCTATAATTGACTGAGATGATAAACGTGTGCGTCTGTGTGCTTTCGGCTACTGCTGTCTGACAAATGACCAAACACAACCTTTAGAGCTGACCTACACAAGCCGAGGAGGGGCGCGAGGTTGGCTGATGTCAAAAGAAAAACAATGAGTGGAACAAAATCGATGAAACTGGAGCAACCATCTCTCCACCAACGAGGGACGTTAAACAACGACTGCGCTCCTGGGCAATTACCATGATTGGAGTGAGAGAGTATGTGCATTTGTGTGTTAGTCCCTCAGGTATTCTCCAAGCCACTTTTGATTAGTACATATGCTTAAACCGCTACGGAGTGACTGTGTGTGTGTGTGTGTGTGTGTGTGTGTGTGTGTTTATGTGCGAGGCTGCCTTCATTACCATGTGTGCTTTTACAGACGAGGGTTGATTGGTCAATGCTGTGCACTTTATTTATGAGTAAAAGGAGACAGATGGAGCGGGCCGGGGTATTGATGAACCATTGCCTTTAAATAGGAATCAATAGGCAGGGAGGAGCCGAATGACACACACATTAACTCTGTAATATGAGGGGATATATATCACTGATCTCACTTGCTAGGGGCTTTGCCTGTGCTGTCTCTCTCATCTCCCTCCTTGTCTTGCCATTTGTGGCTGAAGTAAAATAGGGGTGGGAGGTTGTGATTAAACAGTGGAGGAATGCGCTAATCAACACTATTCATTAACAAAGTTCAGGGGATTTCACCCACACAAAATATGACTCATATTTTAAAAATAAAAATATAAATAAAATCATAATAATAATAATAACTAAATAAAAAAGACTGTTGTCATGGAAACTAACTGAAATAAGTACTAAAATAACTAAAATTGTAAAACTGAAATAAATTAAAGCTGAACAGACATAAATTGACAAAATGACAATAAAATTACTAAAACTTTAAAATGAAAACTGAAAATGTAAAAATAAAAGCTAATTCAAAAATGTGAATAAATACTGTAATAGTACACTAAAATAACACTGAATGCTAGTTGAAATCCATTTTTGAAATCCAAATTCATTTCTTTGGAACTACTTGAGGAGAAAAAATTTAACAAACTGGCCAGATTTTGTCTGAAATATAGGTTATTCATGAACTTTTGCACTGATGAACTTGTATTTCACCCAAAAATAAAAAGTATGTCATCATTTACTCCCCCTTATGCCATTCCAAACCTGTATGACTTTCTTCTGTAGAACACAAAAGAGGATATTTTGAAAGTCACTGGAGTTCAGTGTTGTTTTGGACCCCATTGATTTCCATCGTATAAACAAAAATCATATGCACAGACATTTTTTTTTAATTTTTTTTAATTATTTTCTTTTGGTTCCACAGAAGGAAGGAAGTCATACAGGTTTAGAACAACATGAGGGTGAGTAAATGATGACAATTTAATGTTTGGGTGAACTATATCTTTAATTATGCAGTCTCCGAAGAGCACACACACACTTAGCATTAATTTGGTACAATAATCTGAATGTACTGTTAGGAAAATTAATACAAAGAGTGTTTTAAAGGAAGATCCATTCCAGCTCAATACATTTATGGTCATGTAGCAAAGGGGTATCATAACCAATGCAATTTAGAGATTAATTCAATGACACTACAAAAATCAGTTTATCCTTCATAGCTCAGGAACGCATAAATGAGTGACGATTACAATCCAGCGTTCAAAGAGAGTTTCAGTGACAGGTCATCTTCTTTCTCCAAGGACTTCCCTATATAAAATAAAATCACCCTCCCTTTTCCCCTTTCTCCTTCTCTGTCCTCTCCGTCTCTCAGAGCAAACAACCTTCTCTCCTCTTGTTATTAACTAAATATGAGCACTTTGACCGGGAAAAATTTGATTTTCAATATTTTCCCCACCAAATATTTAAACCAAGCAAATAAACAGACAAATAAATAGGTCTCCCAGGTGACCGGGCGAGTGAGGAGGGCGGGATGTAATTTGACGGGCGAGTTATTTGGGAGACTGAAGCCCACAGCTATTCAGGGGCTCATTTCAGCACCTGTCAATCAAGAAGCAGAGAGGAGAGTGTGTAGGTGTGTGTACGACTGTGAAGTGGCCAAACGCACATACATACACCCTTCAAGGTCGGAGCAGATAAGGTGAATATCGTACCTGATGAATATATCACCCTCTCCTTCTTCATCTTTTCTCGCAGGCCTATCGAAACATCTTAATTCCCCTCTAATAGCTGGTTTTATCCATCTTGAGTCCAGAAAATGCATTAAACATGATAAAGAAAGAAAGAAAGAAGGAAAGAAAGAAAGAAAGAAGGAACTAAAGAAAGAAAGAAAGAAGGAAAGAAAGAAAGAAAGGAAAGAAAGAAGGAGAGAGAGAAAGAAAGAAGGAAAGAAAGAAGGCGATAGAGAAAGAAAGAAAGAAAGAAAGAAGGAAAGAAGATTTGAAATTGGAGATCATGGAGCATATGTGCAGACACACACAGGCCAGCAATATTATGAAGGCCTTTCATCCATATTAGATGAGTTGCAGATGACTCTGTCAGGCTAGATTGAGCTGAGAGAGGGAGAGATAATGCAATAAACCCACTACCTTTCATAAAACAAACACTTATAAACACTAGTGACGCACACATAATACGGACAGTCTTCTTGAAGTTTAACCACCTCAAATACAATATGTGTGTATGAAATGGTTGCAGTGTTTAGGTTGGGGAACTGAAGTGGCTTTGGTGTGTTTGAGGTTTTGGGGCCAGTGGTGGCCAGTGCTGTGGGACAGGGCAGGAAGTGGGTCATACAACATGACAGGCACTTCGAAAGTGGTCCCTGAGACCAAAGCCATTGCAGAGTGGAAGGACTTCAGAAGGCCACCGACACACACACACACACACTGTATCTCTCTCTGGAGCGCTGCAAATACATTTCTAAAGTCAGGTCACAGCAGAGTTTAGCAGAATGAAACTGTCAACAGCACAGACAGACACACACACACTGGAATCCTTTAAGCCAGATCACAGCAGTGTCCCTTCACTCAAGTGCCAAAAATGTACTTCAAGAGTTTCACATCACTATCAACACATCAGTCAAAAGCCAGATCCATTCCATCACAAACACAGACACACACACTGCTGAGAGCCCCGGATCCCTGCGTCCTGTAATGAGCAAACTAAGAGCCTCTGTTCTCCACCAATTTCTTATTGCGGTATTTTTGTTTTGCTTTTTTCCTAGTAAAAATATCTAAACCTCCATAGATAAGAATACATTTGCACACCATGTAAACTGTGCAAGAGAATACATCTTGAATTCTTACCTTGTGCAACTAACTTAGTTTTACTTTAAGCATAAATCTAATTAAAATCTAGTTCAATTTATGCTTAAAACAAGAAAACAACAAATAAAGGCAATTTAAGATTTAGCTTTGCCATCACATTTTAATATAAAAATATATTAAAATAGAAAACAGTTATTTTAAATTGTTATAATATATTGCAATATTACTCGTTTTACTTCATTTATGATCAAATAAAAAGCAGCCTTGGTGACCATAAGAAACTTTAATACAAACTTTTGAATGGTAGCATATGTTCTCTGAGAACAGGGCTATATTTTATTGTGTTAACCTAATTAGCATTTTCTCATAAATATATATAATGTTTTAAGGTTGTTGTTGTTTCTTTAAAGATATGTTTACTGGAAAACTAAATGACTAAAGTACTGATTAGCAAAATGTAGAAAATGTCAGATGTGCCCTACCTGCCAAGACATGATTATTATTAATAATTGTGATTATCTATTAAACATTAGCATCGTTTATCATATGTCTGTTGCTGCCATTTTATAAAAGCACTAACAACACTTTTACCATGTTGAAATCACTGTAATGCACAATCTCTGTTCTTCTCCTATACTAGTAATATCAGGGGGCCACAGGGTTGTTAGACCCCATTGCTTGGGCAGCCATGACAGGCATAAGTGGCCGTTTAACCCACACAGCACTGTAGAGGCAGCATCAGGCAGTAACCATGAGGCTCAAGGGTCTGACAGGTCCACTCATTGCTAGTTAACTGGGAGAACTGCATTATGTGTTCATCACGTGGACACACACACGGTGCTCTTGGGACTTGCTGTCTCATTAAATAACTCACTCTTCAGTCTGTGTAGAGATGTGGACTCATGAGAACATGTGAAGAGATGTGGACTCATGAGAACATGTGAATACACACACACACACACACACACACACACCACACTCACAATCTCAAGTTTGCAATGATATTCTCTGCACATCACATCATAGTATCTATCTGCTTTTGGGAGAGAACAGAAAAAAAGGCAAAATTGTGATCTCTTACAGGACAGATCACTGTAAATTTTAAATTCTGCCATCACTTACTCACCTATATTCTTCTGTAGAACACAACAGGAGATCTGTGAAAGAATATTGCTGCTGTTTTCTATACAATGAAAACCCCCACCCCCCATTGCAATAACCGAGGCTCTAAGCCCTACCAATTAGTACTTACATAAAAACAAAACACAATGGCTCTAAAATTTTAATTTGATCTATATTTTATGTGATTTATATTATAACACAAGTCTGTAGCATCTCTTCAGGTATTTTAAAAACCACAGCTTATGAATCATCAAATCAAAACATGCTTTTTTAAATCCCAGAGGGGGGAAAATTCCCAAGGGAACCCCATGACTCAAAAATGCTAATTTCTTCTTCCAAAAAAAAAAAAAAAAACATTGTTACATTATTTGTTCAGTGCATACCGACAACACATTATCATGGGAAGGTATACTACATCAAAACAGGGTTAAAATGTATTATGGGTAACATTGCAAACTTTGTCCTTCAAATCATGTAATGTTTTCTAATGTCACCGCTCCTGAGACGTGATGCCACTTAACTTAGTTATGTCGTTCAATCAGTATAACTCAATCATCGGTCAGCCTGCCTTTAGAAACCACACATCACACACACACACACACACACACACACACACCACGACCACACACACACACACACACACACACACACAGGTACTTAATTCCACATGCACCTGGTCATCTTCCTCTCACCTACAGTGATGTAAGAGATAGAAACTACTGATGACCTTTGCCCTTCCTTGGAACAATGCATACCTGTGCACACATGCCTGAGAACAGACTGCAGTGAAGTTTAGAGTGGCCATTCACCGATCACCTGCTCACCTGAGGCTCAGCCATCTAACAAACCTTCGCTGCAGACTAGGAGGAATACATCCCACCCTGCTACAGGCAACACACACACACACAAGCACACATACACTTTAATCAGAGCGGGGCCAAAAGCTCAAATCTAGGAACTATTATTCCGGACAATTTTCAAGTAGAATAGCAAATTGTATTTCAATTGCGTTTTCAATATGTGGACGTATAAATTGTGACATAATCCAAATGCATTTGCAAATCCTGCATTAGCGTTTGCATTTTCGCTTTCGCGAACGCACAGTGACGGCCAAATTTCAAATGAAAAAGCAAAGTCCATTTGCAACTGTATTTCCCATGTCTTAGGAGTTACGAGCCAGTCATATTTAAATAGCAATATTAATTACCACATCTGCTTTTTCACTCTCTCTGTGTCGCGCATGTAACCTGCCAAACTCAAATGGAATCGCAATTCCTTTTGCATTTGAATTTCCGACGTCTGCACGGGAAGCTGTCAATCAATGTGAGGGGGCGGGGCTCTACTAGGGGGCGTGTTTGTGTTGGGATGTGACGTCACTCACAGACGACCGTGCCGAATTCTCTGATCAATGGAGGTAATCGGTAAGGCTCCGCTAAAGGCAGCTACCAATCAGTTTCACAACTGTGTGAACGAACAGACAGTGCAACCTTCTTGGCACAATACATAATTATGTCTTTTTTACCCCAAATGTAGCGATTATCCCCTGCTAACAGCGGGGGCCACAACGGTACGCACAATAGGTCACTATTCACTATAAACCAAACGCTTTTCAGCTGTCTCTGCATCTCTCCCTGTTTACTCTCACTTACACTTTTAATCCGTAATAGAGAGTGTCACACCTGCCTCAAGACCTTTTACCGTTTGCACTCCACTTGATGCACTTAAGCAAACAAACTAATCTATACTTATTTTCCACCTTACTTTATATTTTATTCAACAGTTTTAATCCGTTGTGGAGTTTGCGTCCAATACGTGGCACCAAAGCGTATTGGATCCTGCCTCAAGATCTCTCGCTATTTACAGCCGCTGGACACCGCGATTGATGCATGTGATTTTTAATGTTATCTTGCCTTGACTGTGGCTTGTTCTGTGACAGCTGCACCTAGATCTGACTGGTGAGGTGTAATCTGGGGCAGGCAGAGTATGAGTAGCAGCATTTTCTGTTTTGTCATATGCATCTATCGGATCGTAAACAGACTGAGAGATCTTGAGGCAGGTGCACATAGGCTATTAGATAGGAATAAGATATAGGTTGCAAATAGGTAAATACATGTAGATTTGCTCTGTTTGTTTGTTTGCTTAAGTGCATCAAGTGGAGTGCAAACGGTAAAAGGTCTTGAAGCAGGTGTGACACACTCTCTATTACGGATTAAAAGTGTAAGTGAGAGTAAACAGGGAGAGATGCAGAGACAGCTGAAAAGCGTTTGGTTTATAGTGAATATTGACCTATTGTGGCTCCCGCTGTTAGCAGGGGATAATCCCTACATTTGGGGTAAAAAAGACATAACTATGTATTGTGCCAAGAAGGTTGCTGTCATGATACACGGAGCCGACCACTCGATGAACTCAGTCTTAACTTTTTATTAACATGCACACTCCGAGAACATTCTAGCTCTGTCATCATCGGCAGGCTGCCACACTGGCCCCGCCCCCGTTGCCTAGCAACCCTGGACACCGACACAGAACAGCCTATCACAATAACCTATTCACATTTCACCACATCTCCCCTCTTTAAAGTTCAACTGTCCCTCATTATTTTTTTTCTCTCTCTAAGCAATATAGAACAAAGCAAATTACTTTCTCAACCAAGTAACAGGCATCAATATCAACATCAGATATCAGCAATAACATTCATTGCTCACAATCTCTTCAATATAACTCGTCACTTAAACAGAACATGTTAGCATTTAACAATTCACTTTTTTTTTCTTTTTTTTTTTCTTACAGTACATTGTAGAAGTTAACATGCAAGAAAACGCTTTGCATCAGTATGGTTGTTAACAACTACCCCAAAACATAGTCCTTAAACTTTACGGGCTGTTTTACTTCCCTACCAGCAAGGGTTCTTTTGCAGGTGGGTGTATAGGTGTGTGGTGTAATGGAAGCTGGGGTACTGGACCCCTTCATAAAGTCTGTGGTTAAATCAGTCTCACGAGAGGGTCCATCAGTTCCTTCACCGTTCTCATTTACAGTCTGTCCCTTTGGTGTCTCAGATGTTTCCGGAGTTACAGGTGTTTCAGGGACACTCTGAATGTGTCTCCGATTCCGGCGAGAGATTGTGCCTTCCTTTGTTTGCACAATGTATGATCTGGGTTCAGGAGCTTTTCCAACAACTGTTGCTGACGTTTTCCATGATTTTTCTCCATCCAACTTAACTTTCACACTTTGACCAGGATGTAGGTCAGATAGAGAACGTGCTGAGTATCGTCGGTTGTAGAAGTACTTATAAGCTTGTTTGGTTTGTTTGTCTTTCAGTCTGATTTGTTCATAGTCAATTGGACTGGGTAGCAGGTTCTTTGGTAGTGTTGGAACTGTTGTTCTGATCTGACGTCCGATCATCAGTTGAGCTGGGCTCAATCCTGTGGCAATGATAGGTGTTGCACGATAGCTCATAAGAGCCAGCTGTGGATCTGGCTGTCTGAGCACCCTTTTTGCAATAGCAAAACTTCTTTCAGCGGCACCGTTAGCCTGTGGGTAGTGAGGGCTGGAAGTAGTGTGAGTGAAATTGTATGTCGTTTTGAACTCTGCAAACTCAGTAGACGTGAACTGAGTAGCATTGTCTGTCACAAGCTCGTATGGGATCCCCCACCGAACAAACATTGTTTTCAAACATGTTATCACCTGCTGGCTTGAAACCGTTTGCAGATGTGCAATCTCAATATCACGAGAATAATAGTCCACAACTATCAGGTATTTCTTGCCCTCTAGTTCACAGATGTCAGCCGCAATCTTTTGCCATGGCCCATCGAGAAGAGATGTAACCATCAGAGGCTCACCCCACCCCTCTCTTTTGTGTCGACTTGTAGATTTGACAGAACTCACATGTCTCTATTGTTTTTGTGATGTCCCTGCCTATTCCAGGCCACCACACCGACATATTAGCCCTCTCCCTGCACTTCGTGAGGCCCTGATGACCTGTGTGAAGCTGACGTAACACCTCCAGTCTCTGTGAACCAGGAATCACAACTCTGTCCTCATACAGCAAAAGTCCATCTATTTCAGAAAGGTGAGCTGTAGCTGCATGAAACCCGTGCAGTGTGTTTGTCAATTGAGATGTCTGACTGGGCCATCCTTGGCGGATGAACTTGCAAACTGACTGGAGATCTGAATCTTGTTGTGTGGCTTCCCTTATGGCATTTAACCTGTCTCCACTCACAGGCTTAGTGGACAATACTGCCTGTACAAACACGGTCACATCACTCTCTGTGTCAGACTCACCCAGATGAGTCAGCGGATTTCTGGAAAGAGTGTCTGCCACCACAAGCTGTTTACCTGGTACATGGACAGCTTTGACATTAAATCTCATTAAGCGCATCAGTAGCCGTTGGCATCTTAAGGGAGCTTTGTCAACATCATATGTGTTTATTAAGGGCACAAGCGGCTTGTGGTCAGTCTGGAGTTCAAATTTGTCCATACATACCCTGTCATGTAAGTACCTTCTTGAGGTTGTCTGTCGTGGGTGAGAACTCGATCCACCTGCCGGCGATCCCATCCCCAGCTAGCATTCTCCTTCCCTCAATTTGAGAGTACGGACCGGCGGGCGGCCCTCGCGTTCCTTCAGTTAAGGTCCTTGAACAGAAAGCAATAGGACGTAGTCCATTTTCCTGCTGCTGAAACAGGGCAGCCCCTAGGCCATAACTGCTTGCGTCCGCACTGACTACTGTGGTCCTGTTTACATCATAGAACGCTAGAGCTGGTGCTGTGGTCAACATGCTCTTGACCCTGTTAAATGCCTGTATCTGTGCCACACCCCATGACCATTCAGTGTCACTCTTAAGAAGTTCAGTCATTGGATGAAGAACTGACGAGAGACCCGGGAGGAATTTGCCCAGGTAATTTATCATCCCTAAGACTTGTCGCAGTTCGGTCAGATTAGTAGGACAGGGGAGCTCAGTTATAGCTCTCACTTTGTTAGTGTCTGTCCGGATTCCATCCTTTCCAGTAATATGTCCAAAAAATTTAATCTCAGATTTTCCAAAGTGACACTTCTCTTTGTTCAACTTAAGACCAGATTCTCTGATGGACTTTAAGACTACCTTGAGGTTGCGATCATGCTCCTCCTTGTCTCTCTGATGTTCAACCAACCCCGAACACCAGTATATCGTCCATCACTGCTACTGTGCCGGCATGGTCTTTGAGAAGAGTGCTCATTTCTCTCTAAAATATCTCCGGAGCTGAGGTAATTCCGAAAGGGAGTCTCCGGAAACAGAAGCGACCAACTGGTGTGATAAAGGTGGTGAGTTTCCTGCAGCTTGCATCCAATGGTATCTGCCAAAATCCACTAGACGCGTCTAATGTGGAGAATATACATGCACCAGACAATTGTGGTAAGATATCCTCAAGTGTGGGCAGAATGTATCTCTCACGCTTTACTGCTTCGTTCAATTTCTTAAGGTCAACGCAAATTCTCACCTTGCCGTTCTTCTTTATCACAGGCACCATTGGTGCACACCAGTCTGTTGCTTCAGTGACCTCTTCTATGATTCCTGACTTTAGCATACGCTGTAACTCCTCTTCCACTTTTGGCAGTAATGGAAAGGGGACTCGACGAGACGTAAAGAGGCTGTATGGTTTGGCTTCCTGTCTGAGCTCAATTTTGATTGGCTCACAATCCAGCAGTCCGAAGTCTCCGAAAACACTGTCCTCAGTGCTAATAGAATCGACTCTGCTCACTAGTTTCATTTCACAGGCAGTTTTACGACTAAGTAGATTGTTGGTGTATGGCCCTTTAACTACATAGGTCCAGAAACTGAGATTTTGTCCTTTTCTTTCTGTATATGCTAAGAATTTACCAATACAACCCAGTTTGCCGCCTGGACTCCTGATGTCTGCGAGTGTTTTTGTAAGATGAGGGCGATTTGGGAGTTTCAGAAATGTTTGCTCAAACATGACTGTGATATCTGCTCCAGTATCAATCTTGAACTTTACAGTAGTCCCCTGCATTGGTAACTTCACATGCCACTCATCCTCATTAGCATCATCCGAAACTGACCCCAGAAACCACGTTTCTCTTGTTACATCATCTTTTGTATCACTGGTCACTTCTTTTACACCGTTCGTTCTTTCTTGTCCTTTCTATCAAGTTGCCTCCTGCGAAATGGCCTGCTTTCCTCCTGTTCTTTGTTTATCCACTGTCGCCGTCCCATCGTTTCCTCGCGCAGGACTGCCCATGATTCGTCCGCACCACGTTGCTCATCTTCCTGTACAGTGACTGCACGGTGTACCTGTTTCAATTCTCATTGTTTAGTGTCCTATTTTTGTATGTACCTCCTGTGTGTTTCTTCAATGGCTTTAGTGTGCTCTTAGTCTTTTACTGCCTCTATATCTCTACTTCTCGACTCTTTCTTCACTGGCACCCGCACCCTCTAATCAACCTTCTCGCCGGTTCTTGGCGGCTGTGTTTCAATCAGTTCTGACTGGCGAGCAATCTGTATCGCTTTCTCCAGCGTCCATTGTCTCTGTCGCTCTAACTGTGCGATGTCTTCCTTTGCTAGACACACGTTGCTCTTATACGATCGCGAATCTGCTCATCTTTAGTAGCACCGAATTCACAAAACTCTGCCAGTTCGTATAAACTCCTAACGAATGCTTCGACACTTTCATTGCTTCGTTGACTCCTTTTGTGAAAACAAGCGCGGTCGTGAATCAGGTTGCATTTGGGCACGAAATGTTCATCAAACCTTTTAACTACTGCATTGTAGTAATCATTTTCTTCCTCCGTAGAAAACGTAAATGTGCTGAATATAGGTTCAGCCTGTCTGCCCATCGCATACAATAGTGAATTCACCTGTGTATGGCGGGTCTGTTCGCAAAGCTGCTGCAAGGCTCCTGCGGGCGGGATAACGTCTTGCGACATCCTCGTTCTCCGCTGTTCCTACCTGCGCGTCAGCCTTGCTCCCTTCCACCCAGTGGCTCCAGAGGAGTGCCTGATGAGGTTCTCTGTGCTTCCAGCATCTCGGGACGCGCCGACTCGCCCGGGCGGCGAGCCCTGCCGGCGTCGGGACGGTCCGCCGCTGGTCCGCCGCCCGGGCGTCCTGACACGCGGGCCCCCGCGCGTGCCCGTTCCGGCCGGCGAGTGGCGACACAGTGGGAGAAGGGTGGTGCCAGGGTGGCGACGGCCCCCGGGCACCGTCGGCTGGCCCGCCCCGCGTGGGCCCCGCCGCTTCGCCGCGGTCGGGGCTGGGGGGGGGCCGGCGCCCGCCTGGCGGGCGCCCCGAGCGGCGCGACAGCCCCCGGCCCGGTTGCCGGTGTGTGCGCCCGCGGCGGGGGATGCGCGGCAGGCCCACACGGGGGGGGGGCCCGCGGGGCGCGCCGGGGGCCGGTGAGGCGGAGGCCCGGGACACCGACACAGAACATCCATCACAAGACCTATTCACAGGCACCACAGGGGCACTGGCTGTGCGGTCACACAGGTGTGAAACTGATTGTTAGCTGCCTTTAGCGGAGCCTTTACCGATTACCTCCATTGATCAGAGCATTCGGCACGGTCGTCTGTGAGTGACGTCACCTCCCAATACAAACACGCCCCCTAGTATAGCCCCGCCCCCTCACATTGATTGGCAGCTTTCCGTGCAGACATCGGAAATTCAAATGCAAAAGGAATTGCGATTCCATTTGAGTTTTGGCAGGTTACATGCGCGACGCAGCGAGAGTGAAAAAGCAGACTGGTAATTGATATTGCTATTTAAATATGACAGGCTTGTAACTCCTAAGACATGGGTAATACAGTTGCAAATGGACTTTGCATTTTCATTTGAAATTTGGCCGTCACTGTGCGTTCGCGAAAGCGAAAATGCAAACGCTAATGCAGGATTTGCAATTGCATTTGGATTATGTCACAATTTATGCGTCCACATATTGAAAACGCAATTGAAAATACAATTTGCTATTCTATTTGAAAATTGTCCGGAATATCGTTCCATACAAATCAGTCTTTTTGACTGATAGAAATATATAAAAGACTGAAACAAATACACTTCAGATCAAAGCAGATAAATAGACAGCATCTCTCTGAAACAATAAATTGAACACAATAAATTGGATGTTTGATCCAATAAATACCCCCCCCCCCCCCCCCCCCCCCCCCCTCTGAAACCCACAGCTGAGATGTAATCACACCTGAAAATTTAAAACAAAGAAAATAAATAAAAAATATTAAAGATTGTGTATTTCAAGGTCGCTAAATCAAATAAGACATTTTTGGCAGTGACCATGTGAACTCTTGTGCACAAAAGATCAGATTTTCAAGTCAACAAACCACATACCGAGCCATTTAGAAATTTGTCAACTTTTAGATTTAACCTTTCACTCCAATTATAATATTGTAATTTGTAATGCAAACAATGCAAAATAAAGGCAGTTTCACTGGTCTCAGACTTTGGACCCCACAGTATATAAAATATATAGGTAAAACTCATTTTATTTCATGTCAATTCACTGAATTAGTCATTAACAAATTATATAATGCTTAAAAGATACATATACTAAAATAATATATCAATAGTACTTAAACATTTGTATCTATCTGAATGCATAATTAAATGATCATCTATTAAGCATTATATAATGTAATAATAACTATCTGATAACTTTGAATGAAATTTTGAAGAGACTGCAACCGATATACAAATAAATTTAATAAAAAAAAAAGAACAAATACCCATGCACTAATTGATAAACCAGAATTGTATTTTATTTCAATCATAACTAGTGCTTTGCACACACAAAGCTTTCAGAAAAGCAGTGGGGCTTGTGGCAATTCGAAGAAAGAATACAAGCAAAAAAAACACAGTGAAAGAAAGATTATATATTTATATACCAACCTCACAGCATTTACTCAGCAAGAACACAATATTTGGCAACCAATGTCAACTCTAAAACTTCAAAAGTATAAAACACATTTAAGCATCTTCATTGAATCTATAATATGGATCTTCTACATCAACACTGATGACATAGAAAAACATAAAAATAAAAAGAAAGCTGCTGGACTTCAACAGTCATCCCTTTTTCATTCATCCTTCAGTCGTTTAGAGGACATCTGAGTGCTTTTCTTCATCCTTCAATCGTTTAAAGATGTTTGAGTGCATTCCTCCCGAAACTGGCAGCATTTCAGACATAGGCAGGGGTTATTGAAACGTTAGGAGTCAATGAGCTGTGAGAATTATGCGAAGCAAGGGGTGTAAGTTCTCTTGGAGAGCACAGCAAGAGCCGCCTATCGACACTACTCGGCTTGGGAGAGAGACATCTTACGTACACATACACACACACATTCATATTCAGTCACACAGAAATAAAACCGTCTTAAAGATTACGTACACATGTGCGTGCCTCATACCTACATGCACCTATATAGACAAACATCATCGACAAAGTCAGTCTAACAACTTTTACTTTACCTTCTCCCTAAAAACAGTCAGACGGACGCACGCACAAACATTCAAACACACTTAGGGCAAATTCAAACACACTAAATCCCTAGACAATACGCCAGGTGAAAGGCAACGGCATGCATATGACACCCGTTAATGATGTCATACACCCCCACAATGTCATATTTTATTTTTACAGACTTTCCCTCTCAAAAGATGGCACGCAGACAAACACACACACACAGAGGCGAAGTGAACTATGTATACTGTATACATCTATATAATGCCTGTCCGGAAAAAGGTAGGGGGGAAACAAAAAGCCTTCACGGATATATGGAGAACATTGAACTAAAACAATAGGCATTCACAGTTATGGATAATTATATATATATATATATATAATAATATATAGTAATCTATATATAAAATAATAATAGAATATATATATCTTTTTATGGATAGGTATCAGATGCAACTACTGAATTGTCTAGCTGGGGCATATGTGTACCTACGACTCTGTTTAAGTGAAGTAAACGATACTGCATGAGAAAAATGACAATGGAAATCCAAATGTCCATTCAACATGGCCCACCCCCGTAAAACAGCCACCCCTGTATCCATCCTTATATCCGTCCATTCATCCCAGTGGATCTCAGTGTGGTGTGTGTAATGGTGAATGTTGGTCTTCAGGCAAAGATGGGCCAGAAAGGAGAAACTAAACAGGTGTGTGTTGTATTGTTTTTTGTCACCTGTGATCTCCATCCCGGCCTCTATCTCTTAACATCCACCTCATAACATTCTTTATCTCCATTTATCTCCCTCCTTTGCTAATACCTTACATCCTAGGAAGAAAGAAAAAACAGAAGTCACATTTTGTGCATTTACGGCTGAACATTCCTTAAGTCCACTTTCAATGATTTTAATAACAATCCCTAACATAAGACATGTAGTTCACCTCAAAGACTACAGAATACCCAAGACCCAGACGTCTATCACTTTGCTTGTTTGTGAATATAGGGAAAAATGGTCAACGCTCACTAGCTGCTCATACACATATCGCAGGAAGCCCCGCCTTCTGATGAAAGGCCATCGCTAATCGGTAAAGTCAGCCGTCACTGCAGCTGCCTTTAGAAGTCCCGGTTGCTACAGAAACAGTCAGAGCTCTGAGATGCGCGCTTATGACTGCGCATGCGCACTGGCTGATCTAGCCTGAAAATATAAGCTTTTTAAAACGCTATTTGAGCAAAAGTAACAACATTTATGTCACAGTTGTTGTCAAATTTCTTTGGTGATTTCAAATATGAAATTTATTCGTAAGCTTGGCGAATCGTTTTGGAGAATTTGATGTTTCCCCATTCAAAGATATAGGAGTTGCATTTGCATGCCTGAGAGGCGTTTCAAAGATGGCCGCCGAGTGACATGACTTGTCTTAAAAGGACTTTGTTCACCTCCAGAGAAGTGACTCAACGCGGCTGATGATTTCAGAGAGGTCAAAGGGGAGGGGCATGTCAGGATCTTCATTACTCCAATAGGGTCGGTCGGCAGGTGCTTCCTCAGCAGCCAAGGCCTGTGCCAGGCTTGACTGGCATCTATTGGGACACAAAAGGAATCAACAGCTTTATAAAGGCACAACGTTTCAATCTGAAAGACACAATACAAAGATTGTAAATGATTGCTGAATAAATTTATTAGAATATTTTCAGATTCTCTTCAAAAGTTTGGGGGGTCAGTAAGATGTATTTTTCTTTTTAAGAAATTACTATCTGTATTTAGCAAGGACACATCAAATCGGAAGTAAAGACATTAACAATGTTACAAAAAGAAAACTAAATAATGCTGCTCTTTTGATCACGGTTCCCACAGAAATATTAAGCAGCACAACAGTTTGCAACGGTCACGAATCGATGTCCGTGCCTGCGCGGCTGATATCAGTAGAGGTCCACTCTACCTTACATTGACTCTCACACACACAGCCTGTTAGCACGTCACTACCGGACTAAGTTCCCATCACCATTGCACTACACAGCTGAATTCCTGATCCCAGCCTCACTATCACCGACGAACACTAAAAACGTCCCCTGAGAGTCTTACTCACTCATTTAACATCACACAAAGTTCATTTCCTGTTCAGATCGATGAGTATTGTCAAGCGTTTTTCACTCCCCTAGTGTTAGCTGCCTTACTGAGCCGTTCCGTGTTTTCTGTTTTAGTCTTGTGTATTGTTCTGCATTTTTCACTCCCCAAGTGTTAGCTGCCTTACCGAGCCTAGTGTCTTGTTTTTTTCCTTGTTTTCATCATCTTGCCTTGTCTGTTTCTCCGTGTTCTGATCACTGCCTATGTACCTGGATTATCCCTCGAGTCTCACCCAATCAGATACTATTCGCCCCTGCCTGAACCTTTGCCTTGTACCTGGATTATCCATCTTGCCTTGCCATCAATATACCTGTCTGCCATTGTCTGACCCATGCCTGTTTTATGACCACGCCTTTGGCGAATAACCTTGCAGATCGGATCTGCCCGCTTCGCTTTTTTCCCTCGTTACAGAATACTCAGCCCTACAAGGACCCAGCAGCTTTTCTTAGGAACATTGGCCAGGTATGGACACGGGAAGGATTTTGTTAGCCCTTAGACAGGGGCCGCGATCACTAGAGAACTATGTTCGAGAATTTTTTGCCATAGCACACTATTCTGATCTACCAGACTTTCTTTTGATAGAGTTTTTTTGTGATGGCATTAATAAACCTCTTAGGTCTAAGCTTAGATGCAAGGGTCCACGTTCGTCAATCGCTCATTTTATGGATTATGCTTTGTTGACTGTTGGCTCTCTATTCACTGTGGGTATCGCAGAGGAACACGACCCCGCACTCACTCGTGTAATGGCCCCCGCACTAGATTATGCTCACAAAATGGCGGACACAACAAGAGCCCTGTTATGTGAAAGTTGATCTTCATGAACCAAGTCAAATCACAGCTGATCTTCCTGAGTCAAGTCAAGTTACAGTTCATTATCATGAGTCATGTCAGGTCACAGCTGATCTTCCTGAGTCAAGTAAAGTCACAATTGCTTGTCATAAGTCAAGTCACGGCCAATCTTCAAAAGTCAAGTCAAGTCACAGTTGATCGTCAGAAGTCAAGGTCACAAAGTTGCGTTACCCAGAGATCACATTCAACTCACAGGTGAAATCACTTCATGAGTCAAGTCAAGTCACAGCTGATCTTCCTGAGTCCAGTCAAGTCACAGTTGATCGTCATGAGGCAAGTCAAGTCACAGCTGATCTTTCCATGGCACAAGTCAAGTCACAGCTGATCTTCATGAACCAAGTCAGGTCACAGCTGATCTTCATGAGTCTAGTCAAGTAACAGTTGATCGTCACGAGTCAAGTCCCAGCTGATCGTCATGAGGCAAGTCAAGTCACAAGCTTATCTTTTTTTTTTTTTTTTTCCCTTCGAATGACAATCAGTCACAACGATCTAATCATGAACCACGTCAAGCACGTTTGTTATTCATGAAGTCCAGTCAATTCACAGCTGATCATACCCAGAGTCCCTCCGTCACAGCTGATCCTCCTGCAGTCATGTCATGTCACAGCTGTCATCCTGAGTCATGTCACGTCCACAGCTGATAGGTCCTAGATCTTGTCAGTGCACAGCTAATGCGTCAGTGTCTTCGTCATGTCGCATGCTCTGTGCACACCCAGATCGTCAAGGTCAGTCTTTCAGTATCCCAGTCTGGTATCTAGTGTGATGGATACACCAATTGTGTCTGCACGCACAGCTGGTATCCCCAAAGCCACTTACTCTAACCCTTCTGTTCATTAACTAATTCCCTTGTCTGAAGTGTTTCCCCTGATGGGGATCGCTTTTTGTTGTGTTTGGGGTGCATTCACCACCACAGAACTCCCCGAGGCGGCAGTGCCCCCTATTAGGTCTCCAGAGTTGGCGGCTGAAGCTACAGTATCTCCTGAGATGGTGGTGCTCGCTGCTGTGTTCCCCAAAACGATGGTGCCCACTGCAGTTTCTCCAGAAGTGGTGGCGCATGCTGCAGAACCTCCCGAAACGGCGGTGCTCGCTTCAGCTCCTTGCTTGGTGGTGGCGCCTAGAAACGCACATTTGACCTGTCATGTCAGGGTCGAAGAAATCTTTGCTGAACTCTCCCTGTATCCTGAGGGCACAACTGTAGAACCTCCAGAGGTGGCAGCATCCGCTGCAGAACCTCCAGAGCTGTCAGTGGTATCCACCTGTGGAACGTCTGTTTTGTTCGGTACAACGTCTATAAAGGTCATCTGTGATCTCCTTCCCGTACATGTCACGGCTATGGAGCCGTTTGCGAACTCTCTTCTTCCTGTCACGAGTCTTATGGAAGGCCGTTTCGTGAAAGAGCTGTCTGTGCACTCCATGAGACTGTTATCTCGGTCTGTTTCTTTTTCTCAGTTTGTCCCCAGGTCCCAGTCCCTGCCATGGAGGGCTCCTGTTCCTGTGTTTAGCCCAGTGAGGGCTCCTTTTCCCGAGTTTAGCCCACGGAGGGCTCTTGTTCCCGAGTTAAGCCCAGGGAGGGTTCATGTCCCTGAGTTAGGCCCAAGGTGGTCTCCTGCTCTGTCTGCTCCGCCATGGAGGTCTTCTGCTCCGTTTGCTCTGCCCTGGTGGGCCCCTGTTCCGTCTGCTCCACCTTGGTGCCCTGCTCTGCCGGCTTTGCCTCAGTTCCAAGTCTCTCCATTTCCACATGGATCTGGCCCACCGTCCCTCCCCCTGTTCCGCCTCCGCTCCACAGCCCACCTGGATCGTTTAGTGTTTGGAGCGTCTGGAAGCCACTCCTTCACGAATCCGGTCCGTTGCCTTCCGGCCGATTACCAGTAGAGGTCACTCTAACATTACATTGACTCTCACACTACACAGTCTGTTACATGTCACTCCGGACTACAGTCCCATCATCCATTGCACTTACACAGCTGAATTCACTGAATTCACTGATCACACAGCCTTCACTAATCACACGCTCAACTGAGAGCCATTACTCACTCTATTTAACACCCACTCCGTTCCTGTTCGATCTCCAAGATGGATCCGCATTGATAATAATCAATACATGCTTTTTGAGGAGCAATCAGCATATAAATATTTCTGAAGGATCATGTGACATGAATAATGGATTAATGACTGTTGAAAAATCAGCTTTGCCATCACAGGAATACATTCTATTATAAATAGCTTCAATAGAAAAAAGTTATTTCACATCTCTTTCATAATAAACCCAAAAATAATAATAATAAATTACTGACCTACCACAATTCTTTGACGAATTATTACATATTTACACTGAAAATTTTCTTTGGCAGGTAAAACTGATGCGAAAAGAGCCCAGGTTTATGCATGTCTTTCCAGGAGTGGTGTAATGGATTTTCATAATTCGCCATAACCCACACAAAGAATTGTTTTTGTCTAGGGGCAGTATCACACACTCATTTCACATGATTTCTTTACGACACACATAACCCTGCCCTAATACAATGTTTATAAGAAACGAAGGATGCACAGCTTTAGGTGGTGGTGTGTGCTTTCAAGGGTGAGTTGTGTTCAAGTTTGTGGTAATGGCATCATCCCCTATGCTCTATCGTTGAACGAATCCTCAGAGAATGCACTTCTGCAATCCTACAGATTAGCAGTGTAAATCACCTTCTAAACCACACCTGGCAGTGCTGATTAATACTCAATTCATTTACACCTGGGCAGGTGAAAAGCCTGTGGCTTTAAATTCCACAGTACTTTGATGTTACTAGCATTTCATTTTCTCGCTAATACATACATACAGTGTGGGTTGTTACAGAAATGACAATGCTGTGATGAATGTTAGTGAGAATGTCTCTGTTTGAGACTACTCTATCAGCAGTTATTTATGGTAGTGAAATAGGCATAAATAGTTGGGCAAAAGGGGATTGCAACATATACCAATATACTATTTCAAACGTTTTGTGGCTAATTTCTTAAAGAAATTCATACTTATTCAGCAAGGATACATTAAATTTGATCAAATCAAAAGTGACAAAGGCATTTTTAGTGTTCTAAAAGACCTACATTTCAAATACATGCTGTTATTTTACATTATTAATTAAAGAATCCTGAAAAAATATATCACATTTTCCACAAAAATATTAAGCCTCAACACGTTATGTTAATAATAAGAAATGTTTTTGAGCACTAAATCTGCATATTAGAATGATTTCTTTAGGATCATGTGACACTGAAGACTGTATTAATGTCTGCTGAAAATTCAGCTTTGTCATCACAGGAATAAATTACATTTGAACATATATTCAAATAGAAAATACAAATATAGATTACAAATATTACATTGTAATAATATTTCACAATATCAGTGCTTTTTTTAACTGTATGTTTGATCAAATACACGTAGCTTTGCCTAGCATATGAGTATTTATTTTTATTTAAAAAAGTCTGAAAAATACTTTGAGACTTGGGGCGTGGATTCTTTGGACTTGAGCTAGTAAGCAACAACCTAGCAACAATTCAGAACACCCTAGCAACTGCATAGCAACACCCTGGCAACCATCCACAACACTCATTACGGTGTAGAGGTTTGCATCACTCATAGTTGCTTAATTTTTTTTTTTAAATGATTATTTTTCCAATTTAGTTTAGTGCCATTAGTGGTGAAGAACTGACACATTTCACCTTTAATACAGGGACAACCACTTTCCTCACAAACATACAAAGTTCTCCCTCAAACACTTGTCTCAAGAAATCATAGCCAACAGTAAACACTCATCGTCCTCCACTTGAAGACTGCAGCGGTGCCCTGAGGAGGCCTGTGTTATAGATGAATCTGTGCTGTCTGGTGGTCAGAGGACATCCCCTCTCTGACACTATTTGTGGTTATATATTTTGTAAGGGCCACTTAATGGTGGAGTGGCTCTCCTGTTAAGTGCTGTCTCTCCAACTGCACCGGCCACATGAGAGGCTGCATTACATGCCGAGGGTGGAATTAGCATATAGCGCTTCAATATATCATCCTCATACTGCATCAGGGCTTGACAATAACATCCGTTAACATGCGCTAAGTACCCTAATGTAGCACATCAGTTCATAAATAATATGAGAGCTCGTTCTATACGCACGCGCGTGTGTGTGTTTAAACTCTCTCATCATTTACTAAATTATTGGAAGAGACAGAGAATAGGGAACTGAAGTAAATGGACTGCGGTGAAAGAGACCGTAAGCACACAAATGAATGCCAGCCATTAAGATCCACATAAACATACACACCTAGAGGGATTGTTTGCACAAAAGTAAACATTTTGGCATCATTTACACACTCTTATGTTGCTCCAAACCTGTAAACGACAGGTGGAACACAAAAAGAGATATTTAACAGAATGTCCAAGCTGCTAACTAACAGCATATAATTGACCTTAAGATACAATTTACCTAATAAAGATATATATATATATAATATATAGAATATATAATATATATATTATATATATATATATATATTGTTATTTTTTGTGTTTTATTTATATTTCAAATTGTATAAATTGAATATCACTACTGTTTAAAGTTTGGTGTAGTAATTATATATATATTTAGTAATTAGCAAAAAGACACTACGCTGTACATGCAAAAACAGTACTACACAAGCTAAGACATTTCATAATGTTCCAGAAGCACCTGAAACGCGCATTCTATCATAATAGTCTAGCAGAAGGTAAATGGAGGCGATGTTTAGATCGTCTCAATAACTTCGTACGCCAGCTATCGAATCCGACGAGCTTCCTGTTCAAGAAACAACTGTTTTATAGCTGTGATAAGAAATTTCTTGAGCACCAAATCTGCATATAAGAGTGATCTCTTTTCCATACAATGAATGTAAATGGGGACCAGGAACTGTTGAACTCCAAAGAGGACAATGCGGCAGCAGAAAATCATAACATTATAACATATGACAGTATTGCATTAAGAAGAGACAAAACTTTTAACTCTTCTATTACTCACGAAATATCTTACTTAACAGCCGTGGTCACCATTCACTTCCTTTTGTGTTCCATGGAAAACATAAGTCATAAGGGTTTCCAAAGACAAGATGAAGATGGTGAATAAATGATGACAGGATTTTTCTTTTAATATCGTACAGCATTATTTGTGGTTAGAATAAACATAAATTCAGTCAGATATTACAGGGATAGTAGTTTACCTAAAAATGAAAATTCTGTCATCATTTACTCACACTCAAGTTGTTTCTTTATTTTGTTGAGCACAAAAGAAAATATTCTTGAAAGAATGTTGGTAACCAAATAGTTATTGGTAGCCACTGACGTCCATAGTTTGGAAAAAAAAACACTACTGAAGTCAATGGTTACCATCAACTGTCTGGTTACCAACATTCTTTGGAACAACTTGAGGGTGAGTAGTGATGATAGAATTTTCATTTTTGGGTGAACTATCTCTTTACATTGAATCACCTCCGAATCATAAATGTGCATAACTGAATCATTTAGGTTAAAGAAATTAACATAAACATATGCAACCCTTCACCATGTGAATCCATATTCCATGATTCCGTGGTTAAGAGTAAAGACACAACATGTGTGTGTGGACTGTTGGAAGTATATTTGGAAGTGTATGCCAACCATCCATACAGATTAACCTCTGCGAGATGCAGTCTACCTCTCCCATCTGACCCGCGCTCAGGAGAGATCGACGTTATAATCACTCATTTCAATTTGCTCTGAAACCCTATAACCCAACAGCCAGGCCTGCTGGAATTGCGAGCTAATGTGGAGGGAAGGAGATCTATCACCTCTGTTCTTCTGGGGGGCAGCTCACATACTCCCACCCGACACATTCGGCACACTTGAACTTCGACTTGGTCCGCGAACAATGCAACGCACACACGTACACCTGGCCTCCCAGCTGAAACTAACCACTTTAGCTAAAGTGAGTGTTAATTATGGACAGGCAAAGCAGTCAATAGAAGGTTAATGCAGAAGGCAGTGGATAAATTCCTTTAAGCATTGCATCACTAGGCCATCTCCGGGCGGCACGCAAGGCTCTCTCTGTGTCTGATCAATACATTTTACTGTAATGTTCTCTGCATCGATTTCCCTCGCTCTCTGAATCCTCCTCCAACTGAGATAAACTAGAGGAGAGGGGGAGTGAAAAGCAAGAACGAACTGATAAATGCAATGATTAAAACCTCTTTTCAGTTGGACTTTCCCTCTCTTTGACATATCGCTGTGGTTTATAGCACAGTGCAGGACTTCACCTACAAGGTTGTACATTACCTGCCCCCCACTCTTAAAGGGAGTAAAATGCCCTTATTAGACAACATCAGAGCTTCTGCCCACCACCATTACACTGATAGATGTAGGGCTAAAATGCTGGGTACACTGACAGGAGACAATGCTAATTGCATTAGCCCACCAGGAGATCATTTACAACCATACAGCTACAAATGGGCCTGTTTGATAAGGACATTACGGTGATGTTAGCCTGTGTGCTATCCTGTATCTGCATGCGATAAACATTATTTGTACAACAGCATGTCTGTACGAAGTCTGTGGTTTGTATACGCCTGCTGTGAAATTTACAGGTATTTGATGGTGTTACTCATACGGGGTGAATTTTTTTTTATTAATTTCACGTGCACAGGTGTTAAGGGTGTGTGTGTAGTTTTATGATTTTTGGCAGTGATTGGCCCTGTTCAGAGAATGCCATCAAACGAGTCATGCAAAAACAAGCGAGTTGATCATAAATCACGATTTGGCTCTAAGGCCCATGCAAGCAATCACATCTCCAATATAAGAGTACGAACAAGCACACTGATAACATCTTCAACAGACTCTTCAGACAGTCTCATTTAAAACTATAAAAATGTTTTTTTCCCTATTGTTTCTGAATGGAGCTGGAGACAAATTTAAGATTAAGTCAAATGAACTGGTAAAGTTTGAATTGGGTAGTGAGTACTAAACTAAGTTAAATGTATTGAGCTATTTAAGACTGAATAAATCTGAACAGACATTATTTGTCAATGAGTTTTAGGAACAATAACAATTGAGTTTCATCAAATTTCCCTGTTAACTGAAATAAAAATAAAACTAGCATTAAAGGGGAAAAACTTAAACTGAACTAGTCTACAATCCATTTTCAAGACTCCACAATAAAATAAAATAAACTCTGGAAGTAAGTAAATAAATAAATACAAAATCTTAGTAAGCATGTCTAAGTGTGTGTGCAGGTGGGTGAGTCTGTGAGTGAATAAGTGGCATGCGATTCTTTTAAAAGGCCTAATAAAATACGGCACTGATTCTACATTCCCCCAATTAATGGCTACAAATAAACAGACAGAAGTAGTTTCCCTCTTTTTCTTTCTTTTGCCACGTGTGTAAGTGGGTTGGGAGACAATGAGCGGAGCCATATTTGGTGGCAATGAGTCCACCAGAAGCAGGGGGCTTTAGCATCTGCACGCCAACAGCTCACAGCAGACCACATGAAACAAGCTCTCCCAAGCTCTGCTACAGGACACACAGACACCGCAAGAGAAATTAGGGACACACCCCACCAACACACCTTTACTCAGGAAACGCGGTTTGATGTGGTGAGAGTGGGTGTCTGGGTCCGAAAACAACCAGATGACATGAAACACACACACACACACACACACACACTCACACACACACGTGCACACACAGTGGTTGCCTCTAAACGGTTCTCATAATTGGGGTAATAAAAAAGGGGCTAAAGTCTTAAGCTGATTGCAGAGGAGGCCACTGCTGTCTCTGAACTCTCAAAACCAGGTGGACATCTATTAGCCTGTTAACACTGTAACAAATTATCCCACACGCCCCTCCGATCGCCCCCCTCAGGCCTCATGAAAGAATGCAGCCAGATGTCAACACCAGCACCGGTTTACAGCTCACATGACACGCCACTACACACAGAGACAGGTTGTAATAAGGAAGAGTGTGTGAAGAGGGAAACAGTCAAGTCTGAAGTCATTTGTCTGTCAGTCAGCTCTGTTAAATGACACTTGAATGAAGTTGCATGGGTCTCAGTGTCCTTTTGGATGCTGTCCCACCTGGACTGTGGTCCCTCTGGGTGTCATCAAGGTAAAAACAAATAGTGCTGCCGTAACTTGTGCCCTGACACATCCAACCACTCCATTTTGTCACCTACTGAGGTGACAGTCTGCCGCATACAACACTGTGATATTATGGGCCAAAACTAATTAGTGCGTTTGAACAGACACTAGGGTTTTTTTTCACTCTGATGGTGTTTATTTACATGCCTGAATGAAATATGGAGAGATTAGGAAAAGGCTATATATATGTGTGTGTGTGTGGCGGTGTGTGAGTGAGAGAGAGAAGGGCCTGAGGGAGTGGAGGTTATGGGGTTATGAATGTTTGCAGTTTTTCACAGGGGAGTGTTTGAGGGCCAATAAATCTTGGAGTGATCAGGAAGTGGAAACAGCGTGGTTGTGAACACTACCACTGCGTTAACAGTTAAATGTTGCCACATGAAGACTGACAAATGCACCAGGAAAACCTATCAGGCTTATGGATACATACAAGGATAACACCGTATGATACGGGTCCTGTACGCTCAGAGACATAAACAAGCTTAAGCCCTGTGGGCATCACAGAGTGGAAAGAAATGTGACAAAAAGGCGCCGTGTGGACAGCGATACGCAACTCAGGAACCACAATGACAGGGGTCCATGACAGATCAATTGGCATAAACGACCACATTATCAAAAGTCGGAGCTAATACAGATAGGCCAGAGAAAGAAAAACCTGCTCATTAAAAGCATGACATTTAATGAGTAAATAAATCAAAACATACAAATAAGTACAAACTCAAAACACCTAATGATCTTTAACTAATATTCAAACATATACTTTAAATATTTTCAAATTTCAAGTTGTAAGTGCATAAATTAACCTAACCTTACACTACGTTCAACAACTTTGTGGTCTTTTTTTTTTTTTAAAGAATTAACTTGTATTCAGCAAAGAAACATTAAACTGATCAAAAGTCACTTTAAAGATAATGTTATAATAATAATAATAATGGTAATAAGATTTGTATTTCAAACAAATGTTGTTCTTTTGAATGTTCTATCATCAAAAAGAATCCTTAAAAGTGTCAAAACATGTTTTCAACATTGATAATTACAAACGTTTCTTGAGCACCAAATCTGTGTTCATTGTATTGTAATCCTGAAATGAGAGCACTTAAAATAACTACGCAGAAGAACAATGTGGGGAAATGCCTCACTAATGAGTGTGAAAAAAAACAAAAAAAAGTAGGCTAGTACACACACAAACACACACACACACACACCAATCAAATGGACAAATACAATAACAACGGATGACGTGAAAGTGATTAGATGATTACAGTGGTGGTAGAAGTGGGAAAAAAAAACTCTGGGTGGTGACACCAGCCCTGAATCATTATTCTAGGCTTTGGGTAATGACACCAGCCCTGTATCATTATTCAATTCAAACAGCAAGAATTAATTCATGTCATCTCATTAGGAACAAACAGAGCCATGTTCTAACACAAATGCTACTGTTTGCCAACATTTCCGGGACACACCACTAATATTTCACTTCCGCAAACTCAGGACAGGACAGGTAGGTCTCAGTTACTAAGAAATAGTTACAGTGAGAGAGCCGCAGGTGCTAACTGTCATGTTCTCATAAATGACAGCTGCTAATAAGAACGTGTGAAATAGGACGTGCTACCTGTAAATGAGCTGCTATAGTAATTTAAGAGTACTGGGTGTGAAACTGACAAAGTTACAAAGTGACAGATAATAGAAAAGGAATTTATTCAAACATGAGCAGCATGCATGCAGAGAATGATCTACATATAATCAGAGTGAAACAACAACAAAAAAAAATCATAAAATCAAATTAAAGAGATGTGAGAGAACATCCACCAGGTGTTTAAAATCCCGAATCAGCTCCTCCTGCTGTTTGAATAGCGTTTTTGCAGCCTATTAAGTAAATAGTGTAATTAAAACAGTGTGGCATTTAAAAACCTGTGAACTGCCAACAATTTGTTTAAGGGAGCGGTCAGACCGAGCAGGCCCCTCGGGCACTGCAACGAGCAGGTAGCAGAATCACAGACATGGGTAATGCGTGGAGGACGTGTGTTTACACAGTGAGTGCGTGTAAGAGACTGAAAAAGGGAAGCAAAATTAAGAGAGCAAATTAAATAACAAATTTTCTGTGCATGCATGTGTGTGTTTGTTTAAAAGGATGTGTTCTAGCTGTAAGAAGGAGGTGATGTGTGTGTGTGTGTTAACGGTAATGAAGCACCATAGTTAAAGTGATAGGTAAACACATGCTTGACAGAATCAAACAGGTTATCTTTGTTGTGAATGGATATTTCCCATCCATTGATATTAGGAAATTAATTTGCTGTGTAATGTACCCAGCCCTTTGTCTACACCGTCTGAGCTTTACTAGCGTCAACACGCAAACGAAAAGCCACAATGAGGGTTTACAGAAGCCTTTGTGTTTTTGCAGTGAACTCATATCTGAGACTAAAGAGCACATGAACAATTGATCTGGAGAAGGTTCTTAAAGAGGACAATGGGAATGTTCCAATTCAAACAGAAGTTTCTATAGAGCACAATAGCAGGATAAACATGTGAGATTTGTCTCAGTGTCCAGTAAAACTCTTGTAATGCAATACAACAGTAGCGAATCAGGATAAATACAAAGAAAATATCTATAAGTCATGTTCAAAATTGTTTAAAGAGGTTTTTTTAAATCTTTTGGTCCACTTATAAAAGGTTAATCATAATTGTTTTTAAATGACCCCTTCTCTGACCCTTAAATGTGCCATTTTCTGCTGCTTTACCTTCAACAATTCCACATAAACATCCTGTTTGTATGACCATGGGTGGAAAAATGCACATTTACAATCAAATACATCCAAAATAAATAAATAAATAATCACACAATTAAAACTTCATCAACACACAGGTCCACGCAACTTATTTTAAATGATAAAAACATCAAGAGCTCACACTTGCTAAACTGCTAGCATGTTCTTAAGCACCAGTTATTCTCAGTTTAATAAATTAATTGATCATTTATCATATGTATTAAATAATGCAAGCAAAACTCTGTCAGTGTGTGCGTATCAAGGAACCAGGATACAATGTGGTTGCATTTTGCTTAGTGATTTCATTGACTCTTTAAGGGGCCATTCTCACAGAACACATTTTTGTGTTTAAAATCACAAAAAGCAGGGAAGTTGAAGAGGGAAAAAAAAGTCTAGAAACATGCTTTCTGAGTGCCAGGTTTTTAGATGCCATGCACACCCATCTACTGCATGTTTACATAAAACACTGGAAGAGCAGCGCAAAAACAGCCCCTAAAGTTGTGGTCACATTAGCAAAATTTTAGGTGAAATTTTGCATCCAAAAAGGTACATTTTCTATTGTCAATAGTGTAGCAATGAATGATGCACATTTCACACAGAAATCACTTTCAAACCAAGCAACTTTCTGTTGGTCAATATGGCAAATTCACATGACCCTTTTGCCCTCAACCAGTATTCCAGTATTCACCATTCCATCGAATGAATTCCTTTAATTTTTTTTTACTGGATTTCAAATAAAAAATATGCAGAACAGCAGTAAATGTGACCACACCTTAACTCAGCATTTTCAGAGACAGTTTCACTTTAACACAATCATGCACTAGCTATTACATTTATAAATGTCATAAAAATATGTGCTAGTATGTCATTAACAAACATGTTCAGCACAAGGGTAACAGACATAATAATTGAGCAATTTAAGTGACAGACTGTTATGTCAGGGCAATAATTTGACTGCTTTTTTCTAATTCAAAGAAACCGCATGGGGCTGCCAAATTTATTTATTTATAAAATAAATTCTTAATTCTTTTTGGAGTCAGAACAAAGTTAAAGTTATGAAAATTGTTTTTATAGCACACTGAACTCTTTTTTTCTCAAAAGATCAAGCACAATTTGAATCCTCATGATGTGACCTTTATGCTTTTGCAAGTATAATTCAGCATCGTTGTGTTTAGCAGCAGTAATTGTTTCCTCTGCTTCATGCGATTCCCATTAAAGCTGCCTAAACCACACTGTAATCTTTCTGAATCTCGGTGGATGGCTGTGTTCATCCACAGAGCTCAGCAACGGGGGACGGCGAGATGACCGGCTTAAGGGGTTAACTGCTGATCTGGAAACAGCAGGGTGGATTGCTAAAGGGGCTCAGTTGTTAGACTCGCAGACCCTCAGCTGGCCCGAGGCCAGTGTCTGAGAGCAAACAAGCATGAGCCAGACAGCCCAGTCAATCCGAGAGATTACACTCTTCACAACTGTTTAGCCTCTGCACTCCTGGAATGAAACGACTGACACAAAGTACAGAAAGTTATCATCTGTGGCACTCTGGAGTCTAAAGGATGTCTGTGAATGAGAAAAGGGAGTAAAGGGGCAAAAATGGGCCAGAGAGGAGAAGGAAGAGGAGCATAAACGAGAGGGGGTTAGCCTCTCAAGAGACTCCCAACATACTCAGTACAACATCAACATGTCACCATCCATTCCCCTTCCTTTCTGTAAATCTGAGGACCCTGCAGCCTCTTCAGGCCTAATGACTCCTGACTTGCTCCGTCCACCTCCAGCCAGTCACCGCACACAGCTAGAGCAGACAGAAAATCATTCAGCAGCTTGCCTGGATGAATATTTGATAGGGAGAGCGTATTTTTGCCCATGGTGAATAAGAACACAGTATGTGTGCGTATTGTGTGTGCAATGCATCTGCATGGATCTTGCCTTTTATGCAGCTATTTCAAGGAAAATTCCCAGAGATTGTTTTGCGCCCCATAGCTGATAAACATCTTCTAAAGTAACAGTTCCTCTGCTGTTAGCATCAATCAGTGCTATCCATGAAGGTCAAAGGACAAATTTACCATGTTAACCACATCAGTTAACTCACCTCAACCAATGAAAATCTTTATCTAACCCAGTGCCAAATTGTTTCCTTTGTCAAGAAGCTATAACTGATCTGTTCAGAGTATCTGTTTGTTGTGGCATCTGGTGCAAAGAGTGAGTCATATCTGCAGAGTTAGCCGTTTTACGTCATGAGCGATGTTCGTGTGCTTTGTGTCTTACCTTTAATTGAGCTCTTTAGCCAGGCTTTGGCTGCCTGCCATTATACACACTATAAAACACGGTTTCAATGAAAAACAAACACATGGAATACAATATGCTGTCTGTCAAGAACAAGTTTCCGATTCATTCAATCCTCCACCGGTTTGCTATTTCAGAGCAAGGCATGTGAAGATTTTGTGTCCTCTCCCACGGTATTATTTGTTGCTCTGACACTTATTCAAAGCATCATTATCGAACAAACCCAAAATACCAGGTGAGCCTTTGATGAGGACAGATCACTTAATTAAAATGAACAGGTTATAACACCACGCTCCCTTCCCCTTTTGTTGTTTAATATGAGAGCGAGCTGAGTGCCAAATTTCTCGCCAATGAAGTGGTTTTGAGGTGGTGAAACGAGCAGGAAATCATAGTGACAGAATTACTGCTGCCACCTGTGACCTCGCTGATGATGCCTTAAGCACATTTACATACAACTGTCCTGGGTTCAAAGTGGATTCGGCCCACCCATTTGGAAAGATTTAATTTATTACAGCATGTATGTTAAAACAGATGGCTGAATTATAGTCTATGAGCAGATTTAACTCTACAAACTCACACCCAACCAAATATAATGATCTTAAATTAAACTAGCATTGAGCATCGTACAACGCAAACCATTTTCGACAAACATCAGTTTTTTGACAAGACCTAAACCCTAGTCTACACAAATTCCCAAAAGGACCAAATTACTCTTGCTAACATTGCAGCTCACCTGCTTTTGTTTGGTTCTAATCTAGCAGATCCTACTTTACCACTTGCGTCCTGTTCAACAGGATGCTGAACCCACTGACAAGGCAGGGTGTGATTTATGACAATTAGTTTCTCATGTTGTGAGGTATGAATTGCTGTTAGAGGATGTGTGGTATATGTATACATTCTTTCATAACAGAGTAAAAGATACATTTTGTTTTAGAAAGAGCTATAAGGATTAGCGCAGAGTAAAGAGTGTCCCCTCGTGGTGGATAACAGTCCTGGATGCTACTGACCATGTGTGGCTGGAATGAATATTAGGAATGCATGATGTATTGGTAAAAGATCAGTTATGGGATGATATTACACATTTCATATAGTGCATGCTCATTTCCACATTTTATCCATTTGTATTACCAGTGGCATCACTAAACACTCAGAAGTTAATTTTCTAAAGTTTAATAAAACTGTTAAATGTAATATTTTAGCAAATCTCAAAATTAATATCCATTTTCATACAGTATATTATAATGTTTTGATACCTATATTCAACTTAAAAAGAATGATTTTAGTTTTTTTTTTTTTTGTTAGACAAAATAGTACAGAATTTTACAATCACAATGAAATCAAAATGGACAATTTTTTTTATTTACAAAATGTTCACGTCACAACAGGGAAGAAAAGATGGTAGCAATTTGTGTCTTATGCCGACTTTAATATTGGCCAAAAATAAAATAAAATAAAATAAAATCTAAATGATCAATATTGGCTAAAATTTGAATATTGTTGCATTCCTAATGAATATTTTCATTAAAGAGAAAAAAAGTAGTGGTCGACCGATATATTGCCAAGACCGATATATCGCCGATATTTGATATTTTTCAAATATCGGCATCGGCTGATAAGTTAGAGGCGGACTTTTATTTTGACGGCGCAGAGAACGGCAGCGCCTGAGCACAGAGTGCTCACATTCTCCCGCTTGTTCGCTGTCGTCGTTAACAGTTCTGTCCACGGACAGAATTCTGTCTAATAATCAGATAGAATGGTTAAACAAAGGAATTAAAATGTATACAAAAAATACTATAACGATTGCTTTTTTATTATTAGTAATAGAAAGGCACACATTATAATACTTCCTCATTTGCACTCAGCATTCAGCAAATATGCATTTATATAATTTAAACAAATCTTTCAATGTCTAATGAACATTTAATTTCACAAACCTTGCAAACTTAGTCGGATCCAGTTGTGAGATCTTGTGAAGGGTGCATTTGTATCCTGCATGATCGCGTGTTCTCTGTGTGACGGTCGGTGCGTGTGAATTGAATGCGGACAGGAGGTGAGTTCAGCTTCACTTCACTTCACACTCGCGATCGATAACTTTAAACTCATGATTTTAAATTATGCTGCACTTTATGCATTTTCCCACTGTCATATTCATGTAATTTTCACTGTGTGCTGTATGTAAAATGAGCGTTACCTTGGCTTTATTTAAAAAAAAAAAAAGATTTTCAATGCACAAAAACTTCCCAGAGTACTGAGTGGCCTGTTGGTTACAGTGTTTCCTTATGAAGGTATTTTTGGTGCAAAACAACTGAGTGAGCGTGACAGCGGAATTTGTAGTTGTAGAGAATAGACACACATGTGTATCAGTAAATCTGAAATCACAGACAAAAGTTGCAAACTTGAAGATATTTTTTTCTCTCCCACAAACACAAAACAACAGTTACACGTTCTTGAATCCTTCACTGCAAGTGCACAAATCCTAGTCTACGAATCACAAATCAAAAAACTCGTACGCTCACAAGTTTTGCTACTAATGCTGCAGTGAATATGGTGCAAAACACATATACACACCTGCATCAAAAAATGTGAAGTCACAGACAAATTTTGTACATCCGCAAATCAGTATGTGAATTCTTGCAATGAGAGTTGCACGCTTTTTGAATGTTTTCTTACATATATTTTTTTCTTGGATGCTTTTTCTAGCACAAACACAAGTGCACAACTACAACGGCGTGAATCTGCTGCTACGAGTCTCAAACACTGTTTTTCGCTTGCAAATGACAAGTTTCACGCTCTCTCCCTTATGCACCGCCTATCTGTGTGATAAATGGTGCAAAAGTCATTTGTGCATCTGTAGAGGCAACGGCACTGTTCAGAGAGCAAAGAATTTCAGCCAATCAGAAGAGCTCATTTAGGCGCCTGAAACACGCCCCCTAGTTTTAACCACAACCCCGGAAAATCGCGAGCTGCGAGCATCTTGACAGCGACAAGTATCAGAAAAGGTACGTGGCTATTTTTTCTTTCTGAAATCATTTGTTTATAGCTTAAATATAGCTACGTTGGTAAACAGTGTTTCTTAGTTAGGTTAGCAAATCTTATTTCACGAAAGGTAAGCTAACGTTAGCCTACCTGCACTGTTAAGTGTGCTATTCAATCGTCTCGTATTAAATTACACTGTCTAATATAACGATTTATTCCTTGTATTCTGTTATGCTTTACCTTATAGAAAACTAAAGGTAAACTAAAGGTAATTTACAGCAGACAATCTATATTAGGTAAATATCTATAGTAGTAGATACTGAGCCAAATCACAAAACAAGGATTCTCAAAGGAATGAAAACTGAGATAACTAAAGTAATTAGTAATCCTACCCAACACTGAGAGTAATAATTACTAGGCAAATTACCTACTATAGATTGCCTGCTGTAAATTACCTTTAGTTTACTATAGTAGGCTATCCCAATAAAAATTACTATTCACCAAAGAAAAAAAACATGGTACCCTTGGTTTTAACTTATTCACCTGTGAAGATGCACCCTGATCTGTCATTTTTCTATAAGGTAAAGCATAACAGAATACAAGGAATAAATCGTTATATTAGACAGTGTAATTTAATACGAGACGATTGAATAGCACACTTAACAGTGCAGGTAGGCTAACATTAGCTTACCTTCGTGAAATAAGATTTGCTAACCTAACTAAGAAACACTGTTTACCAACGTAGCTATATTTAAGCTATAAACAAATGATTTCAGAAAGAAAAAATAGCCACAGTACCTTTTCTGATACTTGTCGCTGTCAAGATGCTCGCAGCTCGCGATTTTTCGGGGTTGTGGCTAAAACTAGGGGGCGTGTTTCAGGCGCCCAAATGAGCTCTTCTGATTGGCTGAAATTCTCTGCTCTCTGAACAGTGCGCGCCGTTGCCTCTACAGATGCACAAATCACTTTTGCACCATTTATCACACAGATAGGCGGTTGAATAAGGGAACGTGGAGAGCGTGAAACTTGTCATTTGCAAGCGAAAAACAGTGTTTGAGACTCGTAGCAGCAGATTCACGCCGTTGTAGTTGTGCACTTGTGTTTGTGCTAGAAAAAGCATCCAAGAAAAAAATATATATATGTAAGAAAACATTCTACAAGCGTGCAAATCTCATTGCAAGAATTCACAAACTGATTTGCGGATGTACAAAATTCGTCTGTGACTTCACATTTTTGATGCAGGTGTGTGAATGTGTTTTGCACCATATTCACTGCAGCAATAGTAGCAAAACTTGTGAGCGTACGAGTTTCTTGATTTGTGATTCGTAGACTAGGATTTGTGCACCTGCAGTGAAGGATTCAAGAACGTGTAACAGTTGTGTTGTGTTTGTGGGAGAGAAAAAAAAAATCTACAAGTTTGCAAATTTTGTCTGTGACTTCAGATTTACTGATACACATGTGTGGCTATTCTCTACAACTACAAATTCCGCTGTCACGCTCACTCAGTTGTTTTGCACCAAAAATACCTTCATATTTCCTTCTTAAATATTTATTTAAGATTGTGAAAAAAATTTTATTTTATTGTGAAAAATACTTTGTCATCTAAAGTATAAGTATGTTTATTTTACACATTTTTTAAATCCATTTTCAAATGATTTCAAATGTCTTAAATATTAATTCAAATACATAAAATTATATCAGCCATCGGCATCAGCTGTCAAAAAAACAATATCGGTCGACCACTAAAAAAAAGGCCAGCCAACATCAACAACCAATCATATGCTGCAAAAAGCATGAACATGCTGCCTCTCAAATGACTCTTAGCGTCTGTTGTTATCAGAAACATTGTTTTGTGAAATAACCTAATATGGACCACCTCTAAAGACAAAAGCTAAACAAATCACACAAATATGGCAATGCTAAACCTCCACCTACACCAGGCGTTCTGCTCACATTACTCCTCTACTGCATGATCTTCACTGGCTACCTGTGGCATCACGTATTCACTTTAAGATATTACTTCTAAAGTTTAAGGCATTAAATGGTCTTGCGCCTCCATATCTGTCTGACCTACTGTACTCCTATTCTCCTGCACAGTCTCGCAGATCATCTGAGCTTGGTCTTTTGTCCATTCCTCGTTTTCGGCTGTCCACTGTAGGTGGTAGGTCATTTAGTGTTAATGCTCCGAAATTATGGAATTCGCTACCCCTTACACTTTGTAATATACCATCTTTATCTTCATTCAAGACTCAGCTAAAAACGTATATTTTTAATATGTATTTTGGATAATATGACCTTATGTGTTTGTATTGTGTATATGGGTGTGCAAATGTTTTGTTTAGCACTATATAAAGTGACCTTGAGCTATGGAAAGGCACTATATAAATAAAACTACTACTTCTTCTTCTAAAACAGACTTGATCATTTGATGACGCTACTTCGCTCTGTGGCTAACCCGAAGGAGAGGAGATTTATAGAGAATGCTGGAGGGCAGCTACAGGGAAGGAGACATGATGTGGGTGGCTCCCCATGGCACCCTGCCCCATGGCCCTCTCCTGTGGGCACTGCCTGTCCACCCCACACATCACTCACGCCTCAAATACAGCACAGATAGCTAACCACACCCCATGAGACATGGGAGTACATTGTCTGATCGCTGTTCACAGCACTGAACAGATACAAATGGTTTTTACCATGTAGCTCTGTGGACCCCGGTACCTCTCTCGGTCTCTCTGGCATTCACCTGACAGGGCTGAGCGACAGGCGTGCAAATCTGCAGAGGCTGGATTTAATGCTCTAAAAAGCACACGGGCCACCACTACCATCCTACCTTTAATCAGAGAGAACGAGAGAGAAAGACAGGCCAGGGTTATGCTCAATTCTCAGACTAGGGGAGCGACATGAACAACAGATGCTCTTACAAACCAAAACAGGAACAAGGAGTCAACACAAGGGAATCGCACACACTCTTTCTGATTGGAACTGCGACATCCTCTCAAGTTGCTCTCATGTCGAACAGGCAGTAAAAGGCAAGTTCAACTCAGTTCTCTGATGCCTCTGGGTGAGGCCCAAACTGTCTCTGGTAAATTATTGCAAACGTAATACAATTTAGAGGCTGTAAACCGAGAAACTAGTTAGCAGAAACGTCCCACATACTGTAGCAACAACAGTCAAATAAGATGCATGATATATTGGTACATTATCAGTTATGAGCCAGTATTACAGATTTTTCATTTATCATATCGGTCGGTTGTTAAGTGTCCGTTAATGCATATTTTATATATAACACATGCTCATTTCCCCTATTTTTACAATTAGATTACCTTTGCCATCACTAAACACTCACAAGTTAATCTCTAAAAACATTAATAATTTCATAACACTGTTAAATATAATCTTTAGCTGATCTCAAAATGAATATCCATTTTGTCATACAGTGCATTATAATGTTGTGATGCCTAAATTCACTTGTAGTATTTAAAGGTGCATTCAGTTTGGTGCTAATTTAAAAGGTTTTACATAAAAAAAATGTTCAAATGAGATGAAGTCAGTGCTCATAACAGTTTTCTATAAAAAGTGTTTTAGTTATGTATGGTGTTTCACTAAACGTTGAGGAAACTTGGAGTCCATAGTTTATTGGCTGTGAGGCCCAAACTGACTCTGGTAAGCTATTGCAAATGTAATGCATTTCAGAGGCTGTAAACTGAGAAACTACTTAGCAGGAATGTTCCACCAAAGCTACAACAGTTAGTCAGTCTTGGGGTAATTAATGCACCATGTTTTGATTGTTATGGAATTTAAAACTGCTTTTATGAGTGTAATTTTCAGTCTACACACACTGGAGAACAGACTCAACAAGCTATTGCTCTCCAATTTTGTCATGAACTTCCAACCCACATATTTCTGACTGCCTACAGAAAATGGTGAAACCCTTTGAGTAACAACCTGGATTTGGAATATAATACTGTAGAGGAGAAGTGTAGCAAAAAAAAAAAGTGTGATGTTCACAAACATCCAGGAGGAAGAGTACATAGAAAGGAGAATATGCACACATATGGAATAAAGGGCTGAAATGAAACATACGGAAGTGAAATAAGAAGGGAAGAGAAGACAGGCACTGAAGAGGCGTTTCCGCTCAAGTCCTCCGGCATTGGTATGTTAATGCTGCCAGCTTCCTCTGCTTATCCTACACAGGATCTTGCTAAGGCATATTGCCTTCAGCAGAGCCTGGCATGAACCTGGCACCAACACCACCTCACACACACAAACACACATCAGTCTGCCCCTTTCTAGCTATTTAGTTATTCATAAGGTGGCATATGTGCCATCCTGACACACAGTACATGACAAATGCCACGTCTAGTCATTCGCTCATGATTGCAGTATGATCGCAAATCTTTGCAGATAAATCTATCCATTGAGTTATAATTATTAGTGATGGTGGTAATGGACAGGATGCCAACAAATGTTGTTGATTGAGCTAAAAGGGATAGTTCACCCAAAATTTTAATTCTGCCATTATTTACTCATCCTCATGTTGATGCAAACCTGCATGACTTACTTTCTTCTGTGGAACTAAAAGAAGATATGTTGAGACATGTATTAGTGTATTTTAGCCGATAAATGGAATTCAATTGTCACCAAAGTTTTTGGTTACCAACACTTTTCAAAATTGTTTTTGTTTTTTTCTTCAGTTGTTCAACATTGCATTGCTTTGCATGCTGGATCTCTGCCTTTGGCACTTGGTTTAGTTTGGTGTGCTAAACACGTGCAGCTGGCACGATTAAATTATTGCCATATCAGTGAGAAACAGTGTCAAATAAATTTGCCAAACCTAACAAACATAAACAACCTCATATTGTGCTGCAATATGTGTGCTATTCTTTTATACTGAGAGGGTAGTAAATAGAATGTACAATATACCAAATGGTGAGACATATACACTGAAAAAAATATATGGAGAGAGAGAGAGAGAAAGAGAAAAAGAGAGTGACATTTCTCCCCACTTCTCTTCAAACAAACGTGTCCACCAGGAGAGGACTGCATTGTCTAAGCTGTAGCTAAAGCTGGATGCCTTATTTATTGTTTTTAATTGCTCTGTTGATCAATGGCTTTCAACAAAACTCTGTAATCAGTGTTGGGGAAAGTTACTTTTAAAAGTAATGCATTACAATATTGCGTTACTCCATAAAAAAGTAACTAATTACGTTACTTAGTTACTTTTTATGGAAAGTAATGCGTTGCGTTACTTTTTTAAATCGGACAGGGCTTGCTTGTTTGATTTTAATATAAAAAGTTATATTTTTGGCAACTGTAAAGGCCCTTTCATACTAAAAGTGAAATTAATAAGCCTCAGTCTGAAGGGAAAGTACATTTACGTCCGGACAGTAGAATGCAGAAGAAGAAACTTCAACACACTTCAGCAATAAAAAAAGACACACAAATGTTTGTCTAGAGTAATTTTTTCTTCGTGTGGTTGAACTGGATCATTGAAGGTCAGAAGCAAATAGAATGAGATTAAATACATAAAGGATATTGTGTTGTTTAACATTTAATTATTGCGGGTTTGCGTTTTATTCTGAGTTGCATTATTTTTATTCTTTTTGAGGAATATTGAATCTGTGTTTTTTTTGTTTGTTTTTTGTGAGTGAGATGAATTAATGAGAGCTGTCAAACAATAAATTGGTGAAAAAAAAAACAAAGTAACTGGAGTTACTTATTGAAAAAGTAACTCAGATATTTCCTAACAAATTAAAAAGTAATGCATTACTTTAATAGTTACTTGAAAAAAGTAATCTGATTACGTAACTCGCGTTACTTGTAATGCGTTACCCCCAACACTGTCTGTAATAATCATCCCACAATAGATCTGTTACGGTTCTGACAGCTGATAAAATGATCGGAGCCACCCTGGAGATTCAACAGAGGTATGAAAAAGAGAAGAACAGGAAATTTGATGCAAACTAAAGTTGTTGGTTTTGCCCTATGATTAAGCAATATCACATGAGAAAGAGAGCTGTCTGAATATCAGCATGGCTGTGATTCGGTCATAGGTAATGACAGTCATGCTAAAATTACTGTTTTTGAAAGTCTCTTATGCTCACCAAGGCTGCATTCATTTTAAATAAATACAGTAAAACATTAATATCCAGAAATATGATTACAATTTAAAAATAAATGTTTTTAATTTTTTAAATGTAATTTATTTCTGTGGTTCTGACCCCCAATTTTTTAATGGTAATCAGAAAAGTTTGAGTCAATTTTCTTTACCATGAAAATAGAGGTCCAAACCAGGTAATTAGGTATTATGTAAAACTGGATCAAACAAGAATTGTTTGACATTAGTACTGCTCACTTTGAGTGTATCTGTAGCTGCTTGTAAGTCACCCTCTGCAGAACAAAGCAAACTATAACTGAAATGAAATAGCACCTATCACTGACATTTGATGGGAACACGAGACTGACACTTTTCTGTGCAAGTCTATTCTATATGTAAATGAACTCAACATCAAAACACCTTCCCTTTTAACAGGTTAAGCCTTACTACAATATACATAATAAAAACCAAGCCATTGCTGTACATTTTGCAAAGCCTTATGAAATTTTAAACAGCCAATCAGGTGGCATTTATTCTCTTTAATCTCCTGGAGGTAGCCAATGGGGAAAGAGCCTTGGGTGAGCAGGGCCCAGCGGGGATCCAGCCTGCGGCTGCTAACATTGCCTGTGCTAAACTAAACACTAAAACACTCAAATTTATGCTTATCTACCACTAAAACTTTCAGCTTTAACTTTGTGTTTTGCTTTCACACAGCACATGAAGAGGGATCCAAAAGGCCTTGTTTTATTAAGCAGTGAGGTTGTTGAATATCATTTTATGCATGACCAAAATCTGACTTTATCATCCAAATTCAACAATTCTCAAACCACTAGAGAAGCCAAAACTACAACCAAAGCTCCATGTGAAACTTATCTAACACAAAGAACTGATGCCGAGTACACTCTTAAAAATAAAGGTGCTTCATGATGCAATAGAAGAACCTTTTTGTCTAAATGGTTCCATAAAGAACCTTTAACATCTGAAGAACCTTTCTGTTTCACAAAAGGTTCTTTGTGGCGAAAGAAGGTTCTTCAGATTATAAAAAGGTAAGAAAGAAATGGTTATTTAAAGAACCTTTGACTGAATGGTTCTTTCTGGAACCAAAAATGGTTCTTCTATGGCATCGCTTGAAGAACCTTTTGAAGCACCTTTATTTTTAAGAGTGTAGCATGTAGCATGTCATTCTTACTGATTCACTACAGCCATGAGAAACAGGTCAGACATGAAGACCGCAGAAACATCACTCCGGCATTAGACTGCTCTCCTCTCATCCACGTCTAGACTCATGCTTCATTTCAAGTGACAGGCCACTTATAAAAGACTCATAGCGAAAGCCAGCCTATACTCACGTCCTGAATATGTACTGCATTTAAAGAACTTCTTGACAGTTCAAACAAAAATAATGACAAATAAAATAAATAATAAAATGTAAATGTTAGTGTATTTTGGTAATTGCTTTGGGCAGCTGAACCATTCTTCAAAATACCTTAGTTTAGTAAATGATGACAGAATTTTCATTTTGGGTGAAATATCCCTGTATTAAAATATATACTGTATGTAGCTACTAATATAGAATAAGTACTGCAGGGCATTTTTAATTATTGTTGTTTTATTTGTAAGGGTACACAAATAAACAAATGCATGACACACTGTATACTTCCAGAAAAAGTACACATTTGTACCTAAAGGGTCCATATTGCTGGTACATAACACCTAAAGTGTACATATTCATACCTAAAAGGCACAAAAGAGTACCTTTTAAAAGGTACCACTCCAGTGACAGCGTTTGTACCTTTTTTTCTGAGAGTGTAGCACAGTTAGCCTATGGTTATTGTCAGCTGCAATTAAGATGTCTGTTTCTGGATCAACATCTTTTGTTGGTCTTAGAACAACATTCCTGGCAAACATAGTAATAACGTTCACCATTAACAAGCACTCACATCTTACTGGTTTACAGGAATATTGTTCTAAGACCAACAAGGATGTTGATTGAGGAAACATTTCCTACTTGGATAAATAATGGCAGGTGAGAGAAATGTAGCATTTAGTCATCACTGTAACTTAGTAGCGTATTATAAGTACTGTAACAGAACCAGACAAACCCTTAAAGGCAGTCATACTCTCAAATAAGCACATGTGCACGCACTTCTGTTGCTCTATCTAAACTGAGATCAACAGCAGCTCATAGGTAGTCCATAAGAATGATCTTGCCCTATAGTCTTCATTAGCAAAGCACTTTGAATGATAAAGAAATCCCAAATCAATCTGCTATCAGCACTCAGAGACACAGGTTAAGCACAGATAAACTGTCACTCAATTACTCTCTCTCTCTCTCCCTTATTCTCTTTCAGTTTTTATTTCTATCATATTTCATTTCCACACCACCTGAAGTGTCTTCGTTCTGGTTTGTTCAATTTGCATTTGGTTCTAATTAGTTTGATGCCTCTCCTCTGATTCTCTTCTCTTCTCTTCTCTTCTCTTCTCTTCTCTTCAGCTGTGTGCAAACGAGCGTACGTGATGCTGACAGTTTGACAAGGCCCTTAGCCGCGCTGTGGAGTGTGTAACAACAATCATTAGTGAACACCTAAAGCTTGGGAGCCCATTAAAACAGAGGAATAGGACACACACACACACAAACAAAAACAACACACACACCACAAACACACACACACACACACACCCACCACACACACACACACACACACACACACACACACAACACACACAACACACAACACACACACCAACACACACACACACACACACATTTACCTGCTCTCATAATGCATGTGTGCACTTTACATACACCACTCACATCTCTAAGCATCCAAAACACACACACACACACACACAAACCCCACAGGGAAGTCAATATCTCTGATTTCCCCTGTCAGCGCTGTGGCAGGCTACCTTAAAGAGACATCAATCTGTGATGTCAGCACTTATCTAATGAAGCCTTTCAGATCGATGGGCACACTGCCCGCTAAACGCACTCCCACACACCCAAACACACCAGATGGATGCATTCTCTAATGAATGAACAGACGTAACCATTCCATCTCAGTGCTCAATGATATCATCTTAATGACAGAGAGGGGGGGCACCGAAAGAGCTGGTGTTTTATGTGTTAATTATTATAACTGTACTGATCAGTTAATGACTGTGTGTGTATACGTGTGTGTGTGAGAAAGTGTCTGTAAATAAAGCTGTGTGCTGCAGTGGCATACGCTATCTTTCCGCATCATTAGGCTCGTTGGGCTACACGCTTGTGCAAACACACACACACATACACACACACACACACACACACACACACACAAGAGGGCCATTTATGTGTCTATAGGATCTGTGCATGATGATAGGCAGCCTAACATTAAATTAATGGAGAGTGGACTGTGCAGGCTTCACCTCGCACACACACACTAGCCCAATCAGATACTCTCATATAACACACTCTTTGTGCTGGCGTGCGGTGATGTAACACATTTACTAATGCGGCTGATTTAATAGTAGAGCTGCATGCTGGTAGAAATTCTGGCATAAATGCTTAACTAACTTAGACGAGTGCACTTGCACACATTGACCTACCAATCTAAACCAGTTTCCCAACTTTTTTTTCACAGTTTAGCAGTAAACAACCCCAAACTCCCCACAAAAAACACACGCACACCACTTCTAAGCACTGAAACATAGCAAAAATTACAAATCCGCTTGCTTCAAATGGCATATTAAAACTGGATATTATATATTAAAAGTAGTACTCACATTTAATGTGAAACCTGAGCTTAGGTCAGGTAGGAACACAAGGTCATAGGTAGCTTTATGTTGTTGGTGATGACAAAACAACAAATTCACATATCGTCACTGTCGGGTGGAAACATTCTATGTAAAAAAGCACTACCACTTTCAGGCAAAGTGAAAAACTATATATATAAATAATATATCTATATATATATGATCATATATATATATATATCTATATATATATATATATATATATATATTATATTAGTATATAGATATATATCTATCTTTCCAGTAATTAAACAGCGTCGTCAGAGTTGGTATTGTGGCTTTATATATGATCAGACACTTAATGTTACGAGGTTTTTGAAGACGAAAGACGGCAATATTTGTTTTGTCCATCATTAGAACGCCAGCATCTAAGGCAGTAAGTGCATCGCATTACATTTATATCAACTTATAGTTTACAAAGTTTATTGTAGCTATATGGGCTGCTCAGTTTTTGTTGTGAATAATTTGGCCAAAATGTCATGATAATAAAAAGATGAAGCGCTTGCACAGGAATATAAACAGTACTGTAGCTCTTCTCTTCAAACACAACCCACACACACACACACACACAACACACCACACCACACCACACACAGCCTTATAGACAGGTGTTCTTGAGTAAAGGAAACGCTGTACTTATTCAAACATCAGTTCTGTATTTAACCTTGCACTGCGAACGAGCAGAGATCTGTCTCCAGACTACGCGTGGCGCTTCATTCTGAATGGAGGAGGGTGGAGTTATGAGGTTTCGCTGAGAGTTTGATGATCCAATAGCGTTACGAGGTTTAGTCACAAGCTCATTTGAATGCTTTTCATTGGTTAAATACTTGTAAAACCCTCAAACAGACATAAGGAAGACCAATAGCAATGATTTAAAATAATACTAATAATAAGAAATTAACAGAGATAGAACGTTTTGATAAGTTTCACGGCACACCTGACAACTTGTCACGTACACTAGTCCTAATTAAACAGGGATATACCAAATTATAACTATAAATAAAAATATAATAAAATAAAACAAAAATATTACTTTTTTCTTTTAAGGACACCCCCAGAAGGACTTTTTCCCCCCCTGATGCCATATTTAGTAGATTTACACTCAACATATGATTACTTTTTTTTTCTTCTAATTAAGGCAAGTCTCATAAGCAGTTGTCACAATGGGCTTATCATTAAGGAACATTAAGTTCTCCAGATCACTGTCACTGCGCACACAGCTGTTCTCAAACCTCTTAGACTCTACACAGGACTATAATGGATGAAATACTCATACACAGACTTCTGTCAAAAGTTCATAAAAGCCTGAAGTCCATGTGGAAAATTACTTAGATGATGGTGCTATTGGAAAATTTGGTAACACCAAAAGAAATGGCAGATCACCGAATAGCTATTACAAATGGTGGCTTCAGTAGTCAATTATAACTGACCTATAATTTACTGAAAAACATTAAAAAAATCACTTAATCCCCAAATTTACGCTTCTAATGCAGTCCCCTGCAAAGCATGCTGGGAACTACAGATCCACTACCTAGTTAGTTATGCCAACAAATTATTATTTATGCAGTTTTAACACAAATTAAGTAAACTTTCATTTTAAATATATTAGGCGGAGTTAACACAATGAAATTAAGTTGTTACAAAACGTTTAAAAATCAGCTCATTTTAATAAATTTAACTGAACAAGAGGCCCATTTTATACTCTATAAATAAAAATAAATAAATTCTACTGTGGAATAAATAATAGATCACACATATTCTTCTACACACACAAACAGTTCAATTTACTGCAGCACAAATCCTTTGTGTTCAGATTTGTCACACCAGGCCAATTACAGTCATCAGGAAGACAGCTGCTTATTGATAGTCATCGTGTCCGAACGGCGATTTCACTCACTAGTTTGCATGTCTTTACATCAAGCATTGATTAGCCTGCTGTAGCAGTTTCTGTTAATATTGCTCACCCACACAAAATCCATAAAAGACCTGTGTGTGTGTGAATGTGTGTGTGTGTGTGAGAAGAACAGAGATAACCGGGTCAGAGTGAGACACACTGTACTATTAGTACTTTAATTCTCTAAAATGCAATAAACACAGCAATGATGATCTGTGTAAAAACAAACTAACAGCATATACCTGTTTTTTTTTTCAATAAAATCATATAAAAGGCTAAATGTTAAATTAGAAAACAACCAAACAAAAATACAGATAATAAAGCTATTGTTATGGTTAATTCAGGGTTTGAGGGCTACTGGATATGTGTAAGCTCATTTTTGGATCTGAAAAGAAAAACAAGGCACGTCAGGGGAAGGTCTATTGTTGTCCAGACCAAATCTCATATTTTGTTCAGATATTGGAAAAGACCCCGAGTACCACTTGATATCTCAGACAGAGAGAGTGAAAGAGGAAGACAGACCCCCTGATGAGAGTGAGTGTGCCATCTGATGAAATTTCTCTCAGCAGGATATCAGGGGTCAGAGAAATGTGTAACACCCTCACAAACATAGAGATTTGCTCTAATACCACACATAACTAACACATACACAGAGAGATAACAGAAAGCACACCTGCTCTATGTGTGGAGAGGAAGGTCTAAAGGCAATCTATACAGTATTTTGACAACATGTGTTTTGAAAAACGACCATCTGACCTCTTTCTGAACTACAGGTTTCTATACACACTAAAACAGGAACTGACAACAGGAACAAGTGCAGCTTACAAAGGGGTCATATGATGCAATTTCAATTTTTTCTTTCTCTTTGGAGTGTTACAAGCTCTTGGTGCATAAAGAAGATCTGTAAAGTTGCAAAGACTAAAGTCTCAAATCCAAAGAGATATTCTTTATAAAAGTTAAGAGTCAGCCACACCTACCTAAAATGGCTCATTCTAACACGCCCCCACATGTCTACGTCACTATGTGGGAAGATTTGCATAACACCGCCCAAATGTTCACGCAAAGAAAGAAGACATAACTTTTATTCTCGCTGTAGTATTGTTGCCGCCATGTTGTGAAGGCGCTGTGTGTTTCGTTGTGAAAGCGAAACTACTTTGTTTGGCCTTCCAAAAGAGGATGATATCGCTTTGTCATACCTGGAGCTGATCCGTGCTGGTCGCTGAGGAAATACATCAACTTCGCGCGGTCGATCGCCTGATCGGCTTTCACCGTGGACGAAGCGGAGTCCAGCCCGGGGTCGTCACATGTTGTTGCCCTAAGCCCACCGGACGCTCCTTTGTCGAATCCGCCGGCTGCGCCATTCTCAAGCCCACCGGCCTCCGCTCACTCTAGCCCGCCCGCTGCCGCTCACTCTAGACCACCGGCCTAGGCTCCACCCTAGGACGCTTGCTGAGGTGACGCTGTTGTGTTTCGTTGTGAAAGCGAAACTACTTTGTTTGGCCTTCCAAAAGAGGACACGACCAGAAATCAGTGGTTAAGTGTATTTACAACACTGTTCCAGAACAAAATATTCAGATGTGTGCTGCACATTCTATGGAGGACTGTTTCCTGATCCTGGAAGAGTAGACAACAATGCCGGCTGTTCTGACTCACAGACTGTAAGTAAGTTTTTTTTATGTTTAAAGAGTTTTTATATTTTATTTATTTAAAGTGAGTTTTTTGGGCAGTGTAGATAGGGCTTGTTGTTTGTCATTTCTCTGATCACAAATGAAGACAGGTTTGATGTTTACGCGGCGTGATGCAACGCAACGAGTAAAAAGACAATATAAGTCATTATAAACCGTAATTATGTCCACACTGGATGCAACAAATGCCTAGTTTATATTGGGTTTTAATGTTTAATGTTTTTTTTTGGCTCAACGCTCCGGGACACAGCATCACAGTATGGTAAGGGGCGTAACATTTCCGTCACACGCTTGAGGTATTCGGCCAATCATAATGCACTGGATAGCTGGCCAATCACAGCACACCTCGCTTTTCAGACCGATGAGCTTTGTAAAAATCGTCGAGTTTCAGAAAGGCGGGGCATAGAGGAGAAACAATAATGTACAGTATGTGGAAAATAATGTGTTTTTTGAACCTTAAACCGCATGAACACATTTCATTACACCAAATACACAAAATAATGTTCTTTTTAGCAACATCATATGACCCCTTTAAAGGATCAAAATAGAGTGTGACTAAAACAATAACTCAAGACCTACAACGAATCTGCACCTGCAGAACTCAGAAACAGCATGCAACCAGCGGTACATTTCAAACGTTAAAGCATAAGTTTGATATTTCTGTTTTTTATTTGTTGTATACATTTGACTATAAAGTTATGACAAATACGATATTTGCTTTGCCATTATGGGGTGTGCACATATCCACTCCATGGAGTGTAGATCAGTGTGAATAAATCATAAAACATTAACATAAAAAATAGCATAAAATGTGAAAAATTAAGGCGCTATGTGTGTGTATAGTGATGTATATATATATATATAGTGTGTGTGATTCTAGTGAATCAGTTCACTCAGATGGTTACTGGAAATGAACACCAATTTGACCACCATTGTGGGGCATTTTAAGTATTTTTATAGACTAAAATGTTAATTTAAATGCTGTTTATTACTTTTTTGGGGATTATGTTAACTAATATTAAGTCAAGGTGCATTTTAAGGTTCTCAAAAAAGAGAGGAGAGGGAAAAAAGAGGTAGAAAGAAGGAAAAATACACTGTAGATTCAACTTAAAGCATCCGGGACCGAGACCTATCAGCATTCATCCCCTCTGTGTGTCATTTCTTTATATAATAACAGATAATGACTCAGGCAGTTGTGTGGGCAGCCTTTGGCGCAGAGAAGACCCATGGGGGCTGCTGGTTTGGCACCGAGCGATCCTCAGAAATAAGTACAGGCAGGCAGGAGGCAGTCTATTGGCCCAGAGTGATGGCTCGCTTGTTGCTTATCGAAGCCCAATAAATCTACACATGGCGAGCGAGATATGAGAACGCTTATCTCATCTACTCCCTTACTCACACATCCATACATATTCTTCAGATTTACCCGGGGACGGAGAGGTTATTTAGCTGAATAAAAAAAGAGAGAGAGAGAGAGAAGAATAATAAGCAGTGGGTTGTGAAGTAAAAAAAGGCTATATTGAAGAGGAGGAGAGAGAGGCTGATAATACATATATATGGGGAGTAAACAGAGACGCTCTGAGACTCTCAGCAACAAAGAAGCTTTAGAGAAAGATGACGCAATAAACTACCAAATAAAATCCTCTCTCTCTCTGAAAATGCTTTAGAGGTGAAGGCAATAGCGTTTACCTGCTAAATTGTAAGGGATTCAGCACTTTCGAGGATTGTTGGGGTGGCGGGGGGGGGTGGGGGGGGGTTGGGTCCCCACATCCCTAGAGTCACCACATCCCCAACAAACACAAGATGGTCTTTAGGCTGAAAATGAGGTGTGTTTTCACATCAGGCGATGGGGCGGCTAACGGCCGGTCAAGGAGGCACACTTAGCTTTAAGAGGCTAGCAATACAACCAAGGTACCCATCAATGGCGTTTTGATATCATCACACACAGGGCTGTGTGTTCAATAAGTCCCAGGGCTTACTCGGTGCACTGGGGTTTTCAGGTGTTAGCCATATGCTAACTGCTAATATGAGATCTAATCATGGGAGTTCAGACCCTGAGCGTGCGCGTCAATCCCAGCCTAATGCCACCTTATTGCTGTGAGCCTGTTCTGTTTGCCCTGAGCTTGATCCTGAGCTCCACTCACACCAGCTCACACCCACCGCCGGGCCTAGCTGCGGCGCATGGGGAACAGGGACGAGGGATGAGCGGCGTGACCCCTCCGGGTCTGCTTGTGGTGATGAATAGGCTCGCTGGCTAACACAGGCAGATTACCCCCTTAACAGGGTCTGTTAGAGACGAGTGATGGAGGGATGAAAGGAGGAGTGATAAATGACAGATTTATCTTTCTCTTCCAGCAGAGACGCCTCTGCGGCAAGAGCAATAAAGCGACCGGAGAGAGAGATGACGGAGACAATTATGTCAAGCCCAGCTGTCAATCACGACGATGAGAGAAATAGCACGTGTGTGTGTGTGTGTTGACTTGTGGCCCTGGCAGGGGGCTCGTAGCGGGGCGACAGGCGGGCATAATACTCTCATCACTCTTCCTCTGGTTGTCATGGCGTCAGAAGTGGCCCTGGGCGCCACGGCGACCGCTGCTTGAGCCTCCAATCTCACGGAAATATTCCTAAACTGCAATTTTTCATATTTCCCTGTATGCATAAAGAGATGAAAGATTACCCCATCGTTTGTATTGTCTCTCTGAGGTGATGCTCCGATATTAGTTTATCCACTGCACCTAGGATTGCTTCTCTAAGCAAGACAGATCGGCACGGGGAAGGAGGGCAATATTCAGCCAAACATATTCAGCTCATCTTTTATACGCTGCATTTTTTGAACAGACACAGGTATGAAACGGGTGTCTAAACAAGACTGCTATGAAAGCTAAATGGAAAGAGTGAGACAGAGAGAGAAAGAGAAGGTGAGAGAGAAAGCGGAAAAAAAGAAATTGTTTCTTTTTGAGAATTTTAATTGCGAGGCAATTTGTGGCATTGCGATTTTTTGTGTGCGTGTGTGGCTTTGCCAACAATTTTTCGCATACGGTAGGTAACCAATCTTCATATTAATTCCTGCTGTAGTTATCAAACTTTTATGAAAATGGAAATTAAAGCAGAACTGATTTCAAGAATCAATTTGAAGGAGGGAATAACAAATACATTTCCAACTAAAAGGCTCCAGTGATTTATGCGATGTTTGCACTGTGTGCCAGTGCTGGCTCTTTTTGCTGGAAAAGGAGGATGAGAAGGACAGAGTATGAGGAAAGAAAGAGAACGAGTGCATTTTGGGTCAAAGAAAGTGTTGCAATTCTTCTCCACCCAGCCAAGTGTAAAACTCATTAAACAATGCATAATGCCTTTAATCAAATCAATGGCGAGAGCAACTCCAAACTGATGGCTCCTATGAAAACTTACACAAAGCATAGAGAATTTCTAATTTATTTATGAAACATCAACTAAGATGGAGGAATTATCTCCAAAATGAGCTTAATTGTGCTTTTGCGTTCGGATCGATATCGCAGTGGAAAAAGAAAACAAAGCACAAAGGTGAAAAAGACAAACGGAAAAGGTGATGGAGTTGAAGGGATATCGGCGTTCTCTCAAGGCTGAGGGGAGTTCATGCAGGATTTGCTGTAACTAATTATTAATGGGACTGAACAGATGATGTGGTAATAGGTATAGAGCTAGACACATTTTGTGGCCACTCATCCTGATCTTCCAAATGAGAAACCAGCCGCCACAAAACAACTGAACCAAAAAGATCACAATGAAGAAGACTTCCAAATGAAAACGATAATCACATCACTACAGTCTGAAGTTTTTCCAATCATTCAACAACTTAATCCTACACCTTTTATTTAACAAAGTGCTTAGGTATGACTGGCAATTTATAGCAACAACTTCAGGAGTTTTCAGACTTTCTGATGCCATGGGCCCCTAAATGTGATAATCTTCTTCTTACAAAAAGCTATACATTACATATTACCTTTTTGAATATTTTAAAGAAAAAGAGTATATTAGTAGTAGTATTATCTAACATTAATATTATTATATGTCTTATTTATAATCTGGTTAATGATATATGATATGATATAATAATATAACATAATTTTTGATGCCTCAAATGCAATGATCACCATGTGAATATCTATACTATATATTGAGTATCATAAGAAAAATAACATTAGTATTCTTATTATAAAAATATAACATGATATATTCAGATTATACAGTAGTTAGTTTTAAAAAAGGGCTGTCAATAGAATAACTGTGATGATCAGTCTTGTGTTTAGACATCAGACTGAAAAATTAATGTGAAAAATGTATAATTTAATGTTTTAAAAATATATGTTATAAAGATACAATGCTACTATTGACAGCTCTAAAATATATATTTTGACAATATCTTATACAATAAAATGATTAATTACTGATATTTTAATTAAATTTTTAACTCAATATTTCTGTAAACCCAATACAATCTTTAAACCCCAAGCACCCCAGAGCCAGTCTGAAATTTGATGGGACATGGGGACATAAAAGTTTTGTCCTGTCAAATCAAGCGATATGCTTAAATGATCAGTAACCATTTCACAGCAGTGAAAGGGGAATGTAATTACAGCCAATCAAATACAACTAATGTAACAATGCTCAAAGTATAGGCAGAACTACCACGCACACTACCTCTTGATTTAGTGTGAGGTGTTGACAGACTGGTGTGCTGCTGGGGGTTGCCGTGGTAATTACTAGCGCCTAGCTGCAGATGCTAAGGAGCACAGGACCCCGCATCCATCCCAGCATTACGGCAGCGATAACCCCGCATCTGTGTCTCACATCACCCCTCTCTTTGTTAACAGGCCAGGCCTTCATTTTTTACCGCTGACAGCAATGCTACTCCTGTCATTTAGCCACATCTGCTTAGGAAAAGAAAAGGAGAGGGAGGAGGAGAGTGTGTGTGCATATGTGTATGTGTGTGTAAGAGAGCGGTAAGCACTTTAATTAATTGTGGAGAGATTACATGGTTCTCCAAGCATGGAGTTTGTCATCAGAAGCCATTACACAGATCCATTAGCCGTTTCTCCACAGTGTCAAGACTCATTTGGAGGGGAGCGGTAAGTTTGAAGACAGACAGAAGAGTGAAGCTTATGATGAGGGACGCTGGGTTGGGAAAAAGACACCTACAATTAGCCAGAGAGTGATCTGTAAACAAATATGTCCTCCCTATCCAGGCGACGCTTTATCAACTGTCACTCAAAACAGACAGGCAATGACTCGTCCAGCTAAAGCCTCAGGATGGGATCTTAGTGGGGGTCTTGCCAGTGGGCCTCGCCTGACAAATGATGCAGTGTTTTCTTTATCACACAGCGATGAGCTGAACGCCATCATTCTGAGTGATACGGATGGAAGGAGATAAGACAAGCTTCCTCCTGGGTCAGGACCTCAACTCTGTAGCTATACATATTCACCTCAGGACACCAACTTCTCATATAACCATACCCGCGATTGAGCCAAACCTGACGACCAGTCACTGTAGGACAGACACATCTGTGCAGTTAAAACGTGTTCTGCTTCAGAGGTTCTCAAACTTTTCAGGCCAAAACCACCATTGATCAAATCAGAATAACAAAGCACCAGCCAAAGCTCAAAAGTGAGTTTTTTTTTTCCTGCTACCGTGTTCAGGGCAGTAGTTTTCTACTTGCCTTGCCTACATTTTTTTCATAAATTACTTATTTCATAAAAATTATTATCATTTTTTAAATATAATTTATTATGCATTAAAAATTTAAATATTAACAGCTTTTTAAAAAATATTTATTATTATGCATGAAAACTTTTATTCAGCAAGTATGCATTTATTAACAGTGACAGTAAAAACTATAATGTTACAATTAAAAACAAACAAAACACTCTCTATTAAAGAATCCTGGAGAGAAAAAAAGAAGATTAATAAAGATATTAATCACCAAAACTGTTTTCAACATTGATAATAATAATAAGGGATATTTCTTAAACCCCGAATCAGCATATTTGTTTCTGAATGATCCTGTGACACTGAAGACTGGAGTAATGATAAATTACATTATAACATATATTTTAAATTTGTATAATAAGTTACAATTCCTGCCGTGTTTTACCTTTTGATGAAATAAATGAAGCCTTAGTGAACAAAGGAGACGTCCTTTCCAAAAACAAAGCTTAGTGGCAGCAAACTTTTTAAGTATAATGTTATTAAGATATTAGTCAACTAATCTGTGATTTGCCTAAACAATTAGTAGAGTAATTGTTCTTAAAGGATAGTTTACTCAGTAATGAAACGTCTGTCATACACTAACTTTTATGTCGTTCCAAACCTATACAACTTTCCTGTGAAACACACAAAGATGATATTTATAAACAAAAAAACCCCACACAAGTACATTTTTATCAATACAAAATATGGTCCAGTTGTTTGGACCCCCAACATTTTCCAAAATGTCTTCTTTTGTGTTCTACATGAGAAAGTCATACAGGATTGAAACAACATGAAAGTGAAGTGACGTGTGGCCAAGTATGGTGACCCATACTCGGAATTTGTGCTTTGCAATTGTACTCCATACAATTGCGCCGCACCACACATAAACACATCCCCCACCCCCTAGCATGGGCAGCCATGTGCTGCGGCGCCCGGGGAGCAGTTGGGGGTTTGGTGCCTTGCTCAAGGGTCTCACCTCAGTCGTGGTATTGAGGGTGGAAGAGAGTGCTGGTTATTCACTCCCCCCACCGACAATTCCTGTCGGACATGAGACTCGAACCTGCAACCTTTGGGTTACAAGCCACGACTGCCCCTAATGAGGGTGAGTAAATGATGACAGAAGTTTTATTTTTGGGTATCCCTTTAACTAGAAGCCCAGGTTAGCCTGACCCCATTTCCACTCATTTCTAAAGGGATTTTAATAATACTGGGTTTTCACATGCCTAGTAAGAAGAGTCAGTGGGTCCTGAGGACAGAGGAAGCGTTTAGCACAAAGGAACACACCCACTCGATCCCTCCGTACAGCATGGCCAGGAAACAGCAGAGCACAGCTAATCTCCACACTCCCCCATAAGCCATGCTCTAATTGGCCACACAGAGTGCAAACGCTGGAGAGAGAAAAGGGAAACCAAAATGAACAACTGCAGAACTTTATAGTACAAGAGCAGAGAGAGAGATATGAGAGAGACTGCATCGCACCAGTCAGTAGGCCAGCTGCAAACCAGGCCTTCCTCTCCTGTCTCTGCCACTCCGTCTCCCACTGCGTTCCTCATAATTGGCCCTTATCCTTGCTCCTAGCATATGAGCATGCAACCGCAGATTCCTCCTCTCACCACAATTAAAACAAGCATACAAAGGTGGCACAAACAAACACTACACGCACAAACCCATTCTGGGACACTGGGATATCCAAGAAACCCAACAAAACTAGACGACACCCTCAGCAACAGATACATGGATAGACAGATGGAGAAAGAAAGAGATAGTACATCTGTTGTTAGTTTATAACTTTTCCAAAGATGAGAAAATGAGAATATTGTTAATGAGCTCGCATGATCACATGATATTTCACTAGATATTTAACAACAAGCTGCTTTGGGTTTACAGACCACTGGAATATGCCTGTTTGGAGAAAGAATAAAGAAAATGTTTTTTTTTTTATTGCAGCTCTACACTTTGTGCATGTTGTTTGTTTATCACTATTTATTTGTCTCAAACTAATTTTGGCACGTTTGTTTTTCCAGAGAAACATAAGTTTCCTCTGTCCTGGTTTCTACACATTCTGTCCTACTTTTCATTCCATTTTCACTCCAAGATTCCAAATGTAACTTTTATTTAACTTCATTTAACTTTTTTTAACTAATTTATTTCATTTAAATGATAATCCGCATGAAATGCGCAAACACCAATGACATTTAACATTAAATCTGACACAACCCATACTGACGCACCATATCTGAGAGTGAATTTGAAAAACGATTTGAAATCCATGGCAGAGGGGGAATTTCAACTGACCGTACAAAATATATACTTTTTTTTTTTACTATATGGAAAAGAGCAGCCAGGATATTTTTCAAAACATGACACGATGGTGAGTAAATGACTTTAATTACAGTTTTGGTCAAACTACTCCTTTAACCAGATTTGGAAGGACAACAGAAAGTAGAGTTAAACAAACAACATGTCTGCTCTCTTCTAATTTTGTGTCTTTTATCTGTAATTCTCTTTTTCTCAAAGATGTGGAAAGTTGGGTTTGTTGAGATCTCACTAAACTCTGGGTCAGAGTGAACCTGTAATTACACCCCATGTATCTCCACCTTAAACATTGTTTAACAGCAAAAATATGTCAATATGTCACAAATGCCAAAATGAAGTAGCTATTCACTGCAGTGCTTTAAATTACCCAGAGGAATGTAGGGAAGGGCAGCAAAGAAAAAGAAAACAAGATTGTATAATTGTCATGATGACCCTCTTAGCCTGAGGCCTGCGCTTGTGCTTGATCCCAGTAAATGGCAGCATTCTTCGCCTGAGAACATTCCCAACAAAAGGGCCAAACACAAATCAGGCCTAACAACTCACCTGGATTCAGTGACATATGATAAATATATCACACAACCCTTCATTCAATTCATTCATTCATTCATTCATTCATTCACCAATTCTATTCAGATCATCATCTTGTACGCTCATTGACTCATTCTTCCTGTAAAGTCTGGATCACACTGACAGTGATTTTATCACTGGAGTTCGCTAGTAACTGTTCCTGCTGCTACATGCCGTAATATTACTTGTGGGCTGCTTAGTTGACCATAGTTGTAGAAAATCTGATTATATATAGTACACAAATATATTGCAGGTAAATGTAAAAAAAAATTTTAATTAAATTTTGACAAAAGATCGGTTTACTTCATACTAAAAATTAACATTCTGGAGGGGTGTTTATAAAATATAAATAACATATTTCAGCAGAATAATTCATAAATATCATGAATGCAATTATGACTATCAATATATGAATGAAGCTCACTCAGAATGCTAAATTGCATACATACAAAGCATACATTTTTTAAATATATTTAGGGAGGTATCGAAATTAACAATTTAAATAATCTAAGAATTATTTTCATATTATGGCTGATAATCAATAAATGGCCAGTCAAATTAAAATTCTATCCTATTTTATAAAAATAAATTAGAAATAAGACTAAAAACTAAAATCATTGTTTTAAATGCTGCATCATTATAATGATGTTTTAAATGCATCACAGCATTATAATGTACATAATGAAAAATGAATATTTATTAGTGTTTTTAAAATTTATATTTATTTATTAGCGTTTTTAAACTTTGCCGCCACACGACATTGTCAGTGTAAACACCATTTAAAGTAGACACAGAGTGAATATTGATTCATGATAAATGCTTTTTCTTAAAGTGTAAAAACACATGAAAGAGTCATAGACACTGTAACTGCTCCGTGACAAAGCAGCATCCAAATGCCAGCATGTTGTGAAAAGTAAATAAATGTGAGAGTGAAAGACAGCATGAGAGAGAGAGAGAGAGAGGACAGACAGCAGAGCAGGAGAAGAAGAAGTGAAATGAAGACAATGGCAGTTTGCTGTATGAGGGGATTAGGTGTGATGTGACAGTGGGATCAGTGTTTCACCGTGAGACTGAGACAAAGACGCAGTGCCTCTGACACTTCCTTGCTTTAATCGCTGAAGGAAGAAATTACCGATAGTGAGTGTATGTGTGAGCCCATGTATAGAGGGAAAGATTTCAAAAACACAAAAAATGAACCGGAGAGAGAAGGAGAGAGAGAGTCTGTGCATCACACTATCATAAAAGGCAACTGCGTCTCTTCTCACTCGCTCGAGCATCCCCAACACTTCCACCTGCAACTCCAGGAGATCAGTCTTCAAACGCAGCACTCATCTCGGCAGCTGTCACAGCGTATAAAACCCCGTAGCTTTACATCCTTCCAGAGTCTGTGTGTAAACACGCGCTGGGGTTGCTTGCGCGAAACGACGTTTGTGAATTTTGACCTGCTTTTGATGTGAACGCAGATGGCTCGGAGGCAAAGAGACTCCGACTAGCTCTCCACGGGCTACTAAATCAACTCTTTAACTCCAGCGAGAAAGCATTGCGGTGCTGAGCATATTAGCGTAGCATCGCGGGACAACTAGCGCTAATCGTTTCCAGGTAATCAAATGAGTGCGCTGTCCGTCGAGACGCTCGAGTCAGGTGTTCCGGCATACTCGGGACGGGCCTGCTAAATGGAAAACAGAAAAAAAGGATCAATGGAAAGCTGTGAATTCCTGTCAGCGCTGATATGATGAGAAAGTGCTAATTAGCTTAACAGGACCCCTCCTGTTTGACCGCTACCAGGCTAATGTAGCATAATCGTGCTTGAGGCCTGGCAGGGTTAACCTTGACCCGACTCCTATTCTCTTGGCCTCAGCTAATCAATTCTACACTGCAGCTGGGGTCGTGAGTGTCACATCTCTCATTGCAAACAAACGTGCACACTTACTGCACCCTAATGGAGCTGTATTTGCCCCAAATCGATTGAGGACATGAGGGAAGTGAACCAGCGGGTGCTCATCTGAACAAAAAAACTACCACATCACGACAGGGTATGGATGCCAAATCTTAGCCTCAGATCAATGCTCAAGTACATGACCAAATACACTCTTAGGTAAATTAAGGTTTGATTCCATAGAACAAGCATTCCCAAACATTTTTGTTGGCCAAAATGTATACTTAATAATTATAAGAATAATAATTGTATTTTACACAAGTTACATCACTAATATTTATGTCTTTAATAATCTACTTTCAAAGTCTTTAACATTTTAAATCCTCCAGTTTTTATTTTGGCAGAATACTGGTGAAAGTATGCAAACTTCTGTCCACAAATATTAGACAGAAATTATGCAAATGTGTAAATAAAGTAAAACTAGCATTCTCAAATGCACACTAAAATCCTAGCACATGCAGAGATGGGGTCCACTACATTTACTGTGAACCGAGAAGCTCTGAACACTGGATCATGAGCCGCTTGCCACATTTCACATTTCACATTTCAAACACAGTGCATCAGATTATATAGTTATTTTTATTAAATTGCAGCTTTTGATTTGATTTGAAGCTATATCGTGATTATAGTGCAGTCCCATTTATTTATTTGAATTTTTCATTCAATATAATTAATTATTAGATTTTCATCAACTCACAACCCCCTGTAGTTCCACCACAAAACCCCATTTGGGAAACCCTACCACAAAAGAACCATTTTGGGTTCCACACAAAAAAAATAAAAAATAGTGAACAGTCCTCAAAAGAAACATTTGTGTGTGTGTGTGTAAACCTGTTAATGATCAAAAGCAACTTTTTTCTGCTATAAGGAACCTTTTGTGCAATGGAAAGGCTAAAATTTCTTCATGGGACCACAGATGCTAATAAAGAACTAAAATTGTTAAGAGTGTACTATAGAAAAATGAGCTGTGTTCACTTTTGTTTGTTGTTGTCCTCATTAAAACATTTAAGAGCAGTCTATAATTCCAGCCCAAATGTGTCCTTTTTTTTCTAAATCTTTACTTCAGACTGCCAGGAGGAGGAAGCAAGAGCAGACCGCTAAAAAGATTCATCCAATCAATCCGGTCGGTTAATTCCCCCTCACCTCCAGTGGACCCGCTGTGGATGGCAATATTCCGTTTAGATTAATTCTGCTTAATACTAATTGGTCCTTGAGCCGTGAGGACTCCAGGGATTGGCTCCCTTCGGTCCACTCTCGGAGGGCTCAGCCACCATTGGAGGGCTGCTGATGAGTAGACCGTTTTATCAACGCAAACACGCTGCCAAAAGTCCCCCAGGGCAGAAGCACACCCAGTAATTAACTCTCACACAATCCATAATTGCCATGTTTACATTTACTCCATCTGAAACAGAGAGCCAGCGAAGACGGAGGGAGGGCGACAAGAAAAGAAAAATCAAAGAGGAAAAGGAAAATACTCGCACATTAAAAGGTGCAAAATTCATATTAAAATCTGTCTTTCTGTGAGTGTCTCTCTCCCTCTTGCCGTCTCTCTTCAATAAGCTCAGCGGGCTGGTTGGCGGTATTCTGCCCATCATTTATTTATTTTTTAGAGATAGCCCTATTAATTTCCCCCTCGCTTTCAAATGCTGCGGCGCGCAGCGGTGTGGACAGATCCCACGTCCCCGGGGTGCTCCTCGAGGAAAGACATAAATGACCCAAATAAAGAGGGCTTTTGAAGGCTGCCGAGAGGCGCCGGCACCATTAAAACTAAATGAAGTGTTTATTAGCCATGCCGACAGCACTCTCAGCTCGAACAGATCAAGAGCCGTTACAGTTAATGTGCTCCCCCTGCAATACGCACGCGTTTGTTTAGTTCTGCCAGTGGGCCTGAAAAACCAAAGTCGAGGTTTTTTTCCTCTCGGCTTCTACTTTTTAGTCTCTTCTTTATGCAGGCGAGCACTCCCTCGCTTTCATACGCGCACATCTGATTCTTCTCATCTTTATTCCTGTGAATTCACAAAAGTACACAGTCTAACACCGTGACACAGTCTGACAGCAACACAAAACCAAGAAGCCTGAACTCTGAGTGGTTCAAACACCCGATTGTGCACTTAACGTTAAGCACTTTCGCTCCCCTCCTTCTCATTTTCATTCTCTCTCTCTAATTATAGTTTGCATTTCACAGGTTTGGGACATGATGTCAGGAAACCTTTAGAAACAACTTGAAAATCGGCTGCTGCCTATTTGATGTTTTTTTATTAGCTTTGGCATCTCAATAAAAATAAACCTGGATACAATATGACATAAATTGTCCATTTATCTTCAGTATTCTTTTCAAATAATCATGAAGTTATTGTTTTGGTGACTCACAACAGACTTCTGATTCTTGCTTCAGTGTGTCTGATTACACCGTGAAGTTTCCTCTACGCACAGAAAAGAAGGTGAGAATCATTTGCAGTGCATTATTTTCTCATTAATGTGCACTTAAGATTTTTAATGCAATAGCTACTTTAATATTTCCCCCCCTTAATAACAGTATGCAGGAGTGAGAGTAATGGTCTTCATTTGAAGGAGAATTAAAAGAGAGTGCGCACGCAATGAAAGTTGTGAAAACTGTAATATGCAACTTCAAAACAGTGAGGGTGTGTTTTTATTCCTCAAACACACACGCATACACGCACAAGCATCTCTAATTATTTTTCATAACCTGCAGCATTGTGCAGTAATATTGTTCAGATCCTGTTCTAACCTGTCTATCTCTGATGGCACGCATACTATCTCCATTCCTAACCCTAATCATAATCTGTGAGACTTATTGCCTTAAATTAAGTTTTACTGTAAATCGCAGGCTTTATGTACGAAGACTGATGTTAAATGCTAAATACTTTTGAAGTCTGAGGCTGTAATTATAGCCCAGTACAATTATCTCAGCGCATTAATAGCAGTAGATCACATGTCTCAATAAGGACAGAGTGGAATTAATCAGTAGGTAGCGCTGTGTGTGTTTTTGTGCAGTCAAGTTAATATAATGCTTCCAAACACAAAGTGGACAAAATGTCTCAATGGCAATACATGAATAAATATACACAACATAATCAGTTGCTTTGAAACTATTAATAAAGCAATAATTTTAGCATGTGTTGTTTGCTATAATGCATTTCTTATATATATAGCTTATATATATATAAGTTATAAGTATACACAACATATTTATTATCATTAGAATATCTCCACCTACAAATAGTTCACCCACCCCACAATAGATCATTAAAGCCTAATGACTCATTGTTAGTTGGCACGCCATCAGTAATTTGATGCATTACTAACGATTGTTACAGGTGTGCAAATGCATTAACAAAAAAATCCTAAAACAATACAACATTTATTGAAAAATAATGAATTAATACCTTAAAGAAAACTACATGAATGAATAAAATAGTGAAAAATAATAAGTAACAAAGGAATGATTAAAAAAATATTTAATTATACATATATACAGTGGGGCAAAAAAGTATGTAGTCAGCCACCAATTGTGAAGTTCTCCCACTTAAAAAGAGAGAGAGGCCTGTAATTTTCATCATAGGTATACTTCAACTATGAGAGACAAAATGAGAAAATTTTTTTCAGAAAATCACATTGTAGGATTTTTTAAAGAATTAATTGGTAAATTCCGGTAAAATAAGTATTTGGTCACCTACAAACAATCAAGATTTCTGGCTCTCACAGACCTGTACTTCTTCTTTAAGAGGCTCCTCTGTCCTCCACTTACCTGTATTAATGGCATCTGTTTGAACTTGTTATCAGTATAAAAGCATCTGTCCACAACCTCAAACAGTCATACTCCAAACTTCACCATGGCCAAGACCAAAGAGCTGTCAAAGGTCACCAGAAACAAAATTGTAGATCTGCACCAGGCTGGGAAGACTGAATCCGCAATAGGTAAGCAGCTTGGTGTGAAGAAATCAGCTGTGGTAGCAATTATTAGAAAATGGAAGACATAAAAAACCACTGATAATCTCCCTCGATCTGGGGCTCGACGCAAGATCTCACCCCGTGGGGTCAAAATGATCCCAGAACCACACGGGGGGACCTAGTGAATGACTTGCAGAGAGCTGGGACCAAAGTAACAAAGGCTACCATCAGTAACACACTGCGCCGCCAGGGACTTAAATCCTGCAGTGCCAGACGTGTCCCGCTGCTTAAGCCAGTACATGTCCAGGCCCTTCTGAAGTTTGCTAGAGAGCATTTGGTTGATCCAGAAGAGGATTGGGAGAATGCCATATGGTCAGATGAAACCAAAATAGAACATTTTGTTAAAAACTCAACTTGTCGTGTTTGGAGGAGAAAGAATGCTGGGTTGCATCCAAAGAACACCATACCTACTGTGAAGCATGGGGGTGGAAACATCATGTTTGGGGCTGTTTTTCTGCAAAGGGACCATGACGACTGATCCGTGTAAACGAAAGATTGAATGGGGCCATGTATCGTGAGATTTAGATTTTTGATTTTCCATCAGCAAGGGCATTGAAGATGTAACGTGGCTGGGTCTTTCAGCATGACTATGATCCCAAACACACCGCCCGGGCACCGAAGGAGTGGCTTCGTAAGAAGCATTTCAGTGTCCTGGAGTGGCCTAGCCAGTCTCCTGATCTCAACCCCATAGAAAATCTTTGTAGGGAGTTGAAAATCCGTGTTGCCCATTGACAGCCCCAAAACATTACTGCTCTAGAGGAGATCTGCATGGAGGAATGGGCCAAAATACCAGCAACAGTGTGTGAAAACCTTGTGAAGACTTACAGAAAACGTTTGACCTCTGTCATTGCCAACAAAGGGTATATAACAAAGTATTGAGATGAAATTTTGTTATTGACCAAATACTTATTTTCCACCATAATTTGCAAATACATTCTTTAAAAATCCTACAATTGATTTTCCTGGTTTTTTTCTCCTTTTGTCTCTCATATTTGAGGTATACCTATGATGAAAATTACAGGCCTCTCTCATCTTTTTAAGTGGGAGAACTTGCACAATTGGTGGCTGACTAAATACTTTTTTTCCCCACTGTACATCTGTGAGTCAACCCTACTGCTTTTACTCTCGTGTTGTGATAAAAACCGTTTTTTCCAAGTTTTTACGTGTCCTGTTGGTTTTCTGGACTTCAAGATCTGTTATGCAGTTCTGACCTCATGAAAATCTTTCCTTGTTGTAACACTTTGTTGAATTTGACGCAAAAGAACTACAACACAAAGGGAAATAAACGGCGGAGTTGTATTTACTGTCTGTTCCTCACAGTCAGCATGATTTATTCGGCTTATTAGAGTTCATTATGACTTAGACAAACACTGCAGCAGCTCACCACACACAAGCAGCCAGCAGAGAGGTGGGACCTGCACCTACTGCTACCGTGCATCAAGCTCTAGTCCAGGCTGCTTTCGCGAGTTCCACATCGTCTCTAATCTAATTCTACACACGGATCTGTTTTCAGGCCCAGTCAAAAGCCCCTGTGATAAAACACCTCCTCTTTCCGCTGCAAACTAACTCGCATTAGCATATAAAACACTGGCTGGAGGTGAAAGCATATATTAATGCCTTTCTTTTTGTGTGTGTGTTGGAAAATGAGTTTACATAATTGCAGGATAATTTCGCCTTAAGTGAAGATGCGAAGCTGCGCCGGGGTAAGCAGAGAAATCCCAGAGCCGTAGCTGGTAGCCATCCTAAGTTCTGCTCTCCGGAGATAATGCAGCCCAGCCAAAATGAGAACACTGATCCAACAGTGCCAAAAACAGCTGTTACTATTCATGATCTTCCCAAACGTCTGTTCTACAACTTCAAACTACTCAGAGCAGTTTCTCTCCAAGTGCATGAGGCTCCCTTTAGAGAGTTCGCTAGTGCAAAATCAGAACGCAACAGTACGGATTTGCACATGCCACGTTCTCAGTAAAGCTTGCCACAGTTTTATGGCGAAATTGGCTCATTTTCACACGATTGTTCATTCATCAGAATGGCATGTTATTCTTTTGACTGTAAATCATGCAGACTTATGGAATAAAGGGTAATTTAGAATCACCTGCAGGCCTTTCAGCCATTCCACTCATTACAAAAGGCCTCTCTCATAAGAACTCCTCAAACACTATCTCAACTCAGATCATCAAACATAACAAATGGAGAGAGCGAGAGAAGGAGAGGGAGAGAACGACTTAAACACACCGCTCTCTTCTCTTAATAACAGTCTGAGGAGGCCCAAAGGAACGCGTACTGTGAGTCCAAATACCGCATCGGTGGAGTAAATTAGTCTACACTAATGTCGATGCTCAGCTACATCAAACGCTCATCAGGTTAGTCATTAACCAAGACAGCAGCTCTGGGCCTCTGCATGTCGAAGCAGACAGCGTCATTATCCAGTCCTGATCCGACACGGCCTGTAATGGTGGGAACTGAGGTAGTACATCTGTATATGACAGTCACCTGGGGCTGGAAGATTTTTCACAGGTGAGATGCGCTCGCTGATACCAACGCCGTTGCACAAGCACTCCACCCTTTACCTGTCCCCTCCAGCTTCATGTGTGCACCTGTGCGTGGTGGGTATGTGAAAATATGTGTGTGAAAGAGAAAGAAGCTTTACTTTTCATTAGCCTGACGACACCTGCTGGTAAAGGAGGTGAATTCACACAAAGTCTTGAGATGTTACCCATATAAATTAAAGCTTTTCATTCATGGATGTGTGTGTGTGTGTGTGTGTGTGTGTGTGTGTGTGAGCGCGTATCTCCTGTCAACCCCTGCATTAGCACATTTTGTGTGTGTTGTAGTAATAAGCATTGAAGGCTCCCGGTCGTCAGAATTTTCCTGGCCAGAAGGGGGTTTTGGGGGGGGGGGACATCAGCCATGTCAAGCTATACAGCAATAGGCAATAATGTGTAGATAATGAATGCTATTAGACAGCTCCGCAGTGGGTACGTGTGCGCGTGCTCACGCTTTTCGGTAAGACAGGGCCAGAAGAGGGTGGGGGGGACAGCTTTCAAGTTCAAACAGTTCATGGTGAATGTTTCAAACCCAATTCAACGCCCCAGTAATCAGGCAGGCAAAAAAATAATATATAAACCATTAAACAAACAGTCGCTTCAGGGAGAGAAGAAACACCTGCTTCTGACTTCAAAAAAGAGAGTTTGAGGCAGAGAGGAGAGGAATTATCTGAGCTGTACAACAGGACCAAATGACACTGAGCAGCTACTATGACGGCTGACAGAAAGTGTGAGAGGGGACCGCAGTGGACACTTCACCTAGCTGCATTTATCAGTACCTAAAACATGATTAAGGCCTGGATGAAATGTATGGACAGTTTGGTTATTTGTTTGATCCTGAGGTAGGGTAGACTAGACTCATTTGCAAAAGTGAGTCACACTTAAAAGGATAGTTAACCCAAAAATGGTAATTCTGTCATTTAATCACCCTCATGTTGTTCAACCCTGCATATCTTTTTCTTCTGTGGAACATAAAAGATGACGTCTCTTCGATGTTTTTGTCCATACAATGAAATGGCCCAATGTTGTTTGGGCCCCAGTGACTTTCATTGTATGGACAAAAACAGTTAAAAAAATCAGTTGAAACAGAACACCATATTGGAATGACATGAGGGTGAGTAAATAATGACAGGTTTTGAGGTGAACCAACCCAATTTAAATAAAAAAGGACTTCAAATTATATACTTACAAACACCAAAAGTATGGTCTTAAAATATTCCCATGTGCACTCCTCTGTCATGAGAACAAAACAAAACAAAAATGCTACCTTATGGGCATTATTTGCAGCATTTACCAAAAACAAAACAAAAAAAGTTGAAATAAAATAAACAAAAAAACTATTTTAATGTCAAAGTCCCCCAAATAGGATGACCACCCTTTGAAGGACCCCCTTCCTAAAATATGAAAGGCAACAATTATAAATAAATGTTTAGAAATAAAGAATTGGCTGTTGTCACTGTATTAAAGCCAAAAGAAATTAAAATATCCCTTGAAAAATATTATTATTAAATTCAAAATCATTTTTGAGCTCTGTGGAAAAAATTATAAAAAAATTATATTATTGTTAACAGGTTTCTAAAAAGCTTTATATAACTAAACTAAAGTATACATAATTTGAGACTACATACAGAAACATGGACTTGTGCCAAAATAATAAAATACACGAGACTTCACCTAAAAAGACTTTAGACTCGACTTTTACATCAAATGCATCTACATCTATTGGCATGCTTAATGGTATTTATGACCATTCAAAAATGATCAGACCACTAATATGATGGGATAATTTCCAAAATAGCTACTTGCAGATTCAAAAGTGATGCAAAAACATGAAGCCATTGATAATTCTTAAAACAAAATAGCACATTTCCAGTACCTATGAAATATTCAAAGATCCAACAACCACAACTGGGTCCAGGATAAAAGGCCAAAAATGAGTCAGCGGCTCCACATGCTAAAAACCAACGGAGTGCAGCTCAGCCCGTCTTGTGACGTTGCCCACCCACACTATTAAAGACGGCTGTTACAGCTGATAATTCATTGGTAAACCAAATAAACACACTTCTCCCAGGGGAGAAAATAAAAAAAAATAGTTAAAGAAAACCAAAAAGAATGACAGAATGAAAGAATGGGTGTTTGAAGGGGTAAAACCACACTTGAGGTTTTATGCTATACAACTGATCTTCCTCCCCTCCCCTCGTTATTCGAGTCTCTCATTAAAGAGCAACGCTGAAACCGGAGCTCGGCTTAATGTTTGCCGTGTTTGGAGAAGCACACAACCCATTTGGCTATAATAGCAACCTTTTCAGAAACAAACCCCAAATGAAAGGAGGCCAGCATAGCCAGCCGGCATCGGATTATTTTGAAAAAGGGAAAGATATGACCGTGAAAAATTGTAAGCTGCAATTGAAAATAAACTAAAGTGCACAGCGCACCATCCATCCATCGTTCTTAACCTACACGCACAAACATGTTCTCCTCTTAGATGTAGTTGTGTGTGTGCACCATCATCACTTTCTGTGCAGAACACACTATCCAGACCCTCATTCCTGTCCGATGCAGTCACCTGATGCGTTTTCCTCTCAGTGACTTTATCAGTAATGTATGACCTCTCAGATCTGAAAGCATATTCACTGTCAGTATAAAGATTAATACTATTGTCAAAGAGTTATCAGGTTTGAGAGCATCAAAAAAGCCTGCTAAAACCTGTTCCACCGTCTGTGACACACACACAGGCTGTATTTCATCTGTAATCACATAATTACCTGAGCAGTGCCTGTGGCGGACATGTTACATGTCATGGCCTCCAGCAGAACTCACTGAGGTAGAGCAGGACGTGTCGATCTCTCGCTGTCCAAAATACAGTTTGGCAGTCACCCTAATTCACTCTCACTCTTTTTCTTCTTTTTTTTTTTTAGCTGTGACCCTTTACACCCTTACTTCCACTCTCATTTTCTCTTTCTCTGTCTCTTTGACCTCCGACATTCTTCCTTCTCCTCCTCCCGGTCTGTCTTTCCATGTCCCGGGCACACTGACTTTGTCCTCCCTAGCTAATGGGGATGGTTTGTACACGTTTGGCCCACTTGGTCAGCTCAGTCGTATACTTTCTGTCTCTGTGTGGGGAGAAGCTGTGATTTGCCATGCATTCCTTTTTGAGCGAACACACCTTTACCTGTACTCTCAAATATATACTCCATGGCCCAGAGCTATAGACAAGAGAACACTCCTCAAACCTGCAGATAACTCTGCTGCAATTTGTCTCTCTCATGTTCAAGACTGTTTTATGAAAGACTGAGGACAAGGTGAAACAGAGAACACAAGCTGAATGCACAGATGCAAATGTGTGCACAAACATGTACAAAATCCATTCTCAACATATCAAAAGCCTTGTTTGTCACATATGTTATGAATCTGAATGCTAATGCGTGCACTCTCTGTGTGTTTTTGTGATATACTCGATAATGTCAGATCGCACATCGTTAAAACAACACTTAACATATTATCGCAGAAGATATACTGTATATCGCTCACCCCAGCCTCGAATTGAGTGGAAAATGAAATCATTGGCGGTTGCGCAAGCACTTGTTTGCACATGAGCAAAGGTGTTTTATAGGAGTCTAAAACTTGCAAGCGCCAGACCACTGATTCGTCAAACCTGCTTTCTTGCAGTCTGTCTTCTTCCGACTTTATTTTGTAGTAAGTAGTGCTGGGCGGTATGACCAAAAATGTATATCACGGTATTTTTCAAAATTATACCGGTTTCACGGTACATGACAGTATTTTTTTTTTATGCATGACCGGGTGTTAACCATATTTTCTACTGATTGAGAGAGGAAATACTGCAGTATATTGACTTAGAATGCCCTATTTTATTTTTGTTTAACCGGTCATGATGATGAAGTATTGTCCAAAAAATACGCACACTAAATAAGTTACTACACCAGACCCTTTGAATACATGTTTTAACCAGCGAGTCCCTCTCATTTACCACCTCTGGGGAAAAAAAAAAAAAAAAAAAAAAAAAAAAAAAAAAAAAAAAACAAAAAATAAAATCACATGCATCTACACAAAGATCAGTCTATGCTTCTGTTTTTGGCTCATTAACTCTTTTTGCTCTCATGCAGCGCACTGCTGCGTGCTAATTCAAACTAAAAAAAAAACACAACCAAAGTGCATGTGATATTAACAACAACTAACGCTTAAATTTTAGATTCCAAACAATCATTGAACGACAGGTTGCTAGGAACGCTGTGTTTGTACTTCATTAGTGTGACCAGAGTCGGCTTCGTGTGGCTAACGAATGCCTGCTCTCTGACCGCGCACGATGCCGCAGAACAGACGCCGTCAGAGGGGTTACAACTTTCATGCCGTGGAAATGCTCGACCGGGAAGACCTCGCGTTCGCGGGAAAGCACTGGCGACATCTTCCAACTGAACCATTGTTAAGGTTTATCCAAAAAAGTCGCTAGTTTTGTCAGTATGAATATTCTATGGAAAAAGCAGCTAAAAGGGTCTGAAAGTTGCTAATCTAGTGTTAAAGTCGCGCTTGTGTGTGTGTGTGAGACACAGGAGCTGATGGCAGGGGGCGGTGGATATTTGTGGCGGTCAATGTGGATATTGTGGATGAGTTCTTCTGTGTCATCACGTTCTATTAGTTCTACATCTTCAGTTTCTGAACTTTCACGCTTGGTAACACGTACAGCTGTTCCCTCACCACAGTGCAGTAGTGAAAAGAGACCCCTTTCAAACAGTGTCGTGTTCAGAACGTTGTTTAAGCCACATACACCGGTATTGCGGTATTTTAAAAATTCATATCATAACAAAAATAAACACCGATATTCTGTATGAACCGGTATAACAAACCGCCCTGACACTAGTATTAACGTTCTAATCTGCTGTCGGGGACAAATGCATATCGGAGTAAAATCTAACATTTTATCAAGGAAAATGTCCGTGGGGAAAAGTGAAAGTTGACAGAAATATAAAAGTAAAGTACAGATTCTCCAAATACTTAAGTCTGTACCAGTATTATTACTTCGTTACATTACACCACTGACCCTAACAGGATAATCAGGTCTCTAATGCAAATCAAAGGGATCTTGAATCACCCCGAAGGTCTAATGACTGGCTGAAAGTGCACTGATGATTACCAAATAAATAAAATATCATCTAATCACTGCAAATAATACAGTGAAAATAAGAACACATTTAAACTATTAATGCTATGAGAAAATCATACTTCAAATGCCTAAAATGTAAACTACGTCAGTTTCTACATTCCGGTGGAGAACCAGTTTTCAATTTCTGTGGAAAAGTGTTAGCAAACACAAAGTTCTAAGAGAAGAAGTTTCCTGAGGTAGTTACAGTAACTTCAGAGCAATAGCATAGCTCAGGGTCACTGTCATCCCATCTTCCACGTCTGTCAGCCAAGAATCATCCCCGACCCCTCCAGACAAGCACGCATACACACAAACGCTCAAGAACGCACAGCTACAGAGGCTTTCCTCCCATTAACAAGCCTTTCAAGACAGCTTTCCATCCCTGACTAAAAGCGATCAGCACAAGGCTTGGGCTGGCCTGCCTGCTCAAATCCAGTCATGGATATCAGCAGCTCACTGTGCTCTCTGGCTGCTGGGGGCTAGGCTTTAGCACTATGCAATGCTACGCTACGACAGGGCGGGACTTCATCATAAGGGATTGTAAAGAGCTGTGACACATGCTTATCTACACCCTGTGCTCTGGCATGACAAAAGTTGGAATAAATAAATAAATAACTTTACAAAATGTTGCTTTATGTTTAATAGATCATGGTGTAGCCACTTTGAGGAGCTTACCCTTCCATAAGGACATCAACGCCATGTTAGGACATCAAAGTTGACTTAGTACTACTTCTTCAACACATAAGAAACTTCCAAAATTATGCTGCTCTGATCAGAAGGTTGACAATGGTTAGGGGCTTCTGTAGATGGGATACTGGAGTTGTTAGCATCATGATTCGACTAGACTGCAGGTATAGCTATTCACACTGATGATACGTTTTGATCAGTCTGCTTAACAAGAAACATCTCCTGAGAATTCATGCATGTCACGGCAATGAAAAGCACAAGTATACTCCACCAGAAGTACTGAAAACACTGACGTGCCTTTTGTTTCTTCAATTGGCTGCTGGAAAAAGGCAAATGAAACATGGTTGAGAGCCAGCTGTGATCTCTTACAAAACATCTGATATGGATGAAGGAATAGTAACTGGAGATGATGCATCTCAAACATGACTGGTTTGGGTTAGAAGGAGAAAAAAAAATCTAAACAGGGAACACTGGGTAGCCTTGGCCCTTCAGAAACAACCAAGGACACCGTATGTTAGACACAAAGAAAATTGAGGGGTTTATCAGCTCAATGAAACAGTGACAGGAAACAGATTCTCTGGCAAGCTAACTTGAAAAACTATTGCTGAATTTGTTTTCGGCCACAAAACTGGGAAGCAACTGGTGGCAATCGAGATCCCAAAAAATGTGTGGTTCTCCTAAAGTTTGAAGTATATTCCCAAATCAGTTTTCCAATAGTGTTATAATAAATACATATAAACAGAAAATGGCTCTCATGAGTCAGTTCTTTTTAGTGAATTAAAAACATGCAGCACGGCCAGTGTATTACTCTTATGAGCTGCTTTTAACAGTGAAGTTCTTTCACTTCTAAGCAAAATCAGACATTATAAATGAAATATCCACCTTATTTTTCAATGCATAAGTAAGCTACTTCCTGCATGCACAAGACTTCCAACAAATTAGTCGCTATAGATAAATAGCTAAGAATAACAGTGCAGTAAACTGTAAGACCATTTGTGCTACATACCAGTGTTTATTATAAGAAATTTTAAATAATATGATAAATACCAGTTTGCATCATAAAGCAGCATAATTGAGTGTTTTTGCACAGCTAAAATAACTGGAAGCAGCTGAAATTGTGCATTCAGGGTAAAAATGGCTGTGCCTGCTCTTACATTAAACATAAGATGAATACTTGAATCTGAATCAAATTAAATTGTAATCAATACCCAGCTAAGTACAGCCAGTAAACAAATATCAACATTGTTCTACAGTCAAAATACTACACTATTTAAATAACTTAAGCTGAATAGAAAGGCCTGAAATAGATGTTCTAATGGATTGAAATTGATAAAACATTTGACAAACTGCAGCGGGAAGAGAATGTCTTTTGAAACCTCTGGAGACTGACATAAAAGTGTTTTTAGAGAGCCACACATAAGAAAGCAAAGTGAGAGGTGCTTTAGGGATGTGGGTTTGACAATGAGCCGGAAGCTACTGATGAAATTGGAGGATTACTGGAACCGGGGTCTTCTGGGACCAGGGTTTGAGATTGTTGGTGATGGACTAAATTCAACCGAGGAACAGGGTTGGGTAACATGAACTGGACAGAAATGAGCTCTAATACTGTAAGAGGGGTTTTGGGGTTTTATGGATTAATTCAGTGGAGGTTGCCTATTACTGTGTGAGTGTCAGCTGGACAGATTGTCTTTCCTTTATCCCGTCATTTTGCAGAAGTTTGCGTTTTCGAATATCAGAGTAGAGCGGGTCTTCTCAATGGACTCTGAGAAGGATTATGGGGGGCTGCGCCACATTCTGGTCAAACAGCTCAGTGGCAAAGCTGAGAGCTATTAGGAGGTGATTAGGTAACCGGTGGCTATTTACAAAGGTTGAGCACAGGGTCTGAGCTGGATAACAAGCACTGGGATGGAATCTGCAGAGCCTGATCCGGCCGACTTGAAGGCTTCAGCTTGTATCCGCTAGCAACTGTCACTATGACCCCATCAGCCAGCCAACGAGCAATTCCTTAAGATGCCGTAATCCAGAGAAACAGTAGTCTGGCAAGAGCGCTAAGGGTTATGCCTGGCAGAGGCTAGTATGCAGGCATCACGGGGTGTATGGGAGGAGGAGCAGGCCATGGTGACCCTGAACAGGAGTGATAGAAGCATGTGTTTCTTTGAGTGGGAGGGCGTCATCAAAACCCAAACTTCTGAAGAGGGTGTTAATGAGTTCTATGTGCCTGTCCACCTATACGGAAGGAGTCTGGGCAAGAACAATTTCAAAGGACAGATGAGGAGGAGTAGGTCAGGCCTTCTGAGAGAGAGAAAGACAGAGGGATCGGGAGTGAGACGAGAGAAAGGGGAAGAGCGCGCTATCTGGCTTGGCACCTAATCAAAGGGATTAGGTTTGAAGAAGCCAAGCCTACAGGTTATCCTTCAGGAAGCATACCAAGTAGTTATCAAAAACACCTTGGTTCAAAGCAGCTCAATTTTCCTATATTTCCCATTTGGCCCAAACCTCCAGGGTTTGTTTCTAGCTAATAAAGGGTGTCAGAGATGTTTGTACTTGCATGCTCTAGCAGACAAAGAGAAAGGGAGAAGTGTGTGTTTAAATGTAGTCCAGGTCTGTCCTCATTCTCACAGCACAATCAATCACTCTGAAGACAGTCGAAGAGAAACGTGAGATGCCTGTGTCTCTGACTAGGAGATTTAGCACAAAACAAGCAGTCAGTCAAAACGATAACCTGTGATTAACCTGTCACTGATAGTGTACATGTACGTTTAGGATGGAAATTACTTTGTGATAAAAGTAGGTGATAACATTTTCTTCTTAAGTGGACTGGTACTACGTTGTTCTAAAATTTTAGATTCAGTAGATATTTTACATGCATGAGATGTTAATCTCATCAACAAAATTAGTAATAAAAACATGAGTCAACGGAGGACTTTTGGAATGTGTCATTGATAAAGACAAAACAAGCATCATGACAATAATTAAAACAAAAAAAATCAATCATAATGAGGCAAAAAACACACCTTAAGAAATGTACTAACAATGTTCTTTAAAGTAGAAAAATATAATTAATATGATTGTTTCAAATAATCCAGTAAGTCAATAAATAGCCATACGACCTAAAGGGTGTTTAAAAAAATGCTAGATAGATCGATTCTAGATCTATTTCAAATAAATGCTGTTCTTTTGAACTTTCTATTGCTCAAAGAATCTGGAAAAAGTATCACAGTTTTCACATAAATAATAAGCAGCACTTTTTCTGTTTTCAACTATGATTATTAAAAAAAAAAAAAAATTTCTTGAGCACCAAATCAGCATATTAAAAAAATTTCTGAAAGCTCACGTGACACTGAAGACTGGAGTAATGGCTGCTGAAAATTCAGCTTTGCCATCACAAGAATAACTTACATTTTAAAATGTAAAAAAACAAATGTAAATAGAAAACCGTTATTTTAAATTGTAATAATATTTTACAATATCACTGTCTTCATTTTTTTAATGCATCATTGATGAGTAAAATAGACTTCTTTCAAAAACCAAAGTAGGAGACCCCAAATTTGTATACAGTAGCGAATTCAAAACATAAATTTAATATTACTTACATCTGCAAAAAGATTTTTTGAATGCAAACTTGAGCCAAATTATGTGCTATTCAGAATATGTATGCTGTTTTAATTTTGCACTGACTTAAATCAATAAATAGGATACGACAAATTATTTACTAAATTTTAGGGTTAATGCAAATTATACCCCAAAATTCTTCATACAGTGGACTACCAGTAAAACTGATAAAAATTTGGGACCAAAAATTATTCAGGCCGAGTCTGGGGAAACAAAAAAATGACGTTTTGTTTTCAAGGGGGGGTATTTTTTTTTTGCATGAACCTGGATAACAGCATGCCCAGGAGACTACAGGCTATCATTAAGGCTAAGGGTTGCCCGACAAAGTATTGATAGTTGTGTAAATACTTGTCATACTGTCTGAATAATTTTTGGTTGATTGTAATCCATTACATACCTTTCTATCAAAGTTATCTAACATTATCAAAGCTGAATTTTTTCTGACACAGTTTAACTCTGATTTTATTACCATTTTCTAAACTATAGCGAATAAACTGTGATAATGGGAGAAATGTTGAAGGTGTCTGAATAAATTTTGGTTTGACTGTATCTATTTGATAAATTAATTTAACCAACTAACATTATACATACTCGTTTGGTTTCTGTACCCAATATTTAAAAAAATTTTACAAATGCAATACAAATATTGGTATCGGTACTCGGTATCGGCAAGTACCAAAAATAAAAATATTGAAAGCATATTTACATCAAAAAAGACAAAAACTGCAGCTAAAACTGTAAAAATGAACAGAGCTTGCTGCCATGATGTCAAGCTGGGCATAATGTTTGGCACCTACACAAGCACTGTCTTAACCACATAAAAACCCATCCTCTGCTTCTCCGATAGCTCCTTCAACAGTTTACACAACCCAAATCTGAAGGATCCCGATTTACAGACGTACATTATTGGGGCCCAGACCTGCCAAAGCCGAGGTATGGCTTCAATAGAGCCATCCATCTGTCTGCTGTTAGTGCCATTACATCCAGATGGGCCTTTAATTGTATTTCTGTCCAAATTGCAAAATAGCTACTTGGAAAAGAAGCTAAAATAACATACAAACAACAGCAACTATGATAACAAGAAGAGATGGAGTGTAATGGAAAAGAGATCAAAACCAAGGCTTACAAATTTCAATGCCGCCCTTTGAAAACGGATCCCCTAACATTACAGCAACGTATTGATTTACTCGGCAATTTGGTGTCTCTCTCTCCCCACGCCAGCGCACCGACCTGAACCGCACAGGAGGTCCCGCAAATAGCAGTCGTCTGATTTTTCCAAAACATAAAAGATTAATACCTTTATTCTTTACAGAGGGAGTAAGAGTGGAAAACAAGGAAGAAAGAACGAAGAAAGTAATAATAAAAGGGAGGTCAAATTGGTATTTGGAGAAAGTGAGTTAGTGAGCAAAATTAGATATCCAGACCCAGAGGTAACTTTAATAAGAGATAATAAGAAAATGTCTGACTTTTGTGTACAGAATTGAAAACGTGCTCTCAGAAAAGGAAGCCGCTGCTCCTCTCAACAAACACAGTCTCATCCAACAAAGAAGATGTTGTACTTGAACAGAAAGTAATTTATTCAGTAGCTCATTCAAGCCATTAGAACACGGAGGACGGATTACTGCTGGCACAAGAACAAATACTTCAAAACGAGGCAGTGAAATCAAGAACAACAAATCAATAGCATATTTAAAGTTCAAAAACAAAGAACCGACTAGATGCGGTCAAGATAGTCTTCCCACAAGAAAACCAGACTAACCTTTAAAGTTCCACCAATAATTCTGTTCTGCAGTTAAAAAAACGAATTATTCCAATCTAACAGCACGGCTCCAATACACCTTTCTAGTAAAGGTCTTTAAGAGCCAAACGTTTCATGCCAGAGAATAAAAATTATAGACGCACAGGATGAGCCAACAACACTGGGCTAAATATAGTGTGCGCTAGACGCTTGGGAAAGAAAGAACAAAAAATTGTGATACCTGGTCCAATTCCCAGCTCCCATTAGGAAAGGTTCCTCGTCTCACTCCTACCTTGCTACACTCTATTAAATACTTATTAAAGGTGCAATAAATGGTGATACGAAGCGGTTACGAGCACCCCAGGCCAGCATTTGTCTGAAAGTGCTGTTTATGAGATGAGTGTTTATTACAGACCGCAGCTTATCATCATGAGGAGGCTCACAACTGTGTCACTAACAAAGCAGCTATTAATTTCAATTTAGCCTGATGTTAAATGTGTAAACCACATTACAGCATGCTAAACTTAAACAGCCGCTAATTTGAACAGGAATAAAAACAGCTAAGTGACATATAGAGTATGAATTAAAAGCAGTCTCTATATCATTTTGTGACAGTGCTTCACAGCGGGGCTTTGATGGCAAGATTTAGTCTGTAATGAATACGAGCTTCAGAGTATATTCACTGATACATAAAACATATCCTCACTTACTCCATCCCCCCTGACCGTACGCTTCTCATCCAATTTACCCGAGCAAGATAATATGTACACAAACATCTCAAACTCATTCATGTATTTTTGCATGAGTGTGCGCAGCATATTTAAACTGATCTGTGGTGGATTTGCATCGGCAAGCGTTTTGAAAAGGCTTGTCCATAATAAATGTGAGTCTTTTAAGCCATGTTTACCATTACACAATCTCCATCCTCTGACAATCAAACGCCACTTACGCCACATTCCACAGGACATGAGGATCTGAATTATTCACTCTGCCATCAATGGCAATGATTCATATTCGCAGAGATAAAAACGCAAATGAATACACGCTCAAACGTGCACATGTGATGCAGTAATGATCTTAAAAAACGAAAAACAGTTCACCTGACAGCTGAATTCTTTTGAACCCTCAAACTCGTGTTGTCTTTTTTTTTTCCTAATAAAAGTTTTGGGTCCCTACTAAGATCATCCTGTACATTTCTTTATTCATAGGCATACCAGTTCATGGCTTTTCCAAAAATAAAGAACCAATAGCAACAATAAAAAGAACGCTATATGAAATAAAAAAAGCTTTGTTTAAATGTTTAAAAAGCAAATATATAAATACATAAATAAATTAGACTAGGTTCCCAGGTGGTTCCAAGACAAGAACCTCTCTGTACAGCATGCATAATTCACGGCTGAAGATATTTGTTTTAAATGCTGCTGAAATATAAATGCAGCATATGCTAATTTGTCTGCTAGCTCTCCCACACTTTTATTTAGGCAGTTTGGGCATAAACAGTCATAAAGAGACAGAAAGATCACCAGATATGAGACCAGTTTTGAGGACTCTTGGTGATGATTGGAGCATAATTACAAATAAAAAGTAAAAAAAGAAAAAACAGTTAATCTGTAATTTAAGGCTGTTTTCACACTTGGTTCAACTGCTTAATTCAAACCCGAGGTTGATTTCCCTACTTTTCCTATTGTATTTTTGGACTACACTGTAACTAGGTACGAAAGATGTCAGGTTATTCATGTTTTTGTTGTTGTTGTTTTTTTGCATTGGATTTACCACTAAAACACACACAAAGAAACAGCATTTGCATTTATCTGTCACAGAAGAAAAGAGTGTGAGCTACTTTGCAAAGGTTGTTTATTTACAAGCATTTATGAGAAATGCATTACACTATACTAATCAGAGGCATGCAAAGATTACACATGATCAATAGTGGTTTACTTTAGTGATATAGAACAGATCACATTCACAGCAACAGTGAATTGTACCCACAGTTCATGCAAAACAAACTCCAGACCACCTCTTTGAGCTCAGAAGAACACTTCTCACACCAACCGAACAAACTGAACTATGGTAACAAACGGACTCGGTCTAGTGTGAAAGCACCCAAGAGATTTGTTCCAGTTTACATCATTTTTATGGTTGGCCAGTTGATTTTTGATCCGCATACTCATTGCAAAATGTTTAAATGAAATAGGACAGCCATATGATCTTTATTCTAAAACGGGTGAAGTATATAACCTGAGAAGAGTGATGAAAGAGAGCGAGCAGAGTGGGACAGCTATGAGAGACTCATTGTTCATGAAAGAATGAGAAGTGCATTTATCCATAGTGTGTCTCTTTAAGTTGATTGACTTCACTAAAGTGAAATCCCAGCAGTGACTCCTAACAGAGACAACCTGCAGTGCTGCCAACCTGTAAGAATCTCCCAGATGACTGGCCAATCACCAACAAACTGCTGAAACTGAACCTCACACCTCCTAATGATGCACTCAAACATCTACACGTACACAACAATCAGCTAAACACGATCCCTGTCCATCCAGTGTGTAGTGTAAGTCAGTGGAGTTAGTGTAAAAGTGTGTGACCTCCCAGTCTGCATAGTGCATGGGAAATTGACAGAGTGCTAAGTGTGGCACTCACTAGCTGGCCTGCTCTAATTAAGGAGGAACAGCATGCCACAGTCTGATGCTCCAAATGGCACCATATGTTTTCCCAGACTAACCGGCTGAATAAATGCCATTTAGCACACAGGATCTACAGCGCTGATTCTGATACACAGAGTCTAAGTGTCTTATAAAAGCACAGAGACCCCCCTCAAGTCAGCCTCAGCTGTCTGCAATTTAAATCAGCCCTGATTACAAAGCAATAGAAACACTCCTCTGTGCACCGAATAACCATTTACAAACTTTCAGTATTTCAGGAAAGAAAAGAGTAAAAGATATGCAAAGAAGGGAGAGGAGAACCTGGCTACTAAGTGCTTCAGAAAAAAAGAGGTTTGGTTAATCTGAAACATCTTCCCTAAACATCATCTTAGACTCTTACAAACGTTTATAATGTAATGTAATGAAATATATAAATGAATGAAAATGATGTAGTGAAAACATGAGAATTATGTAGCGAACCCTCTGCAAAACTGTTCAAAATGATTAAAACAATAATATATAATAACAAAATATTAAAATGATAAAACATACATTTACATCCATACATACAGTATACACACACATAATACATTTTATATTATAATCAAGACATCAAAACTATGAAATAACACAAATGGAAGATTAAATATAATAAAAAAGATTCAATATAAACAATAGAATTAATATAATCTAATATAATAAAAGAACAAATATTTATTCTTGTAGTTGTTTGTTATTATTAGTTACTATTATAATAAATATTTACATTAGAATAAAATTAGTTTTTTTTGGCTTTTTCTTTTTTTTTTGTAATAAGATTCATAAATTCAGTCAAGTGTGTCCAAATTTGACTGATAGTGTAGCTCTCAAGGAAACAGACCAGAACTAGTGTAAGACCAGTTTAGTCTTGATGCTGAGCAATAAGAAAGTATTCTAGGGTTTCAGATCCAGGCAAAGTCACTGACTTGCTATTGAAGAAAGTATAAAATAAAGAAATGTCCACTAACTAACCCAGTGACTGATTGTGGAAAGAGGGCACAGTCACCACAATTGCTGATACAACCGAAATGGAAACAATGGCCACATCAAACTACAGAGCTGCTGGGAAGGGCATAGCTTTATTTCTGTTTAAATGATTCAGTGAAATGACTACAGCTGGAGCTAGCAATGAAAAGGCTGGAAACAAGCTGAAGTGCAGATATTTACTGACTACTACAAAGCACACACACACACAAAAAATAAAGACCCTCTGGCCAAATCTGTCCTCACTAAACCTTGACATTTTAATCAAGCTCCAGGAGCGCATAATGAGGAACCGCTTAGACTTCATTATTAGATACTGCATGTTACTAATTAGAGCTACCACAGTCTTTTACTGCACAGCCTGCACACTACACTCATCAGAGACAGATAGTGAACAGCACAGACATGAGCAGAGAAATTTACACTAAAACAATTACATTGGTGAAAGGTACATGCACTCAACTATTATGGAAAATCAAAACAGCAGCACTGGTATTTGTTCTCGTAATACTGTGCAACTAATATTTTTCAATGTACAAGTAAGTCATTTGTTGGCTGCCATCCTGAAGAATGAAGACTGTGGCTCTGTGACACTTCCACTGCCCAGCGTTCTACTGTACTGTAGTGTAAGCAAACAATCATTGTTTTTGCAGTTCTATTTGGTGATGCTACTAGTGTAAAAATAGCACCGTTAAAATGCAAAGTAAGAACAAAGTAGAAATGCAGCATGTAGGTTTATACAGGGAAGCAATATTGATAGAAAAGTAACATTAATTATGTGTTCTCGACATTGCAGCTCATATAGAGTCCTGAAAAGTCCTAAAAGCCGTAAATAAGTTAGCAATTTTGCACTTCTGCGTCCACTGTCCCGATGTCAATGGGATTTTGATAAAATTTTGGAAAAGGCAAGCTCAAGATATTTTCATTTTATTACATTTTATTTATTCTACAACAGAAAATACATAACTTGAAAGGCAGTTGTTAACAGTGGGCTAAATGGGACTACAGAGATGTCAGGGAACAGGAAACACTAGTAGGAAACATTTAGTCACTAGTCTATATTTAAAGACTCTTTTTTTTTTACTGTTTATACTTCTGCTCTTGCAAACCATTCTTACTCAAACTTTCAAAGTTATAGATTTAAAATAAGACTGAAAGAGTTGTCAAAAACGATGGTGTAGTTCGTTTATTACCTAACTTCAGCTTTTTACTTCTGGCAATTGTATTTAAGCTTCAAGCTGTTCATTTCATTTCTAAGACCAGAAATTGTTTATTTGTGAAGACCGGAATCACTTCTGTTTATTAAAGATCTTATTTTCTACAATAATCCTAAAGCCAATGGAAAAATCCTATCGAGGGAATCAGAGTGATGCTAACTTCTGGCTTGGCCTACAAAACAATGTCATCCCTGCAGCACAATATACTGTTATAGAACTATCAATGTGTGTAATTTGCTCAGAATAATTAATCCAACAGATTTCGTTCAATAACATGCACACATACACAGGTGTCCTATACAGGTATGATGTGACAAGAATCAAGCGATAAGTAATTTGTTAGTAACATAGCACAATTACAGCTAGTCAGAAGATATCTGACGTTTAATGTACAGTTAAGAGTGGATCAAGAATTTTGATCTATGAAATTTCTTGGTGGCCAGGACCAGCCATAAGCAAACCAGCACAATGTTTCAGAAATAGAAACTAAATGGTCAACAAAATGTCATCTTGCATGCTATGGTTAGCGGTTAGCACAACAACAACAAAAAATGAACAGAAAAAAAACAGCTTTTATCACCTGTCGCTGTATCACAGAGTACTTGGTTAGGACACAATAGGCAAAATATGAGCTTTGGAAAAATTTGTATCACATCTCAATCAATTCTGACAACTTCAGCTACTTCCTTATCAGACATGACAAGTTTATTTATTTCAAAGAACTTTTATAGGACAAACTTACGTACAGTACACATGAGGTAATCAGAATCTCCCAATTAACACGGTTATGCTATTTATTTTTTGATAACAGTTAACAGAGCCTGCATAATCTGCTAGCATCCTTCGCAAAAGCAAATTAAATTCATCATTTTGATTTCAGTGTAAACGTCAAAAGCAGCAAAGCTAAAAACATCCTCATAAAGCATCCATAAGGATGGAAGGAGCATTTCTAATGCACTGAGCCTGATGTGTTTATTTATCGGATATCTTTTAGTGGACCCGCTAGTGCAGTTTAGAGCCTCATAAATGTCAGATAAGCCACCGACTGCGGCCTGAGAGAGAGATGTGTGTGTTCTGATGGCCTCTCGGAGCTCGTGGGGTCGTTTAAACAGCAGCGAGCAGCAAGAATTCAGTTCTTCTGTGTCAAACGGCATTCTGAATAGTTACACCTCGGGCAGAATACATCGCATTGTGATTTCATGAGCGAGAAAAAAAGGCAGCCCTCCGACAGAAAGGAGAGTGGAGGAAACAAAAATGACTCACAGCGGATATCTCAAAGCAACGAGAAAGAGAGTAGAAAGTTGAAAGTGAATCCTCCTCTTCCCACAGGCAGTTAAGTGGGTACCTTGAGGCTGAAGGCCCCCAGCAGTGGGTTGATAATGTGACCTCTGGGCCAGCAGACTTGCAGGCAGACCAAAGGCTGTGTAAACTAGCACTGGAGAGCCTCAGGATGGAGCGAAGCTGAAGAAATCAGGTATAGGACAGAAGCAGATGCAGAAAATGACAGAAAACAGCATGTACACTCTTAAAAATAAAGGTGCTTCATGATGCAATAGAAGAACCTTTTTGTCTAAATGGTTCCATAAAGAACCTTTAACATCTGAAGAACCTTTCTGTTTCACAAATGTTCTTTGTGGCAAAAGAAGGTTCTTCAGATTATAAAAAGTTAAGAAAGAGATGGTTTTTTAAAGAACCTTTCACTGAATGGTTCTTTGTGGAACCAAAAATGGTTCTTCTATGCCATCGCTTGAAGAACCTTTTGAAGCACCTTTATTTTTAAGAGTGTACTTACATGAGAGAAATTATTATACAAGATATTAAGAGTTCAAGTAGCTGCAACACACAACCAACTCAAACTCGAGGGCCAAACTGAACTTATTAAAGAAATATTGCTGGTTATTTTCAACTTAAATGCATCTATGGCTGTCTATTAGCACAGTAAATCATTTTAACACATAGAGAAGTTTTACAAATGAAGACTACTTCATTTGGTACCTGTGCTATGACAGCAGAAAGGAATACAGATGTGATGCAGTCAACTGTAAAGCTGTTTAAATGCTGCAAACCCTGCCGAGAGCAATTTAACTGGTTACCAGAATCCAGAAAAAAGTAACACACATTTTTCTACCGAAGAACTCGTATAAGTGCCTGTTTTATTAAAACCTTTTTATATGAAGGTCAAATTCTTCTTGAAATTGTACCATACTTAACACATTTTTTTGTACCCTTGTCCCAGACCCAGACTGTTAATTTTAAAATATAAAAACACTGTGTGAAAATGTAAATTGTTTAAAATCATGATAATTCTAATACAGTGCCAACCACTAATATTGGCACCCTTGGTAAATATGAGCAAAGGTGGCTGTGAAAATAAATCTGCATCGTTTATCTTTTTGATCTTTCATTAAAAAAATTCACAAAATTCTAACCTATCATTGAAGTAAAACAATGGAAATTAGGGGGAAACTCACATTATGAAATAAATGTTTTTCTCCGCCACAATTATTGGCACCCCTAAAAATTCTTATGAGTAAAATATCTCTCAAGTACGGAAGTTCTAAGCGGCCATGCATTATTTTTTTTTTCCTTCTTGTTTTCTCGTTATAACGACTTATTTTCTCGTTATATCGACATAACGAGAGTTTTTTTCTCGTTATAACGACTTATTTTTTCATTATATCGACATAACGAGAGTTGTTTTCTCGTTATAACGACTTTTTTTTCTCGTTATATCGACATAACGAGTTGTTTTCTCGTTATAACGACTTGTTTTCTCGTTATATCGACATAACGAGAGTTGTTTTCTCGTTATAACGACTTATTTTTCTCATTATATCGACATAACGAGAGTTGTTTTCTCGTTATAACGACTTATTTTTCTCATTATATCGACATAACGAGAGTTGTTTTCTCATTATAACAACTTATTTTCTCGTTATATCGACAATAACGAGAGTTGTTTTCTTGTTATAACGACTTATTTTTCTCGTTATATACATAACGAGAGTTGTTTTCTCGTTAACGACTTAATTTTCTCGTTATATCAACATAACGAAAGTTGTTTTCTCGTTATAACGACTTAATTTGCCGTGGATCTCGACAAAGTTTTTTTTTTTTTACAATGATTGTTTTATCTACTGTTGTTATAGTAACGAACTCAACTTTGACAGCATCTGATGGACAGATAAACCATGCGCTCTTACTGTAGCCTAGGTTGTGGATATTTCAGCTAATTTTGCTTCGCCTAGTAATACGTCTACAATACAAAAATAAAGGCTCACACAATCACTGTTGATATTTCCAGAGACAGTACGCTAAAACTTTTGTTTGTGTAATTAGCATGTTTAAAAGGTCAAAGCAACACCGCAAACACAGCGGAGCGCCTTCAGGATGCAGAACTATTCAAAAATCTTTTAGAGCTGCTTGGATTCAACACACTTTCAATTTTCCTTTTATTTGAAAAAAAATTATATATAATTTGTAATTTTTAGTAGTCTTATATGCGTGACTGATATCATGTGCGTTAACACGCTTCTGTTGAAAAGACGTTCATGTGTAGCTAGTCTGGGCATTTGTGTGTGTGTGTGTGTGTGCTTGTGTGTGTGTGTTTGTGTGGTTTCCACAAAGAAATGTAGAAAATACAAAAAAAAGATTACAGCACTGTAGAACATCATTGAATTAAATTAGCCTATACACTTTACATATAAATCACATTTCTTATCAATATACATTTAATGATTAACAATAAAGATTAATAATAAGGAAAGAGGCACATTACAAATAGCCTACGTCATTGAAGCCCGTCCTACTGTAGATAAACATAACATCCCCGTTTATTAACTAACAATAATGTATCTCAAAGAAGCACAAATAAAGATATATGTGCAAACAGAATACAGTGACGTCAACCTTGGTTTTAATAAGCAGTTATTATTTTGACACAGAACGCGTTGGTGAAACTCATGCATTTAGCAAGAACTTAATTCACAAAATAGTCATATTGATTCAAGCTTTTAACATTTATGAATGAATTAAATGTCAGTAGCCTAATGAACAATACTATACAAATTATAGCGATCACGAGGTCGTTCATGTTCTATCCCAAACGCGTACAGTAAAGTGGACATACAGCATATCCTACAACACCCCATCAGTTATATTCAAGTCAATAGTGCCACCTGTTGCCGCAGTTTAGTAACTTAGAGAACAACTTTTTTTATGACGAGATCACGAGAAAATTAAGTCGTTAAAACAAGAAAACAACTCTCGTTATGTCAATAAAACGAGAAAATAAGTCGTTATAACAAGAAAACAACTCATGTCGAGATCATCAGAAAATTAAGTCGTTATAACGAGAAAACAACTCTCGTTATGTCAATTTAACGAGAAAATTAAGTCGTTATAACATTAAAACAACTCTCGTTATGTCGATATACGAGAAAATTAAGTCGTTATAACGAAAAAAAAACTCTCGTTATGTCGATATAAAGAGAAAAATAAGTCGTTATAACGAGAAAAAAAGAAGGAAAAAAAAAAATAATGCATGGCCGCTTAAAACTTCCGGACTCAAGTATATTCCCATTCATACTTACAATTTTGAGCATACCAGTGTGTTTATGAACATGAAATTTTCCAGCCATGGCTTCTTGTTTCACAGGATTATAAATAGGAGGGAAAACAAAGGCCACATTCCCTTAATCATCCATCACAATGAAAAAAAACAAAGAATATATTTCTGATGTGCACCAAAAGATAATTGAGCTTCACAAATTAGAAAGTGACTGTAAGAAAAGAGCTAAAGCATTGAAAATCCCCATTTCCACAATCAGGGCAATAATTAAGAATTTCCAATCAACTAAATATGTTACAAATCTGCCTGGAAGAGGACGTGTGTCTATATCGTCCTAATACATGGTGAGGAGGAGAGTTTGAGAGGCCAAAGACTCTCCAAGGATCACAACTGGAGACTTGCAGAAATTAGTTGAGTCTTGGGGTCAGAAAGCCTAAAAAAAAAAAATTCAAACAGCCCCTACATCAGCAAATGTTGTTTGAAAATGGTCAGATGAAACAAACAAAAAAAAGAGCTTTTTGGCAGCAAACCAGCAGATGGGTTTGGTGCAAACAGGGATAAAAAGTACCCCATGCCCACAGTTAAATACACTGTTGGATCTTTAATGTTTTGGGGGTTTTTTTCTGCCGGAGGTCCTGGAAATCTTGTTCAGATACACGGTATCATGGATTCTATCAAATAACAACAAATAAAAAATCTAAACCTGACTGCCTCCATTATAAATCTTATAATGGGCCGTGGTTGGAACTTCCATCAGGACAATGATCCAAAACAAACATAAAAATCAACACAAAAATGTGTCACTGAGCACAAAATGAAGCTTCTGCCATGGTCGTCCTCAGTCCCTGACCCGAACCTGAGTGGGGTGAACTAAAGAGAAGAAGCACAAACATGGAGCTGGGAATCTGACGGATCTGGAGAAATTCTCTATGAAGGAATGGTTTATGATCTCTTGTCAGGTGTTCTCCAAACTTATCCGGCATTATAGGAAAAAACTCAGAGCTTTTATCTTGGGAAAAGGACGTTGCAATAATTGGGTGCCAATAATTGTGGTTAATCTGAACTAGAGAAAAACATTTATTTCATAATGTGAGTTTCCTCCCCCACTTTCCATTGTTTTACTTCAATCATAGTTTAGAATTTTGTGAAATCTTTGAATGAAAGATCAAAAAGATAAACGATGCAGATTTATTTTCATAGCCGCCTTTGCTCATATTTACCAAGGTTGCCAATATTAGTGGAGGGCACTGTATACACAGAGGAACTAAAAAAAAATCTTAACATAAACAAAAAAGCTCAATATCGCTTGCAGAGTATTTTTATTTTATGCATTCTATCCAAACAACATGTAATTTACATTTATGTATTTGGCAGACACTTTTCTCCAAAGCAACTTGCATTCGAGGTATACTGTACAATTTATCAATTAATGCATTCCCTGTTATTCGCCCCCATGACCTTAGCATTTACTAAAACCCATGCTTTGCTTTTAGGTAATTTAGTCAAATTAATGGAAAAAGTGTTATACTGTGTAATTTAAGATCACTAATCACATTTTCCTATTCTTTGCAAGAAATACATTTGCATCTCAAAAATTAGAATGTCGTGGAAAAGTTATTTTTTAGTTCAGTAATTCAACTAAAATTGTGAAACTCGTGTATTAAATAAATTAAATGCACACAGACTGAAGTAGTTTAAGTCTTTGGTTCTTTTAATTGTGATGAATTTGGCTCACATTTACAAAACCCACCATTTTTCACTATCTCACAAATTAGAATATGGTGACATGCCAGTCAGCTAATCAACTCAAAACACCTGAAAAGGTTTCCTGAGCCTTTACAATGGTCTCTCAGTTTGGTTCACTAGCTACACAATCATGGGGAAGACTGCTGATCTGATAGTTGTCCAGATGACAATCATTGACACCCTTCACAAGGAGTTTAAGCCACAAACATTCATTGCCAAAGACGCTGGCTGTTCACAGAATGCTGTATCCAAGCATGTTAACAGAAAGTGGAAGGAAAAAGATGCACAACCAACCGAGAGCACCGCAGCCTTATGAGGATTGTCAAGCAAATCGATTCAAGAATTTGAGTAAACTTCACAACTTCACAAGGAACGGACTGAGGCTAGGGTCAAGGCATCAAGAGCCACCAAACACAGACGTGTCAAGGAATTTGGCTACAGTGTCGTATTCCTCTTGTTAAGCCACTCCTGTACCACAGACAACGTCAGAGGCGTCTTGCTAAGGAGAAGAAGAACTGGACTGTTTGCCCAGTGGTCCAAAGTCCTCTTTTCAGATGAGAGCAAGTTTTGTATTTCATTTGGAAACCAAGGTCCTAGAGTCTGGAGGAAGGGTGGAGAAGCTCAAGTCCAGTGTTAAGTTTCCACAGTCTGTGATGATTTGGGGTGCAATGTCATCTGCTGGTGTTGGTCCATTGTGTTTTTTTGAAAACCAACGTCACTGAACCCATTTACCAAGAAATTTTGGAGTACTTTATGCTTCCTTCTGCTGACCAGTTTTTTTGAAGATGCTGATTTCATTTTCCCAGCAGGATTTGGCACCTGCCCACACTGCCAAAAGCACCAAAAGTTGGTTAAAATGACCATGGTGTTGGTGTGCTTGCCTGGCCAGCAAACTCACCAGACCTGAACCCCATAGAGAATCTATGGGGTATTGTCAAGAGGAAAATGAGAAACAAGAGACCAAAAAATGCAGATGAGCTGAAGGCCACTGTCAAAAAACCTGGGCTTCCATACCACCTCAGCATGCCACAAACTGATCACCTCCATGCCACGCCGAATTGATGCAGTAATTAAAGCAAAAGGAGCCCCTACTATGTATTGAGTACATGTACAGTAAATTATTCTTTCCAGAAGGCCAACAATTCACTATAAATGTTTTTTTATTGGTCTTATGAAGTATTCTAATTGTTGAGATAGTGAATTGGTGGGTTTTTGTTAAAATGTGAGCCAAAATCATCACAATTAAAAGAACCACAGACTTAAACTACTTCAGTCTGTGTGCATTGCATTTATTTAATACATGAGTTTCACAATTTCAGTTGAATTACGAAATAAATTAACTTTTCCATGACATACTAATTTATTGAGATGCACCTGATCAATTCATCTTGAACAAGAGTCTTTTTAGTTAAAAATTTAAATATTATAATATATATATATTAGGTTAGCACATCATGGTCTGCCACAGAATGCTGTACAATACACAATTTGGGTTGTGGAAGCGGAAATGTTCATGACACTTTTCCGTTTGCTTTCTACAAGTCCAATAGCTAAAAGTGTATGTAGCTGAAGAAACTCCAGTAAACATTTATTTTGTTTTTACAAACTGAGCGATGGGTCGAAAAGGTTTGTGGCAATCGAGCTGAAAATAACTATTCCTTCAAGATCACAATCAGCACCTTCCATCAAATATACCCAAAAGCTTTAGTCAAACACACTCAAGCTAAAGCACTATTATAAGCTTACTCTGATTTAATCGCCTATTGTCAGCCTCATTCCTATATCCAGGCCATCCGATGTATCTCACTTAATTTGAAATCTCTCTGTAAAGCACTTGGCTGTGGATTAGCTCTGTTTTTATTTCAAAGTCCTGTATAAGCTGTGCTCCCTCACAGGCTGCCTCCTTTCATCCTCAGAAAAGTTCACACAATTCGCTTTGAGTAAAACACGGACAAACACCTCAGAGAAAGCAGCGAGAGCTGTGCTAGTACACTAATTACAAAAAATAGCTGCACTAATCCCACCCTGATAAAACACTCATTACCAACCAAAGACACTTATCAACGGTGGATTGATGACCCATTTCCGAAAGTGGCTTTATAGGAGGCAGAGGAAAGGCAGTGTATCACTCTATCCTACATCTGTACCAGAGCTTTTCATTTGTCTAAGATGTAGAGAGGTAATTAACAGCTGCTGGACTGGGCTAATAGAATTCTCTGGAAACTGTAAGTTGGTGGTGAGGGACAGGGAGATGGCAGGCCATGCCTGTATTAATTACAATGCTTCAGGAATCAGGATAGACTGAACCTGCGAAAATCCTTTTAAGGACTCAGAACGGGTGAACTTATATTTACCTGTCAAACCAAATGCCCCCCCCCCCCCCCCCACCCCACACACACACACAGTAGCACACTGGAGTTAATGGTGCCGATTAAAATATTTTCACTAAAATGTTTTATACCTTAGAAATGAACAGCACATTTGATTTATGAAATTTCACAGGTGGTTCTCCCTTAAGGCTTCCCGCTGAGGTCACCACTGAATAGTCCCACTTTTTTTTTTCAATGACTGTCCCAATATGACACTTTCATTGTGGAATAAATGATGGGCAACAGATATATCATCTACAATGGCAAAAACAATTACATTCACACTGATCTCATTGGTTGTTTAGATGGGTAAATATCTCTTTTAAAATTTTTTTCTATTATTTTTTGGTAAAAAATTATATTGTTAAATAAAATATTTTTACAAATCACATTTTCGCATTCTTTGTATAATTTGAAAAATCTATAAAATTACCCTTGTGAACACAAAAGAGTCACCTTTGTCAAAAATTTAAAAAAAAAAAAAAAAATTGATAATAAAAAAGGTCTACATATTGTGGGTTGTGGTGGTAGAAATGTTGATGAATCTTTAAAAAAACACTCTCTTATGTATTTTTCCATTATTTTAAGGATAACTAATACTTTTTTAACTGTATTATAATAAAACAATGTTGGGTCGATTTTTATTAAAACTACTTTCAATTCATTCAAACTTGTTTCTTTTTGTATATAAAGGTAACATTCTTGTAAACTTTGTACCAAACTTTAATCACTCGTTTTTGCTAATTTCTGAATGCTTTATATGTAAATATTTTATTGTTTTACCCTTAGACAAAATATATTTTTTTCTTTAGATTTTTGGTGGTAAATCGTGACCTGGACCTGGATACATCCAGAAAGAATAAAAATGTCATAGTACACCTTTGATCACATCACAAGCAATTGCTTTGATAGATAGTGCATACCAACATTTGGTAATTCGGAGTGAGCCAGCAGCTGATGGCAGTAGGTAAGGATGAAAGGTCTGCTCCACCTGCCTGCTGTATCCCTGTCTAAGTTCGGTAATGAACACAGACAGCTTGGGGACAGTCTGTGTTGAGTGTGTGGTTTGGGGTCTGACAGGTCCGCTCTGATGTCCCTCTCTCTCTGTGACAGGGCTGACCCGCAGTAATTTCTCCACTGACATCAGCAGCTGTAGCCGTAACGCATAGACAGATGAAATTTTCATAACTATCTCCTCACAGTCACATCTTCACCTTCAGGATCATTTATAACCCACCACTCGCCTGCCAGACACAATATGCTTGCCATGAAGCGGACTGGCTCCAGCGGTGTTGGAAATAATTAACAGTGCAAGGGCAAAAGGAGTGAGTGTGTCTGAGTCTGTGGAGAAGGAGATTAAGGAGGGCTAACATTATCATTAACGTACATGTCACTTCACAAGTCAATGAAGGAGAATTAGTACACACACACACACACACACACACACACAGAGAATAAAGCCCCACCACCTCTTGCATCTTTTTGCCCCCCAAAAGAAAGAGGGAGAGAGCTTGTGTTTAAGAGACAAAGAGAAATGGTGTTATAGGAGCACATTAGCGTTCATGTAAGCTAATGGCTCTATGAGCCCATGAACTACCCACAGTGCCATGACTCAGATTACAGTGTCATAAGTGAGAGATTCATATTCTCTAACCTGAGACCTATGCAGGCACATCTGTAGAACAGTCACATGACACTTACACTGGGCAAGTTGTCAGATTTAATCACTGCCTTCTGCCTTGGCTTGATCTTGATCTTGGCTTGAAAGGGATCACAAATGAAAATTATGTTGTAATTTACTCATCTAAGACTGACGTAAGGCAGTTAAACTTCAAAAAGTACCTATAAGCATATTAAAAATCGTTCTTATATTGTGCACACTACATTCCAAGTCTAATACAGCCAGAGTGTAGCTGTGTGAGGAAATGACTCTCCAATCTCAATTACATTTGTGTATTTTCAAAAATAGTTCTCAAAAAAAAAAAAGCAGAGGGTAAAAACACACTACCATTCATTTAAAAAAAATGTGAAAAATTCAACTTTTTTTTGTTTGTTTGTTTTTTTGAACAAGTCTTCTTATTTCATCAGGCAGTATTATTGACACAAAACCAGTACAACAGAATTTTAAAATATGATTCCATTTAAACATATTTACGCTACAATTTTTATAAGTTTTTGAATGTCTCTATTCTAGCAAATCTTAATTTTCAGCAGTCTTCAGTGCTACATGATCCTTCTTATATCATTCTAATTAGCTGTTTTGGTGCTCAAGAAACATTTATTATTATTATTATTATTATTATCACTATCAATTTCATGTCTGGCTGCTCAGTAATTTTTTGGTGAAACATGTTTTTTTTTCCAGTATAATTTGATTAAAAAAAGTTCTAGACAATCATTCTTTGATCAATAAAGCTGTGTAACACTGAAATGCATCCTTGTATTCATTTCTCTCAAAAACAAAAAAAAAAAAAAATTATTTATCTATTATATAGTATATACAGTCCACAACTTTGAACGCTAGTGTTGAGCAAATAGGTTTCCTTCTAAGTGAATAAATGACATGAGTGAGATATGAGAGCTTTTTTTTTTATTGGGGTGAAACTCTCCACCTTTATCCCAACCAAAAAGTTTTTAATATGTCTATGTTTTAAATAAGGACCCGTTTTAACAACAATCCAGTGTATCAACAGTGAGCTAAGGACATGTTTAGCATTTTGCATTAAGAGTGATTGTGTCCGCCTTCAGAGTGTTAAAGTGCTTCACGTAGCCATTACTCTAACTATAATAATTCCTTAATTTATTAGTGATTCTGGCACTCAAAGGCACTTTTTACATATGAGGGGTTTCTCCTCAACCACCACCAGTGTGCAGCATCCATCTGGATGATGCGACGGCGGCCATATTGCGCTAGAACGCCCACCACACACCAGCTTATTTGTGGAGAGGAGAAGGAGTGAAGAAGCCAATCAGTAGATATGGGGATGATTAGGAGGCTATGATGATCTGAGGTCAATGGGCAAATTTGGCCAGGATGCCGGGGTTACACCCCTACTCTTTTTCGAAGGACATCCTGGGATTTTTAGTAACCACAGAGAGTCAGGACCTCGGTTTAACGACTCATCCGAAAGATGGTGCTTTTTGACAGTATAGTGTCCCCATCACTATACTGGGGTGTTAGGACCCACACAGACCACAGGGTGAGCACCCCCTGCTGGCCTCATTAAGCTCCAGCAGAGCTCCACATTCTGGCTCAGCTACATCCTCACCCCTTCTCACTCACTTCAATTCAGACTGTTCTTGGCTTTTTCTGCTATGCAATAATGTTGCACCACACTGGTTAGCCTCACGTGTTTCTCAGTCTCTCTTTCCATATAAAATCAACGCTTAATAGAAGAGTTCGCAACTGTTTGCTGGGGCCCCGAATTTCTGCGTTGCTCATAACTGCATCAAGCATGGCAAACCAATTACTATCACTGCAAAAAGCATAATTAACGAAGCGAGCAATTAAAATGAAAAGCAATTTCTCTTTTTTTAATGGCATTATCCCCTATAATTTGGATGCAACCGAGAAACGTTAGTTTTACACGGGGAGGCAACTTGCTGAATCATGTCCTCTTATAAACTGTTGTTTAGAGTTTGGTCATATAATGAAACCTTCCATGTGCCAAGAAACAGGCCTCATCCGCCCAGCTATTAGGATGCCACATGTGTTCACCAGTATGCAAGTGTACTTTTGGGTGTAATTCCTTGTACTTGTTTGCGTTCGTTCGCCGCAAACACACGAGCAAAGAAACAAATAGGACTTACTTTTCCTCTCCACAAACAAATATAATAAGAACAACATTCCAGAGTGTACTGGTGCCCCCCCAAATCCAAGCGGTTCGCCGAGTGGGTCACTGCGTGTACTCTACAATCCTGACAACCGCAGGCATACGAGAGCAGCCACACAAAGGGGACTGCAGCCGTGGTGGGTATGTCATGCATAGCTTTATGATTGCTAAACAGCGGTTTAGGTGTATCGGAGTAATTTACGATCAAACTCTCAGACACTCGCTCTACTGGTAATCACACATTGCACGCACGTCACAAGGGAGGGACCACACATGTTTGTTTCGATAAAGACAGACAAATTAGATGACAGCTTTTAAGCCCAACCATCACTTTCACACTAATTACAGTGCTCTCGATGATGAAAGAAACACACCCAGACACACACAAATAAATTTGTTGCCTCTCTGAGTGCTTTGCAGCGAGCAAACACACCAGCAGGAGAATATGTGTGTGTGTGTGTGTGTGAGAGAGAGCAAGTCCAGGTGTTTGCCTGTGAGCACTGGAGCCTTCGCTGAAACGCATGAGAAGCTCTAGCCAGCGATGCTAAAACACCCATCACAGGCCGTAAGAAAAAACACACTGCACCATCACTTGGCTCCATGTGTGTGTAAGCATGTTCGTATACAGGTGTGTACCTGTGTGTTGTTACGGCTTTTTCATTAACCCATCCTACTTACTGGCAGACAAACTCACACAAACGTGGTTCGGTTAATTAAACCGATCCATTAGCGAGAGCAAACAGCATCAAACCCTCAAGCGTAGGTGTGCGTGTGTGTGTGTGCATGATATCTCCATCCTTACGAACTGTAAAGGTCTCCCCAGCATCAGAGCTGTCATGTGCAGGGTGAGCCTGTCCGTTCTCATTGAAGATAGACGTTAACGGTCTTTTTCCCTCTACTCGGGGACAGCAGCTCTATTGTCTGTCCTCTGTCAGACCCTGGTGGGAGGGACACAGTCACTGCTGGGACAAAAGATATGCCGCAGGATTGACAGCTATGGAGACACCCCGCTCCTCATGAGACAACAACCGGTGGAGTGCATTTGTGTGCCAATGAAAGTGAGACTGAGGTATAAAGACAGAGGGAAAACCAACTGTGAATGTGTTAAAGGAGACATAGTATGCCCCTTTTTACAATATGTAATATAAGTCTCTGGTGTCCCCAGAATGTGTCTGTGAAATTCAGCTCAAAATACTCCACAGATCATTCATTTTGAAATTTTGAAGATGCCTATTTTGATTGGAAGCAGAAATAAGCTGTTTTTTGGTCCTGTTTCTTTAAATGCAAATAAGCTGCTGCTCACCGCCCCCTTTTCCAGAATAGAGCTGCGCCATTACAGCTCAGACCTGCTAAAAACATCTGTTTTGGTTCTGATTATCATGTTTATCGTGCTGAAATCATGCGTTTTAAACCATATGAGTTTAAACTTCTGATATACTGTTTTCTGAGTGCACACATCCAAAGCACACGTACAGAACGCGGCTGTCACAGCATGCGAGTACTAAACTAATTTCTCTTTCACACACAAGTTTACGTTGAAAACACATGATTTACAAAAACAGTTGGTTATGTCTGTAAAGGTAAACTGTGGGGAAATAAATTGCATGTTTATTTTAGATCTGTGTGGCAGCAGCAATATACAGTAAATAAATCAATAAATCCACTGCTCTGTTGTCTCCTCTGATGCTGGACTGTAAATAGTGTTCTGTGCTCGTCTGTGCAGCTAAAGGCAGAACACTTTAGCATGTTTTGTTCAAACTTTCGCCATGGCATTAGAGCTGGTACACCGTTGTCGCTTGCGAAATCAAAATGACAATGCCGTGGGTGGAAACTTACAGATTAAGGGGCAGTAATATTATAATGAGATCCCTTTGCAACGTCACCAAGGGAGCGAAATCAGATGCTCTTGTTTTCTCAGACGCTTGCAGAAAAGTCTTACCAAAACAAAGTTACTGTGTTCATCTTTTTCATGTTTCCTTGGTTGACAGATGCACTGGGAACCTGATTATAGCACTTAAAACCTGAAAAGTCAGATTTTCATATATGTCACCTCTAATAGCATAAGTTTGTACATTCAGTTCATGGAATGGTACTTTTTTAAGTATCTTTTGTGTTACAAAAAATGTAACTGTGATTTACTTAATTAAAAGGGTGCTATAGGCGCTTTCAATTTTTCCTTTCTCTTTTGGCGTGTTACAAGCTCTTGGTGCATAAAGAAGATCCCTGAAGTTGCAAAGACTAATCCACCACCAAAGAGATATTCTTTATCAAAATTAAGACTCTGCCACGCCCTCCTAAAACGGCTGGTTCTAACACGCCGCCACATATCTACCTCACTATGTGAAATATTTGCATAATGCCGCCCAAAATGTTCACGCAAAGAAAAGCATGGTTTCAAAAAGAGACCGCAGTTGTTGACCGTCATTTCCGGAGAACCTGTGGTTCTTAGGCTAAAGCAAAAAGACTATATTGGCCTTCCGAAGTAATGCATTTAGGAACTCTTTAGATTACTTACAACAAAACAGCATGCATTTTATGGACTACCGTTTCGTAAACCTAGAGAGGAGGTAATTCGTACTTCGTCTATGACACTGTCGCTTCTGAATCACTACTTTTTGTTATTATTTTCACGTCTTTGCTATTGACTGTTCAAAATCGGAGTTTTTGGCGCATCGGTGTGTGCGCGCGTGGTTTGTGTGAGTGAAAGAGAGAGGAGAGAGAGAGAGAGAAAGAGAGAGATCACAGTGGAGTCAGCTGTCCGTGGCTTGTGTACTGCCTCATACCAGCTCATCACGTTCGTCCAGCGACTCTTTTCCCCTTTTGGTCTGTCTTTACTTTATTTGAAAGATAAGCTCGCGATAGCAGGGCGTTACATTTCCAGACGAGTGCCGCGGTATTCGCAATCACATGCACTGGGTCCGCTGGCCAATCATAGCAGACTTCTTGTTGGAAGGAGGATCTTGTGTAGAAACGAAGCTGTTTGTGCGAGCTGGGCATAGAGGACCTCATGATGTACAGTATTTGAAACATAATTGTTTGTTTTTTTGACATTTAGTAAAACATTCCAACAAAATTTTTCCCCCCCCCCCCCCCCCCCCTGTTAAAACAACAAATACCAAATAATGATCTTTTAGATAAAGCTCATATACCCTTTTAATATTAAGTTTTTGTTTAGTTACTGTTCACTTGCATTTTTTTTTGATTGCTTGACTTTTTTAATATTATAAAGCTAGTAATGTTGTGTCGTGCCATGTTGTGATGGCATGCATGATTCGATCCGGCCTGAATATATCTTTCCTAAATGCTTCATTGAAAACATAGTTTTATCATTTTCTAGATTTCATAACCAGTTAGCATTACACTATAAGTATTTTTAGCATTGCCAATATAAATGTCATTATCTACATTTAATGCAGTTGCAGTTTTGTTATTGTTAACTAAAATCAAAACTGAAACTATTCAAAATTGTTTCTAGTAACTGAAATCAAACTAAAATAAAATAATCGAGAAAAAAAATACACTATTGTTTTTTTTTTGTTGTTTTTTTTGTATTTTTGTTGTGTTTATGTTTTGATTTGTAAAGTGCTTTGAGCTCTGGAAAAGCACTATATAAATTGAACTTATTATTATCATCATTATTATTATTAATAATAATAATAACTTACTTTAAAAAGAAGAGAAGGGGCCTGGAACTAACATTAACAAGTAAAAATTACAAAATAAACTGAACACATAAGCTTTTAAAATCTCCGACAAAATAAATAGAAATATTTTTATACTAATTATTACCCAAGCACATAAATGACAAATTGTAAACTCAAATTCAGCTAGAAAAGCCGATGACGCACTGACCACTGATCATAGTCCCCTCCCCTATGGGATTACTCTCTGCCCGGGCATTCTGCACGCGAACGATCATAACCTGCTTAATAATTATGCACCCTGAATATAAGGCGTTTTTCACTTCCAGCCTTCATGAACAATAATATATAGGTTATAATTTATTAAATACAAGTTTAATAGTAGTTATTAAGATTGATGTATTTTGGAATTGGTCAAATGTGCTTGGAGAAATATATGATCAGAATATCAACTTGCATATTAATTATGCATGCACTGTATTTTTCCTCTTCTGCTGTCGAGGTAATGCAAGAAATGTTTTGATTGGTTGTCAAGGCAGCCAATCAGCATTTTAGCAGCCTCGTCTCTGATTGGCTGGATTTATGGCATATTGTAACGCTGGGTTGGTTTGAGCAAGCGAGCTGTTGGCATTTAAAGAGCATGAGGGTGGGCATCAAGGGAGCAAGCTAGTTAAATGTTGCACGCGCAAAGAGACGGTCTGCACACATCCAAAAACGTATTTTACATGCAAATGATTTTCGTGCGCTCAAAATACTTTTTTCTTTTTGCGAAATGAACGTTTTCTCCACAAAACTCAAATCGCGCACGTGCGAAATGCACTTTTGTGCACTCAAAATACGATCTTTCGTGCGCAGAATTGTGGCAGAGATACAAAGCTTATACTCCCTAACAACTGAAAAAAGGGGGTCGACAAACAGTGCTGCGCAGACCGATCGTGGATGGCCAGAGATTGGTCTATAAGGGATATGACAAGGTCTGTATTCCTTACTTTTGGAGAAAGTGAACGGTATCTTGGATCACTGTCCCTTAAACCAAGTCACATTCAAGCTGACGTCATTGAATTTCATCAGAGTTGTGCTCACCTCATCGTCTGTTTTCGTATATATAGGAGAATGAGAAATGTCGTCGCTGTATCCCACCTGTCACAAAAAGTCAGTGACTTCTCTTATAAAACTGCTTTTTTTTTGGGTGTAAACTCTAAAAATAGTTCAATACAAAACTGTTGTTTAGTGTAAAACATGTTGAAAATTAGCCGATATGCTGTCAGTTTATTAAATGATAAGCTGTTTTCCCACAAAAGCAGCTTATTCAGCGTAGTGAAGCCTCTCTTCCATTGACATCCACTAAAAAAAAACGCCTCTGGTCTCCTTTCCCCACTTACTGCAAACCGGAAGCGTTAGCATTAGCAGTTACGCTTTTTTTGTTGCAGGCTTGCCTTCTAGTGGCTTTGGTATGGCATCATATACGGAGACTATAGAGAGCAGATGGCTCCTTATGCTTTTGAATTGCTCTCGCGATATTTTGATGTCATACTTTGATGTTCAAGTCGAACACACCTAACAACTAGAGCGCATTAACATCAGCGGTTTGTCCACTCAATCGCGAGTTACTGTCATTACCATTAGTTACTACAGCCTACAGTTTGCTAGCTAGCTATGCCTTCGTCACGTAAATGCATATTACCAAACATGTATGGCTGTGTAAATCCATTTAAGCTGCTAGAGGGAGCATTCATTCAGGTTGTAGTGGTATTTGACAGTTGAGAGGGACAGCACCTTTCTCGCGAGTGGGCGTGGTTTGATATCTTATTTTATTTACTTGGATGCTTTTTATCATTCAAATTTGGCTGAGTGGTTAATAACTTTTTTTCTCTGATGTAAAAAAAACTCAGAACACACATTTAATATTGATTTACACAGACTTTAAAATTCTAAAGGTCCTACAGTAATGTATGAAAAAATACTAAAATAATACTGGTAAATTAAAATGTAAGCATAAAAATGTGATTTCACATTAATGTACATATTTTTTATGATTAAGAATAAATACACGTTTGCCTCAGCCAATGGAATGGAAGAGAAATAGGATTGTGCATTACTTAAAGTAATTTCGGTATTATAGTGCTAATTCAAAATGTAACATGTTAATACATTTATTCTTCTAAAACTGATTTTTCAATGCGCGCTACTCGCAAAGTATTAACACTGACCTTGTGCAATCATGTTTGTCTATATGTGTAATGTTTGGTGTTTGATATTCTAGTCTGTGGAGAAACTTCTGCTTGCCCTCTGAACTCCATGACCTTTCAGTGTGTGTGAGTGTGTGATGACAGCCTGTGGCATTTCTGTTCAGAAGGTTTCCACCCAGGTGAAGTACGAGAGGTCACAACACACTCAACGCACTCACTAAAATACAGACATCCAGAGTCTGAGGTCAGAGGTCACGCACTGAGGGTGAGTGATGAGGGCAGCTACAGCCTCCAGGATGCAACACTCACTCGCAACACATGCGAACAAACATTTGCCACAATGTATGCATTGTGGTTATGAATGATTAACTCAAATTCAAATATTTTGTTAATGCTTTATAATAAAGTTCTATAAGTTAACACTATAGTTAATGTATACATTATACTTTTTCAGCATTTATTAATTTCTACAAACTACCATTCAAAAGTTTAGGGTCAGTAAAGGACAGTAAAAACATTTATAATGCTACAAAAAAAAACTGTTCTTTTGAACTTTTCATCAAATCCTGAAAAACAAGTATCAAGGTTTACACAAAAATATTAAGCAGCACATCCATTGTCGACATTGAATATAATACTGTTTCTTCTTAGAGCACAAATCGCATATTAGATTGATTTCTGAAGAATCATGTGACACTGAAGACTGGAGTAATGGCTGCTGAAAATTCAGTTTTACCATCATAAATTACATTTCAAAAGAGAAAACAATTGTCTTGTAAATTGTAATAATATGTATATATTGTGATATCTGATGGATTAATGTTGATGAATTGAACCTTGTAAGTGTGACCTATATTTTTAGAGACATTTTCAAAATATCAAAATGCAGTAGAGAGCATATTAACTGAAGTCTTTTGCAGTTCGTAAATCTTTTCAAATTGAAATATAATGATTCATAACTTAAGCCTTTAATAGAGCCATTCATCCAAGTACATGATCTCCTGCTCTTTTTGTCTATGAAAAACTGGTTTTGCATGACCTACATGCTTTAGTAAATGATGCCCTAAATCTGCCCTGTCCACTTAAACCTGATAGACATTTTGTATATCAAGGAGAGGGTGAGCTCATTTTTCCATTATCTGATGTAAAGTATGAACGGTGGCTGCTCTCTCCTGTGATTTTACTGAGAGTCCAACACTACAAATGCACACAGTTGCACACTTCCTCTCACACTTCTCCTATTGCTCCCTTTTTTCACTCTATCGTGATAATGCAAAACAAATTAAGCAAAAACACAGAAATGGCAATGAAAAGGAAAGAGGGGAAATATAACAGAGAGAGAGAATGAAAGAGAGGGGGTTGGAGACAGATGGGCATTTTCAGAGATCATTTATCAAACTCAGGCCCGTTCACTCCCCTCCCCTCTCCAAAACCCCCATGTAATTCAGTAATCATTTTCATTATCATATAATGACCTTACAAAGCCAACAGCAGTTAGCACGGTCACTACAAACCACACAGCTGTTCCCGCCACTGCCCCCTTCATCACCTCCCAAACACGCAATTTGCCCACCGCAGGAATGGACTGTGACCCCTGCAGAGGTCAACAGAGGGATGTAGATGTGACAGGAGTTGTACTATCTACCTGAGCAAGGTCGGTTTTATCTGAGAGTGTGTTCACATGTGTACTTTTTACGTAAAGTCTCATTGCAGTGTATCTGTGCAGGCATAAAAGGTGCGAGATCAATGGTTTTGACCCACAATACTGCAGCTTGCATATGGATGAAACAAAACCTCAAGGTCAAGCCCTTTCGTCTGCCAATGCAAATTAATCTCTAAGAGGTCTTCCTTCTGTAAGTGTTTGATTTTGACCTATGGAAGATACAACCCATTTTAAAGCGCAAATCATTCCAGAATATTCCAAAAGCACAGATGGATATGCATATATGGTCCCCTTTACATGCATTGCACTTACCCCTTCATTATAAAAGAGCTCAACCAGGAGCAAACTTCCAAGGGGGCCTCAGAACCACTTCAAACTATTTAAATGAAAAAGTAAATCCAAGGAAAATAAACACAAACAACACACAGTATATATATATATATTTATATATATTATATATATATTGGATATATATATATCTATATTATATATATAATATTGATATGTTAAATAATATGAACTCTAAATTAAAATTCAAAATTGTTCGTATTAATAAGAACATACATACAAAATGATAAGAAAGTAATGAATGTAACCCCTCCCGTTTCTGTTGCCATAATTACAGCAGAAATACCAAAAAATACAAAATAATGTGTTGGAGAATGGGAACTTTAAGACAAAAAGCTTGAGAACAACCGCAACAGAGATACAGATCTAAACGCACATACCTGCATTTCATTTATTCAATTTTAAATAATAAATAGAAATGCAGTGCACAGCAGAAACAAAGGCCAGCAGTATAAGATAAAAACATTTTGATTTATTATTATTGTCTTCGCAGTTTATTTACCAAATTTTAATTCCACATGTTGTGTGTTATGGGAAAAAAAGAGATTCCAGTAAAAGTCCAGTAAAATAATTCATAGGAGATTGTTTGTTAATCTGGGTGACTGCAGTATCTGTCTTGTCATTTTTATATTACAAGAGAAAAATAAAAAGTAAATGACAAAAATGTGCCAAACATATTTTTAATGAGTCCATCAAAAGAGGTTAACATAAAGAGCCAAAATGTCTGAAGGTGACCTGCATGAGTGCATTAGGTAAGTTAACAAGCCTGAGTACCCATAAGTCAACAGGAGAAGCCTACAGTCACATTTAGCATCTCTGTCCCTCAGGGTAACTTCAGATAGCTGAAAGCAGGTCCAGAGGCCCCACAGTCTGCAACACTCCAACTACTGTTTAAGAAAGCAAATGTCTGTAAGACAATAAAAGCCTTAATCAATCAGCCCGCTGTGCTTATGTTTATGAGCCTGTAGCGCCAACCATCCATCACCCGGTTTTTACCACTCAAAACACAGACACAGAAACAAAAGAAAGGCATAATGTGAGGAGCGGGCCTGCTGCATACTAAATTAATAAAACAATCGTAGCCTTTCACGGCAAAATAAGCGACATGATTTAGCACGCTGCTCCAAGAAGTTTCTTTTCAAGAAGAGTGGTCAGAAATGGATGTTTGTGTTCGGCACTGTGAGTCATGATAGCTGTTATGACAGTCTGTCAAAATAATAGTATTAATACATCACAGCATTCAGGTGAGCAGAACGTGGTGTACGACGTTCACTTTATCAGCTTGTGTCGAAGGAGATATTATCAGCTATGAGTTCATTTTTGTCTTAGCAGCGTGTCTTAACCTTAGCCTGAGCTATCTGCCTGCCCTCCTTAAATGTGATTTGTTGACAGCTACTTTACAGACCTGTGCCTGATGTTTCGAAGAGTGACGTTATCTCGCTCCAGAAGGGGGGCAGGAAGTGATAGTGGAAAGGGATGAGTTCAAACACATTGCAGTGTGTGCACACAGAGGAGTGAAGGTAGCTTTATCTAATCAAGCTGCTCCGTCTGATGAAATAAACTTCCGTGGCCGTGACCGAGTGTGCAAATGCATTGTGTGTGTAAGTAACCACTCAGTTTCTTCAGCGGTGAGATGAACCTAAGACTACAAGGTACAAATTGTTCTAATGGTGAAATATTTCTCCACATCTGATTTTTTTTTTTTAAATATAATAGAAACAAACACTATTCAAAAACTTGGGATCGGTAAGATTAAAAAAAAATAAAAAATTCTCTTATGCTCACCAAGGCTGCATTTATTTGATAAAAAAAGAAGCTATTGTGAAATGTTACAAAAAATTATTGTGAAATATTACATTCTGATTTGGTGCTCAAGTAACACTCTAATATGATTTCCTTCCAAATAAATAAATAAATATATAATAAAATGTACTGACCCACACTTTTGAACGTTACCATATATAAAGACTAACACATTATTATTTTGTAACACAAGGAAAATGTCCAAAAAATGTTTTCTACAAAAAACGTGCGTTTTTCCTTGTATTATATAAATATTTAATTATTATTTATTTTATGTATTTGTACACTCCTACAAACTTACTGAGTGAACCCTATGGGTTAAAACCATAAAAACAATGATTCTGAACATTTCAACCCACCAAACACCAAACCCAACCCTAAACCTACCCGATAGTGTTAACAAATGCAAAACTGATATAAAAATGCATTTGTTAATGCAACCGTGCCATTTGAACTTCCTTACATGCAGGTTTGGGCTGTTTTGTCGAAGCTTAGTTTCAAGGGATTCGTACCGGAGCTCTTCATCACTCAAGTGCAACTCCATACTGTGTGAGCTACCGAACAAACCTACTGAATATCAAAACCCATACATATGAAGCTGCATATGTGACGCTAACGCTCAAAAGTATCAGTTTTGAAATCTCGCAGCAAGTTAAAATTGTTTTGAATATATAACATAATATTCCTAAAGTAATTACGCGAAAATGAGGCTTTATTAATCAAAAATGTGGAGCTGTAAATCATACTGTGTGTGAAAAGGAATCAAAGTTGTTGGAGTTTTACTGCCTCTAGTGTTTATTTCAACTGGAAACTGCAGCGATTCGTATGTATTGGTACGTTTTTTCAGTTTTGCAAAAATGTATTTAGGGGCACATATTTCGAATGAGCCTATGTTGAACATTCCATGTTCACTTTTGACTGAAAAGAAGGAAACATACTGTAATTTGTAAATTAGAAAAGAAGAAAAAAAACTATCATATGCTATCATATGGTAACATTAATATTTTTTGCAAATTTCTGTAAAACTATGTTGGATAATGTGGATCAGTTAACAACAGCATATCATTAACTAAAACAAATCATTAGAAGAAACATACCAAATTAAAATACCATACCACACAGGGCTAAAAGTGTGTGTGCTTGTGTCCTTGACGCCATCTGACAAATGAATCATGGTCTGCTTCGTAGTTTTCATCATCTGATTTAAGAATGCAGTTTTAGCAAATACCAGCACTGTTTACAGGTACCAACAGCCCTGGGCGTCACTCTGGGGTCAATGCGAGGGGACGACCCCCTTAAAGAGGCTACTTCACAGAAACAAGAAGACAGCGAGGAGTCCTTATTTTTGTTAAAGCTAAGATGCAAGAATTTCAAGGGGGAAATTCAGTTATTTCAGGCCACACTGACTAATGGTCTGATCTGAATACCACACACATGCACACACACAGTAGTCTGATGGGAAATAATAAAGCAAGAGAAAGGAGGAGTGTGTGCTAATGTATTGGTATGTGTATATGTGTGTGCACGGCTGGTTCGCTGTGTTATCGGAACAAATGGTCTATGTCTCTCAGTCGCCCTTATCTCAGAGGAAGGAAGTCAATGGGCTATCAGCACATGTGTATGCGTGTGTTTGTGTGAACTCTCTTGGCCTGAAGGATTGTCCTCCTGCTAACTTAAACAAAAAAAATCCTTTCTTCTATACAATTCACTGAAGACGTGACATTAAACACAAGAGTTTAGCACACTGACACATACCTGTCCCTCCATGTCTGTCTGTGCTGCTGTCTGTCCGTCAGGGCATTCAGTAAAACGTCTGCCATCTCTCTTCTGTTCTCCTGTGCCGTGTTCTCGTCCTCCACCACATCCAGCAGCAGCTGAGTCTGCAAACAAACAACACAGTCCCTTTATAACTTCAAACTACACAAAATCAGTTTTGGTCAGTCAGTCAGTTATGCACAACAACGTAATACAATACACTACAAACTTTTGGGATCAGTATTTTTTGTTTGTTTTGAAAGAAATGAATACTTTAATTCAGCAAGGATGCATTGAATTAACCAAAAGTGACAGTAAAGACTTTTATAATGGTACAACATTTTTCTATTTCATATAAAGGCTGATCTTTTGAACTTTTTATTCATCAAAGAATCCTGAATAACAAGTATAAAGGTTTCCACAAAAATTAGCAGTTGAACGGTCTTCAACACTGATATTAATGAGAAATGTTTCTTGAGCACCGCATCAGCATATTCAAATGATTTCTGAAGGATTATGTGACACTGAAGACTGGAGTAATGACTTCTGAAAATTTAAAAATACATCAAAAAAGAAAAGTTCATTTTAACTGAAATAAAATTTCACAGTATTACTGTTTTTTTATATACGGTAGAAAATGCAGCATTGGTGAACATGAAAAAACTTCTTTCAAAAACTTTTTTTTTTTAATCTTACCGACCCAAAACTTTTGAATGGTTGTGTACTTTATATACAGAAACCACAACTACTGTAAATTATAGCATAACGATGGGCAAAAGCATTACAATTTGCTACTAAAATTTCAAAGATATTCAAATTAAACTGCATAAAGGAATGTTGTCATGTTTTGACATAATTGACAAAACATAGTTAGCCCAGGAGTGTCTCATAACTTACTTGATGTGAAGTTTGAATATGCGGAATTGTAACTGAGATCATGGCATAAGACAAGATTTTCAGTGCAAACTTTCTATATAGTCACACAATAACAGCAAGGATTCCTTTTTATTTTTTGTATGCAATAATTTTTCCATAAGGTTCTGCATTTCAAACAATCATAAATTAGTAATACACAACCATATTCATTAATGAATATTGTTTAAGTAATACATTTATGACTATCACAAATATGGCAGCATAAAATCACATTAGGATTGCACAGCAACTCTGGCTCCTGAGTAAGCCCCCCCCCCAAAAATAAAAGAAACACTCTCTTCCTTTAATAAGGGGGGGGGGGAAAGGGATCACTACCAATACTGTGGACAAGCTCTTAGCCAGTGCTTAAACAAATCAATATACATTCATTCCCTTCATGTCAGAGGTCAAATCTATTCTTTACTTATGCTGCAGGACTCCATCTTACAAACATTGATGATTAAGCCAGAATCAGAAACAGCAGGACAAAATGATATTTGCTTTTCAATGATGTTTCAATTTGCATTACTTTTAAATACAATAATAATATATATAAACATTTTAAAATATACACCACCATTCAAAAGTTTGTAGTAGATAACTTTTTTTTGTTTTTGAAGTCTCTTGTTCATCAAGCACGCATTTATTTGATAAAACAACAGTGAACACAGGAATATGTGAAATATACAAAATTTAATATATATATACATATATAAATGTCATTTACTGCTGTGATGACAACGCTGAATTTTTTTTGAACGCCATTACTCGTCAGTGCACATGAGTTGTCAGAATCCTATAATATGCTCACGAAACGATTTATTAATGTTGAAAACCGTTGTGGCTGCTTAATATTTTTGTGGAACAGTGATATATTCAGTATTCTCAGTATTTTTATGCATGGAAAGTGTAAAAGAACAGCATTTATTTGATCTTTTTAACACCGTAAATGTTTGTACGGTCACTTTCGATTAATTTCGATTTAATTCATCCTTGCTGAAAAAAATATACATTTCTTAAAAAAAACAAAAAACATTTAATTAACAAAAATGTTCACCAGGCTGTATTTTTTCAAAATTATCTGTTTTCTTTTCTTTTAAAAAGATGCAAGGTGCCAAACGTTTCCTCTCTCGCTGTCTCCTCTAGAGTAGCAGGACTAAAATGATTGACAGGTGAGGAAGCATACACAAAAAGTGCTCTGAGCGTTGGTTCACCTCACCTGTTTCACAGCAATCTCTTTTTCTTTATTTCTTTTCACCCCTCATTCATCCGTGAGACAGCACTTCTGTCTCTCGCTGAAGCATTACCTGTCAGCGGTCGTTACCTGTTAGAGTCATCCTCAGAAAGTGTCGGGTGAAAAAGTCTGCCAAGACTAACTCTGACTACGGGGTCACGAGGTCAGCTGAAGCACATCAGACTAAACATAGATGACACAACAACAGTGACTCATGATCGTGTGTGTGTGCGAGAGAGAGAAAAACTATGTGTTTTGTGTTTACAAGGTGGGTTGATAAGATACATTTTCACAACCAACTTACATTTACCACCCTATATATGTGCACCTTATCTGTGTGTGCTTGTATACCCCAGAATGACGGTAGCTGTCGTCAGCTGGGTGATGCTGTGCAGTGCTCCTGGGTTCAGGACCACAGTGAAGAGGGTGAGACAGAGGGCAAGTGACTAACAGAGGCGGCTGTGTGTATTTGTACAAGGAAACACACTTCGGGTTACCCCACACTAACAGAGGGGAAGAATAAACACACATGCACACTCACCAGGACTATGTGACAGGTACACCAGCCAACCAATGGCAGAAAGGCCATCCAAAACACCAACAGAAACCTGAACAGCTAGCGTAAGGTAATGTATGACATAAGGATTTAAAATGCATAACAGCCAGTGGGCATTTTCCAGAAAACCTACGTTTGACAAACACACACTAAATTTACAAAGCTTGACTGTATTTGATCAACTTGTAAAACGTACAAAAAATAGGCAGCGTGACAATGGTTTGTGTATGCTTTTTTCTGTTTGATGGACAGATTAGTTGGACATTAGTGTGCTCAAAGTAGTTTTATGTTAATGGGATAAAAAAAATGTTAAATGCAATTTCAGCATGTCTGTATCATTCAATAATTAAACTGTCAAGAGTATTTGACTTCTCAATAAGCATTTACAGTGGCCTTAAAAACTGGACAACTAAAGGGAAACCAAAATGCACATTTTCATCATTTACTCACCTTAATGTCATTCTAAATCGTTATGATTTTCTTTCTTCTGTGTAACAAAAAAGACTATATTTTGAAATAAGTCTTAAGGTGTTTTTTTTTTTTACAATGGAAGTCACTGGTCATCAAAACAGTTTGGTTGCCATACTTTTTCAAAATATCTTCTTTTATGTTCCACAGAATAAATTAAGTAAGTCATACAGGTCTGGAACGATATGAGGGTGAGTTAACGATGACAGAATTTTGGTGGAACTATCACATTAAGAAATGTATGACATTTTTATAATTAGATAAAAAAATTCTAATTAAACACAATCTGCAAACAAATGATGCTATAGCTTTACTACTAACTTTACCAAAATAAAAGTTGGTTAATAACTTCTAACCTACTTTTTTATGTAGAATGCGAAAAGCAGTATGTCAAATGAGTAATGAATAGGACGTATTCATAAAACAGTAAGGTTCCACTGATTCTGAAATACGTATCTTTACTATCCCATGAGGCCACAGGAGACACATATTCAGTGTTAAGGAAAAGTGACACCGCTGACATAGTAGGTCACATGACAATAGCAACATGGCACATACAAAATGTCTGGATTATAGTCATACTACACAAATTAACTTTTGTGTCAATATAAAATACTTTTTCCACAGTCAAAAAGCAAATTCTTCATCAAAAGCAGTACATACTCTAACTGTGAATTCAGACGCAGCTAACGTAATTTTTTGTGAGTGTATAAAGTCAGAGTAACCAAAGGTGTACAGTAATTCAAAACACTAACATGTTCCACTAATGTATGACAACCCTAAAATTTGCTTAACTACATTTTGTCTCCATTTTAAATAGTATGCCTATTGTTTTATTTTTCAAAACCAGTCAAATCTGATTTTTGAGAACGTTTTGCTTGAAAAGTGCTATATTTCTTGCAAATAAATTTCATTCATACATTTTAAAGTGTAGATGAGGTGTTCGAAAACCTTTTGGGGCCTTCTGTGCCAATGCACAGACACTTTTTTCACTATATGTTGGTTGGTGGGACATGTTTTTGGGGGGAGTTCTGTTATGTCCGGCACAGATGGTCCTCACACCAGTCGATGTACTGAAGCACGGTAAGGGTTCAACTACAGCAGAATACTAGAAGATGAATCATACATGCAATGTTCAATTTGTTGAGCAGAGGCAATATATAAACGCATGCATGTGTGTGTGTGCGTGTGTGTGTGATTGAGAGCTTGGCCTTTCAGCCACATTGACCCTCTGATCTCTCTGAGGCTCATCACTTACCTCTCCCCTCAGAGCCAGCACGCTGAGAGAATGGATTATATGAAGTGTAAAACATTAGAAAAATGTGTTCACAACATCACAGCAATGTGTCCGAGGACAGAGGAGGGGACAGATAATAGAAACCCAGCTGCTGAAAAGCAAAACGCAACAAGTGACAGCGTTTGAAGGCATTGTAGGGCAGCTCTGTGGGCCGCAGGCTTTTGTGCTGGGGTCTGTGGTTCCTCTAGCCAGAGGCAACTGGACATGTGCTTTTTGCTTGAGCTAATGAGGCAAAGGCTAAAAGCTTTGTGATTTTCTTTTTTTATCTGCCATGGTTTGTCTCTCTCTCTCTCTCTGCTTCTTTTAGGTGGGAAAGTTTTAAAAAGGCAAACACAAAAGCCCTTTATAGCATCTAAAAACACCAAATCTGCTGCCTGATATATCTATAGATTAAGAGTTTAATGATTCTACCACTCTTTCTGTTCACAATATGTCAATCTCATAGATCTGCAGAGCAGTTCCACTCAAAAGATTTCAAATACATCCAGCGAATACAAACCGTATGAGAAGGAAAAAGGCTTTACCAATATATCAGGAAAATGTATAGTGTAAAACCATGCTTTAAGGCAAAGTCCTATGGCATTATTTGCCTTCCACACACACACACGCTCTCACAAAAGTGTACTGTTCATCACACTCATTACTCAATATCAATAATTTCTATTTTTTAATTCACTCCATCCACATTAATATGATAATTATCATCGATATATATGTATGTTATATATAATATAATATATAAATATCGGGGCGGGGTTGTGATTAATACTTGTTATTAAAGGATGCATTAAATTGATCAGAAAGTGACAGTAAAGAAATGTATAATGTTACAAATTGTTTATTGAACTTTTTATTCAAAAAAGAATCCTGAAAAAAAAAAAAAACTTACACAAATATTAAGCAGCACACACTGTTTTCAACATTGCTAATAATAAGAAATGTTTCTTAGAATGATTTCTGATGGATCATGTGACAGTGATACTGAAGACTGGAGTAATAACTGCTGAAAATTCAGCTTCTCTGTAATGTTCCATAACATATTTTGAAATATATTAAAAATAATGTAAAAATTTTTAAGTGGAAAAATAATATTTTCACAATATTACTGTTTTTACTGTATTTTTGATGAAATAAATACAGCCTGGTTGAGCATAAGAGACAAAAATCTTACCCCCAAATATTGAAATGGTGGTATGTATGTTTTATGGTTGGTTATGACAATACAATATCAATGTCTTTAAAATGACTTTTGCTGTCTCTTGAATGTATCACGTTCTTTGTGACGTCATACCCACTTCCACTCTCTCTCATACACAAACATATGTATACACATATGCCTCATCTCTCTCTACCTCCATCTCCTTCTGGATCGGCCTGCTGATGGGAGATTAGAGATTAGCATCTTGTACCCACGTTTCTCCTGCCAATGAAAGCTTTTGACAGTGGGAGGGAGGCCAAAACCTCACTCTCTCCTCACTCTGCACAGATTCTTTTTCAGCACTTAAAGAATGTGAACTCTAGGCAGAGATTACCATCACATAGACCTGAAGCCATTTTCATTATATGTCTTTTTTCTACGGTGGCTGAAGAGTAACATTTGGGAAAAAGATTAATGTTGGCTTGCCACTAAAAGAACGAAACCCAACCCACGTTGTACTGACTACAATTTATGATGTTATAGGAGACACCGTGTTGTGTAACTTATATGTCATCTAAATGCTGAAAATATCAGTAGTGAAGTGAATGAAGTAATATGCATCAGTGGTTTTGGGAAGCCTGAGGGCTCTTGTATAGCAGGACACATTTTTTTCCAGTGCATTAACTATATCTGAGTAAGTGTAACAAATAAGAGAATTTTCTTTCCGAAATCTGAGTTTAATACCTCCAGCAAGAATGCCTTAAGAAATATGTGCAGGAATCATTCGCTATGACATCTAAGTATAATATCAGTGGGTAGACAAATTAGTGGGCGCTCACATGAAATACACCATAGGAAAGAGCAGAGAATAATATTTATAGTCAGTACAAGCAAAACCTACTCATAAAAGCACAAAACCTGCTCAGAATGCATAAAACCTGCGTAATAAAGTAGCTCATAACGATAATGTGAAGTAATTAGCAATATCTGTAACACATTCTATGAAGCCACTAAAGTAGACATTGACTGATATTGCTCTATCATGACCAATAGATACAGATGATTTTTCAACAACTATGTGATTTATTTATTTTTTATTTGTTAATAATAATAATCATCATTGTCATCATAACAATAAGCAATAATAATAATAATAATAATAAGCATTATTAATATTTTAATAAATGCTATTTATTCAAAATTAAGAATGAGAAACACAAAAATTTGTTGCAATCTCGAGGGTGACAGTTTGGATCATTTGTTTTGGCTATCTAAATAAGGGTCAATTTTGAAATTGAGATTTATGCATCATCTGAAAGCTATAAATAAGTTTTCCATTGATGTATGCTTTGTTAGGATATGACAATATTTGGCAGAGATACAAATATCTGAAAATCTGGAATCTGAGGGTGCAAAACAAATTTAAATATTGAGAAAATTGCCTTTAAAGATGTCCAAATGTTCTTTGCAATGCACATTACTAATCAAAAATTACGTTTTGAAATATTTACAGTAGGAAATTTACAAAAAAAATCTTCATGGAACATGATCTTATCTTAATATCCTAATGATTTTTGGCAATAAAAGAAAAATTTATAATTTTGGCCCATACAATGTATTTTTGGCTATTGCCACAAATACTCCAGCGACTTTAAAGGGGTCTTATGATGCTGCTTAAAAAGAACATTATTTTGTGTATTTATTTGGTGTAATGAAATGTGTTTATGCGGTTTAAGGTTCAAAAAACACATTATTTTCCACATACTGTACATTATTGTTTCTCCTCTATGCCCAGCCTTTCTGAAATGCGTCGATTTTTACAAAACTCATCGGTCTGAAAAAGCGAGGTGTGCTCTGATTGGCCAGCTATCCAGTGCGTTGTGATTGGTCGAATTCCTCAAGCGTGTGACGGAAATGTTAAGTCCCTTACCATATTGTGATGCCTTGCGGCAACCACGTGACAACCCACGGGAGGTGGACTCGCTTTGTTACACGCGTGTGTGATGGATTGAAAGCCGATCCAGCTATGGACAGCGCGAAGTTGAAGTATTTCCTAAGTGACCAGCACGGATCAGCTCTAGGCATGACGAAGCGATAGCGTCCTCTTTTGGAAGACCAAACAAAGTAGTTTCGCTTTCACAACGAAGCACACAGCACCTTCACGACATGGCGGCAGCGGCAACAACACTACAGTGAGAATAAAAGTTATGCTTTCTTTCTTTGCGTGAACATTTGGGCGGCGTTATGCAAATCTTCCCACATAGCGACGTAGGTATGTGGGGGCGTGTTAGAACGAGCCGTTTTAGGTAGGCGTGGTTAACTCAACTTTTATAAAAAATATCTCTTTGGATGTGAGACTTTAGGTCTTTGCAACTTTACAGATCTTCTTAATGCACCAAGAGCTTGTAACACTCAAAGAGAAAGGAAATTGAAATAGCATAATATGACCCCTTTAAGACTGGTTTTGTGGTCCAGGGTCACATTTTAGCCCCATATCTTTAAATATACTGTTATATTTTTGACATTATCTGTTATACCTCATGCCCATGAGTAGATGGAATCATTTTCAAAATACGTCTTAAATCTCAAATATTTTACAGGTAAAGCCCCACTACTCAACCAATACCAATAAATATGATCAAAATCAAGATTATGTTGTCCGAGAAGGCTTTTATGAGTTACAAACTCACAACTCAAAGACCAGTGGACCTGAAGTGTTCATGTGGGTAATCGGGACCAATCTGCTACAATCCTCGTCAGTAGCATGTGATCAGACTTTCTTGTGGTCAAGCCTGCACTGTTTCAGCGTAAGATGCTGAATTTGCTTTCTAATCCCAAAATCATCTGCTATTTTCCACAGCACCACACAAAACAGAGAGAGAGAGAGAGAGAGAGAACATAAGCGAGTTGAAAGCGAGGGGATCATAACAGATTTCTACAGGAACATTTCCCCTTGGAGAGGGAGAGAGTGTTTACTATCAAACGCATCTGTGTCTATTCATCTCAGCCAGAGTGTCATCCCTCGCTCTCAACTTCTGTCCAAACACAAACAAACAAACGCAAAGACGGCAACTTCTGAGTATGCATCAGACACCAGACTGCACTCCTGCGTAACACGTCTTCACATTCAGACACGCTCTGAGCTCTCTTTCTCCCGGTCTCCTTTTATATCATCTTCTTTCTTTCCCTCCTCTCCTAAAACCTCTCGAATTATCTGCAATATCTTCTTTATAATTCCTCTCTTTCTTTGTGATTTTTCAAGTGAATCCAACAATTTTACAGTGGCTTGGCATCAGGATCTCCCATTCTTCCCCTCATTGTTCTGAACCGTGGCTTAACTCGGTTAAGAGCCCTGACATGATAGCCAACCTGGTGACTCTGAGGAATTAAAGGAAAGGAATGAGGAGAAAAACAGACACATTAGACACACAAAGACGTATAGCTACTGAATAAGGTCAGCATGTACCTGACTGACAGGAAACGGTGCGCTTTGTGTATGTCTCTGTGGAATTTAATGAAGCATATGTGTGTTGTGTGTGCGTGTATATCCCCAGTAGTGATTAATCAGTCATGGTCTGTAATTCCAGATCTTATTCCTCTTTCTTCAGCTGCTTATCTCGCTGATCAAGAAGCGAGCCGGAAAAACTGCAGAGTAAATAAATAAATAAACAAAGCACTAAACACACCCAGAGTGCGAGGAGGGTTTCGGAAGATAAGACAGATCAGGCATTATAAAGCACTTATTGGTTTTCTAAGAAAAATAAAAATTCGACTTCAAAGTGTTCAGCGGCTGTCAGAGAGCGTCTGCTCCTGCACACATTGAGCTACACTCCACACCAGCAGAACAAGACTGAACCGTCTGCACATAATTATGCACATGCACATGATGATACTAATAACTAGACCCAGTTCGATTCTGCAGATCATCTTTTTTCTTCACATCTTCTGTGCTGAAATTTGTGGAATTTAGTGGAAATGGATTTAAACATGGTATTAAAGTGTTAAAAGGAGTACTACATTGTTTTTGGTAGCTGAAAACATTATAAAATTTGGCAAATTATTAAATAAACAAACATGGTCAAACTTTGGGAACACTGGTCTTTCCAATCTTGTTGAAATCTGTAGGGATTTCTATAAAGTGTCATGCAAGCAGAATGCCAGGGGGGGTCGATGACTAATGAAACTTGGAATGTCAGAACCACTTGAAAAAACAATATCCAAACCCCCCACCCCCAAGTAAAAATAAATAAAATAAAAATAAAATAAAATAAATATATATATGTATATTCATATGTATATATATATATATATATATATGTATGAAATATATTAGTATACTAAAATTTGACTTGTTTTTTTTAGCTTAAAATTTATTTCACATTCTGAAAAAAAATGTTGAAGGCGGAACAGCACTTTAATTTTTATTATATGATAAAACCCACTGTTCAAAGGTTGCTGCTCAAGAATTAAAAAAGTAGAAACATTATTCAGTAGGAAACATTAAATTGACCAAAAGTGACAGGGTAAGTTATTGCATAAAGCTATTACTCTAAAGGATTTTATTTCAAAATAAATGAGGTACTTGGAACTTTCTATTGATCAAGGAAGCTTTGAAAATAAATAAAATAAACTAAATAACTTTTTTCACATTGATACTAATTTTGAAAATTTGCACTTTATACACATTGTTGGAACATTCAGCTGTGCTATGAAAAGAAAAGAACATTAATACATTCATTCATATGAAATAGATGTGATTATCGATAAAATGTAAAAATATGTTACATTACTGTTGGTTTATAGTATTGTGCATTTCTGATCAAATTAATGCAACCTTGATATCATAAGAGACAGAACAGACTCAAGTTTTCAATCTTTAATAGGATCATTGACATAAGGCATTGAAAAAGCAAAAAAATAATAAAAAAGTTTACACTCAAAAGATACGGATCCGTTATAAACCGTTATAAAACCAGACTTTCACTAGACATGAGTCTGGACCTCGTCATGTAGTTTTTCTGGACGAGAATCGAACACTTTTGAACAACATTCAATCGAATCAATCATGTACATCAGTTTTTTCAAAAAAAAAAAAAAACCATTTTTTTTTTTTATGTTGACTCCAATAAGAATAGCACCTGTGGTAAAACCGAGGCCAGCAGTGATTAGTTACGCCTCAAAATATTTTAGCAATCCAGTAACAGACTGACCACACAATAGATTTTTTCAGCATTGTTGGTGGGATATAACATGTGGAGTTTTTGTCTGTTGGTCTTATGGGGACCTGTAAGGCTCTGTGTGCGTATTTAAAAATATCCAACAATATTCCATCCCAAAGACTCCATCCCTGCCACCAAAAAAAACACAAAAAAAAAACACACATAAACCACCGGAGGTATGCATGCCTGCCCAAAGAAATCTTTGTAAAGATTCTGTATGCAGGTACAGACGCAGCCGACCACTCTTCTCTCCTTTCTCTCTCTCTCTCTCTCTCTCCCTGTAGGTAGAAAACACAAACACAAGCACACAGCCTGCAAGTGGCATGCCAGCGCATGAAATTCTCTAAAGGGGTTTAAGTATTTACCCTCCCCACTATCACGGCCTGCTAAAATTCAGCTTACCCTGTTCAATAAGGACTTCAAAGGGAATCATAAATACCTTTTGCCTGCAAATTCTACTGTACAGTGTTTTTTCTCCTCGCCCCCCTTTTCCTGCTTCTTTTCTTCCCATTTTTCACCCATTCTCCAGTAAAAACCGTCCCTTACTGTGAAATTTATTAGGAGCCTTTTATGTACCATTTATAAGTGTAATAAGAGAAATTGGGAGGTAATTTCTGCTGTTATTTAAGCAGGCGAGCCAAAGGAAAATCCAGGTAAATGGATCTGTAATTCATTTTGATCCTACAGGAAACAACTGTTCAGAGAAAAACATGTTATTATACAAATGAGATGATGTTTGTATTTTCAAAATTAGCAGTCATTATTTATACATATTATTATCATGATATATAACTATTTTTTTTACTACTACTTAAACACTATACGTGTGTCCTTATATATATAATAATATAATATAGAATATAATATATATCTTATATATATATGTGTATAAATTATAGATATGTGTATATATATTATAAGTTATATAGATATATATATTCTATACACCCAGACACATTACATTTTTATACAGAAATATTAGTAAAAACAAGGCCCCCAGCATGCATAGATAAGAAAAAAAAGAGCTACATAGGAAAATACACAGCGGCACTACAAAAGGCATTCTGGAATATTATTATGATGAAAATGTACAGCAAAGCTATTACATTTATAATGTTTTACAAACTCATCAAATAAGTGAATAGAGATTAATTGCCCCGGTCGACCTTAAAATAATTATCAGAACGAGGCAGCTCTAAACTAGATGAAATTGATACACTTGAATAATTAGATCCTTGGCACTGACCTACTGAAGTCAATAAAGGTTATTAGGGCCAATTGCTGCCTAAACGCATTAGAGACAGAAAGAAGCACTCCGCACCACATCCAGCATTTCAGCAGCTATACGATAATCCCCTCACTGCGTCCGCCTCTCTCTCTCTCTCTCCGCTGCCCTCACACACATATACACCCCCTACCCTCAGACACACTAAACCAGATTGGATTCGCTTAACCTTTCAGTGGCTTTGATCAAATGAGCTCACACTGCAATAACATTTACATTGACCCTCAACTCTCACACTCTCGCTGGGGAGAGAGGTCTTTACCTTCCTGTCTGCCACACACGCACGCACGCTAGGTCAATAACATAATCAGATATCAATGGTGACCCCTGCAGTCATGATTGCTCGCTTTCTCTCGCTCGCTTTCTTTCATTGGACGGAGAGGATGAAATTATGAAATGGTCACTGTGTACGAGCAGACACACACAACACACACACAAACAAAAACACACACAAACAAACGCATATAGACCAATACAAACACCTCCTGAAAGTAACAGAAGATGCATCTAAATGGCTCACTGTATCCATAAACCCATAATAGCTTCTATTCAGTCTGAAAATAAATGTTTCAGCATACAATATTTGATGACGGCGTATGTGGCAGAAAGATAGAACAGACACAGTGAGAGAGAGAGAAAAAGCTTTTTGATGTGACGCTCTGAGCGACAGAAGTGGAAAAAGACAAATTAGACCTAAAACATCAGAATAAACCCCCGATACTGTTAACAGACCTGTCTCACTCTCAGCCCTGCAACCACATACAAATGAAAGAAGAGTCTAAAAAAAAAATGCCTGGATGGTATTTAAACTATTTTGCATATAGCCAACTATCTATTCCTGTGCCAGGATAGACAGACCGAGAGAAGGAGAGAAAGTGCGTGCCACTGTCAAAAGTCTAAATAAATGTCAGTGGTGTATGAGGAGTACGATAGCTTCTCTGTAGGGACCCGACGTTCACCCAGTGTGTGTGTGTGTGTGTGCGTGTGTGTGTGTGTGTGTGAGAGAGAGAGAAATTGAGGAAAGAGACCTGAGACCTGATGTTTGATAATATTTACCTCATCTTATCAGAGCACATTTAAATGGCTATCTTTATTCTTTTCTTTCTTCCTTTCTATTTTCCTCCATATTTCCTATGTTGTTTCCATTAAGCAATTCACATTAATTCATGAGGTACAGATTGGAGAGGGGGGGGGCAGCCACAGAAAGAGGGAGAGAGCTGTTTTATCAGGATGTCATTCAAATGGAGGGGTGAAAATTTGCATCACAACAGCCTGAAGAGCAAGAGAGGGAGACACAAGAAAAGAGAAAAAAGGAAAACGAAAGAGAGAAACCCCCATGGGAGAGGAGCGGTTTTAATAAACAGCAGGAAGAGGGTGAACACACAGAGCAACACGCAGAACGGCCAACCCCGGACCTGCTCGGACTGCGGAAAAATCAAGAAAAGTGCAGGAAGGCCACAGAGACAATTCCCTTGAATCTAGATAAACACATGTCTCTGGTAAATGCCATGACTGTCTGTTGAAATCATACTTAAATTAATTTAAATCAGCCATGAAAATATCAGATATTAGGAATTCAAATGAATATTTATTTTCTAAGTGCTTTCACATTCATGAGCTATTAATTTAAGCTCTAACAATCCTACAAATTCAATATTTGTTTAACCAATAAAATGCAGACAATGGCTTGATCGGGTTAATGTAAATGCACCCACAATTTAAAAAATATAAATAATAAAAAAGAAGCAAGACTTAATGATTAATTTACAAAAAATGGATAGATGAATGAATACGCCAAAATATTGACATTTTTCTCCTTGTCCTATCTCTTTTTTATGGTTGATATGGTTAAAACAATATATAATATAATTTCATAAATTAAAATGATCTTTTTTTATTGTATTATTTACTAATACATAATAATAATACTCAGCTATATACTAAAGAAAATAATAATTTACCACTGAAAAAATAAATAAATAAACGATGATGCTTGCGTAATATTAACTGAAACAAAACAAAAAATGTTAAGCTTGTTTACAATTTAACACATTATGCATGTCTTAAATGTCTTAATATACAGGTGGATATCAGTGCTCCTAAATTGTGTTTCTTGACAGAGGGAGACTACATACACCCACACACACACACACACAGAGCGACTAGCTCAAGAGCTGGTCCTTAGCCACAGCAGCACATTAGATGTGATTACTGCTCAAAGAGCAAAAGAGGCAGCGAGAGGAAGACAGAATATGATGATACAACAGTGCCCCCTACTGAAAGTAACTACAGCTCTGAGAGCAGAGCTGTGTGCTGAACACATACACACACATATGGATCAAACATGTGTCAAACAGACAATACTGATCAGCTGTGATTGTCTAGATTTAAAGAATGTCTGAGCATCCTCTCCAGTAGTACAGAGAGCCTGGATGCTGCTCTGCATACTGGGGTCATCTGCGGGCAGAAAGGTTACTATTGGGACAGGCAGGAATATTAAAAACTGCAACATTATGAGGTTTAAATCAAATCTAATTTTCTGAACTGCACTGATGTGACGTGAGCAATTCAGCCATCTAGAAATACAAACTACTACAGAAAACAAACAAGCTGCATGCCTCAGTGGAAAATACAACCTCATAGGTTTATCTAGCATACCTATAGGTTTTTTTTTATTACCCAGAAAAGCCCATACACACAAACTGCAAAATTATAGTGTCTTCATGTTTGCGTGACAAATGCATCTGCACTGCGAGACAAAGTCTAATCCTAATCAATGATGCAACGAAGAGCCAAACAATTACACCACTGCTATGGTAGTAAAAATATATGTAAAAAAAAAACATTCTATATAGCCCTATTATATAAAATAATTTATATAAGTGAAATCTTCATCTAGTGAACAATATATCTAATCTATAGTGAATGTGTATAATAGTTTTGAAGAGTTTTATAGTAGGTTACTATAGTCCTGCACAGTTGAATACCAAGCTTTCCAGTGATGTAATGGTTTGTTAGGATTCGGACATAGTTGCCGAGATCGCCACTATTTAAAATCTGGATCTGAGGTTGCAAAAAATCAAATATTGAGAACTTGCCTTACATTTGCCAAATTAAGTTTCTAGATGCATATTACTAATCAAAAATAGAAGTTTTATCCATTTACAGTAGAATTTACAAAATATCTTCCTGAACAGATCTTTCTTAATACCTACGGTTTTTGGCATAAAAGAAATAAATAATTTTGACGCCCACAATGTATTTTTTGCTAGTGCTACAAATAAACCCCATGCGACTAAGACTGGTTTTGTGGTCTAGGGCACACACCCAACACACCACACACACACCCACCCACAACACACACACACCCACACAACACACATATATTATATATACTATATATTAAGCAGCTGCACGTTTTTTTATATATATATAGATAGTGTGCAGGCCTGCTTACATTTCACTCCATCACTCTCACCATTCGCTCCATTTCCTTCCAGTCTTTCTCCATCTGTTCCATGGGTTTAGTCCACCAGCTGCAGAATCGAGCATAACGTCGGCCCTGGAACCAGTATTGCCTCAGCCATTCAAACTCCACCTGAAAGGAGCAACACAAAGGGTCATGTTAACGATGCATGTTTCTTTTCCAAAATGAACTGCAAATGATGATTATTTTTTTTAAACCGGTTTTCCTATCGATCCCTCTTTTGTCTTCCATTGGCTGCCAAACATATAGTCCTGGCCTAAACTCCCACAACTTGTGATCAAATGATGCAACAAATCTCAAACAAACAATGTTCAAAAAATAGCCATAGTGTTTTCACTTTTCAGGGAAATACATTTAATACAAAAAAAAAATTATACATTTTATTTCTTACTTTTTATTGTCATTTTTATTTATTATGCATCTGTTATACTTATTTTTTTTTATTCCTTTTTATGTAAAGCACTTTTAACCATTTTTATTGTGAAATGCTTTACCGTACAGAAGTAAAACTTGCCTTGGCTAAAAAAAAATTAAGAGCTTTATGAAAACTCTGGCTAAAATGATAAGCTGATATTTCTTATTATCATAATTATTATAATATATTATAATATATTATTATCATAACTGTTATTGCTGATAAACTATATCTGGTCTATTTTATTAAATAAGTATTCTATAAAATGTATTTGTCTTTCAATAAAACATTATTTCCATAGAACATATTTTTCTAAACCATTTTCTGTAAATACAAAAACACTAAAAACGTCTCGGTTACGTATGTAACACTCGTTACATGAAGGAGGGAATGGAGACGTCACGTCATGACCGACGAATTTGGATCTCGCTTAGAGAGACCAATCCACCTCGAGTGTAAACTAAACGATCCAATGCACATTGGCATTCGATGATTGCATCCAGCTGCCGCTGACCACAGCGTGAGCATAAAAAGGCAGCAAAGTGCAAAGGCATAACCAGGTTGTCGCGGTGAGAAACAACGTAACCTGCAGCTCAGCGGTGGTACAGCAGCCGTGGCGACGGGACGTGACGTGACGTCTCCGTTCCCTCCTTCAGGGAACGAGGGTTACATACGTAACCGAGAAGTTCCCTTTCACGTCTTATCATTCCTATCCCGTCGGTGCCGCGAGGCCAGATGCTGCCCCTTCAGTGTCCTTGCGAGCTGCTGCGCCCCGTTGAGGTGTAGGGCGGGCTCGCAACAGAATACCGTTAGGTCTGTCATACACTCCCCACTCAGTGAGATTGATTAACACTGGTAAACGTACCCGTCCACTTGGAACCAACGTTGCGGAAGCCCCTCCTTCCCGCATGAGGTTTCGGAAGCACTTAACACATATGACATCCTTTAAGTGCATAGGAAATTAGAGATGATTGTACCCCTCATGGAACGGCAGAAGCCTGCCGGGAAACACGGCCCCCCCCCCCCCCCCCCTTTCTGAGGCTTATAAACCGTGACTTTTACACCTAGGGAACCACTACGGCCTCTACATATGGAAGCCCAGCCCTCTACCGTTCTCACTTGGATCCGCGAGTAGGCCTGTCATACGTTCCGACCACGTCCTGGCTGCCGAGTTACTGCGGAGCTCGACAGGGCCTACAGTAACGGAGACTCGGAGCCTTTTTATTAGGCAAGCCGAGCACTACCTGGCCCTCCTCAGCGCCGTCTAACACCCTTTGGGAGAACACAGGAGATACCGGGCCACCCAAGCTATAGAATCTAGCACATGTTTTGGTCGCGCCGGGTCCCGCAGCCTCTAAATATCCTGTCAGCGAGGCCCACATCCAATGCCCAGGAGGATGCAACACTCCTAGTTGAGTGAGCTCGCAACCTGAGCGTGCAGGCCACACCCTAAGGTCCTAAAGCTTTGTGTCCGGTCTACGTAGCATCTCAAAGCTCGGACGGGACAGAGCAAAGCTAGGGCTGGGTCTTCCTCCTCCAGGGGCAGCGCTTGCAGGCTCACCACCACTGAAGGGAGCAGTGGGAACCTTGGGCACATAGCCGGCCAAGGCCTCAGGATTACATGGGAGTCAGCCAGCCCAAACTCTAGACACGATTCGTCGACCAAAAATGCATGCAGGTCCCCTACCCTCATTATGGAGGCCAGTGCAAGCAGGAGCAGAAATTTAATTGAAAGAAGCTTTAGCTCCATTGACTGCAAAGGCTCAAATGGGCCCTACTGTAGTGCTCTGAGCACTAGAGTCAGGTCCTATGAGGGTAATAGAGGAGGGCCGTTCGGATTTACCGTCTCGCCCCCTAAGGACCTGATACCAGATCATGCTTCCCTACCGACTCCCTTCCATGGGGTCATGGGTAGCAGCAATCGCCGCGTACCCTAGACTTTAAGGTGAGGGAGAACAGCCTTCGCTCCAACCCTTGCAAAAAGGAAAGCCGACCTCCATCGGCATCTCCGGGTCTTCCCCGATGAGAAGAACTCCACTCGACGAAAAAGGGTTCCACTTCAAGGCGTAAGCGTGTATCGTAGACGGTGCTCTTGCCGAAGTGGTGGTGTCAACTACCTCGTGGGGTAGGTCACCTAAAACCTCCGCGTCCCGTCCAGGGACCAGACCTGAAGTTTCCAGAGGTCTGGACGTGGATGCCACAGGATGCCCCGTCTCTGAGTCACTAGATCCTTCCTCAGAGGAATCGGCCAAAGAGGGGCTGTCGCGAGGAGCATTAGTCGCGGAACATTTTACTGTACCCTTCTGGGGAGGGGTCTCCATTCTCCCGTAAGCTGTATGGTTGAGCAGACCCGGAATGTGAATGGCACACAGTGACCTCAGAACCTTCTGACTCCAAAAGAGGAGATGGCGGGCAAGTTGCGACATACTACGGGAGCATAGACCACCCTGGTGGTTGATGTACGCAACGGTCAAGAAATGGTCTGCGGCGCGGAAGGATCAACACATGATAGTACGCATCCTTAAGGTCGATTGCTGCAAAACAATCTTGGGGACGGATGCACCCGAAAATGCGTTCCTGCATCAACATCTTGATGGTACCGGCACAGGGCCTAGTTTCAAACACCCAGACGAAGTTGTTTCTAACCCCCCCGGTTTTCAACGTGTTACCTTATTAGGGCTGTAAAACCCGGTAGTATATCGGCTTGAGGTCCGTCTCTATCCGCATCCTTCACCATAGATGCGATCCTCCGCACACAAGACAGAGCCGGCGGCCACTGAACTTGGGGATGCCATGGCAAACTGAATCCATAGCCTAGGCTGATGTCCGCAGAAGCAACGGACGTTGGGTATCGCTAGCCGGACCCAATACCATGTAATGGACAAGCGGAACCACTGCGATACCCCAGTGGCAGCGAGGTGCACGCAGGGAACCCAACCGGGTGGCTTGTGAAGCGGACCAAAGAGGGTCTGAAGCTGTGCTGTGCAAATGCTTACAATGGTCCACAGTTTGGCAGAGGGTGCGTGAATAGGGCCTTTATTGACGCTCTCGACCCGCCTGCTGTCGATGGAGGAGGATGAGTGTGGTCCGGTATTGGTTCATCCGCGACTCTCCGTGCCCTCCTGGAACCCAGAGATAGAGAAAACCGCTCTCTCATCAAGATTTTCCAGATTCTCCACCCGGCCCTCCTCTGGGAGGGAGAGGTGCCTTCACCATCCCCCAAGAGCAGCTTCCTCCTTCTCTGGGTCACCCGTCCCGGGGCCTTTTGCTCTTTCGCTCACCGCCAGGTTTGACGGGGCCTGGACGGGTGGGGCGGCCTGCCTACGCCCAGCTCCACGGCACAGCTTGCTGGAGGCTGCTGCGGATGCAGCGTGACGAGCAGGCTGGGGTGCTGCGGCCGGTGGACGGGTGGAGGCAGCAGTCTGGTGTGACGACCCGCCTCAGTCTGCTTCTTTGCAGCCTAGAGCTGCTGGGCCAAGCTCTCGACCCCGTCGCCGAAGAGGCTGGTCTGGGACGCAGGGGCATTAAGGAACCAACTTTTGGTCATCGCCCCGCTATCAACAACCCCAGTCAAGATGGCGCTCCTGACTACAAGTGGACATCGCACGACCCAGAAGAAACTCACAGTGACCTTCGTCGCTCAAGCGCTAGTCATAATCGGTTCGAGCTCTTTCCGAACTTCCGGATCATGACACCTCGTTCAGGTCCCTCATTGCCTTGTCCTGATGACCTGCAGTAATGCCTTTAGCAGTGTAGCAGAGGCAGCTTCTCCCCAGCCGTATAAGCATCACCGGACAGCAAGACGATACATACAGACCCGGAGGGGAGCAACGGTTTGCCCCGCAATGTGGTAGCGGCATTTGGACACAATTGCATAGCAACCGACCGCTCCACTGGGGGTCCCTTGTATACCCCCTAGCTGCACCACCGTCGGGGGTGGTGAGGGAGGAGGAACCAGCAAATCAGTTTCCGGCAGTAAAAAAGATGCCATCCACGACCTGTTGAGCTCCTAATGCACCTCCGGGAAGAAAGGCACCAGGGGGGCGCTGAGAACCAGCGCGAGCCACCCCGAGAATCCACCTCGTCCAACCTCCCGAGGGCCCCAGGACCGGGGGAGTTCTACTCGAGCCCTACCTCTTCGGTTGCCCGGTAACTCATAGCCGACATCTCTGGATCCGATTCAGGCCTTGCCACCGTCCTGGAGGGCGGCAGCACAGTCGAATCTTCCTCTCCAGAGAGCTCTTCCTCCGATGCAGTGATCGACATCCAGTCGTTGGGAGGAGCACTGAAGGATACTGCTGGTATGCTCTTTGAAGAGGGCCCAGCGCATTCATTTGACGGCTCAATTTGTTGCGAAGCGCTTGAGGAGCGATGGTCCCCCGAGGGTTGTTTCCCTGAGGGGTTTGCCACCACTGTAAGCCTCAGACCGCCCGTGCTACTGCCCAAAGTAGTCCACGCCTGGCTGCCGCCAGGACGAACACTGGATCGCGGCAGAGGCAACGGAGCTCCGACCCGTTGGAGGAAACGGAGCCTGGCCCGCAGCTTCGAGATGGTCATCTTCCCACAATAGGAACATTACTCATCCGCAAACACCACCTCAGCGTGTTTAATGCCCAGACACATGAGGCAGCGATCGTGACCATCACCGGTGCCAGGTAATGACTGCATCCTAATGCACGGTAACGACTCGTTAAAAAGTGATCCTATCATCTTTACAAAGACGCACACTTATTGTAACGCCTTTAGATAAATTGGATCTTTAGAAAGCTCTTTAACCTTCGAAAGACGCAACAGGGAAACGGCCGTTGCAGCCGACAGGGGTAGTGCGCCTAAGTGCCCCCCCCCCAAACATGTTGTCGCTCGCTTCCCGATCGAGATCTGGTATGCATTGCATTTGCTGCCTTTTTATGCTCACGCTGTGATCAGCGGCAGTTGGATGCAATCATCGCATGCCAATGTGCATTGGCTCGTTTAGATTACACTCAAGGTGGATTGGTCTCTCTAAGCGAGATCCCAATTCGTCTGTCACCGAAGTGACTCAGAGTGACCGACTGAAAGGGAACTCAATTGTTTTAACTGCTAGACATCACAACATTATAATTATAATATTCACTCATTGAAATCACTCAAAAGTAAAAGTAAAATTGAAAAAAAAAAAACACACACACACACACATTTACCATTAAGGTATAAGCTTTTGGGTCGCATGTCTGGAACCACCATTCCATATACACACCAGGCAGGTAATATTATTGGTTTCTGACAATAAGAACAATTTTAAAAGCTAGCGAGAACAAACTCTAAAGCGTTTTGCCTTTCGGCACAAGAGAGTCTTTTGAAAACTAGGCTGATGAAGTCCAGTCCTTGAACAAGAGGTCAAACCAAAAAGCATGCAGCTGACATCTACTTCACAACAACTGAAAAAACAGCAGTCAAGTGTGTTTGATAGTCTGTAAAATGTGGTTGTTGGACAAAAACGTTTTGTGCTCGAGTCATTCTTCACTATCCATCACTCTGGCCTACGTGTAGTGTATTATAACTGCACGGTCTGAAACAACAGCAATCCAGACGTCCATCCATTTATCAAACTCTATCCATCCATCAGTGGCCAATTTAGCAGCAGAACAGACCAGCGGAGGGAACTGTGTGCTAGTCACCTGAGTCAGTGAAGTGGGGAGAAGGGGGAAGAACATTTATATGGGGTGGTGGGAGTGATTTTCAAAACTAAACACCCACGTTAAGGTCACGCTAACAATGGAACGCAGGTAGCCACACACACATTCCTAGAGGACGATGGATGCAGAACAAATCACACACCTCTGTAACTAACCACACACATAAACAAACTGCTTGCTTTGTACTCGACATCTTTGCATTTTTTGTGCGCTGCTGATCAAAACTGTGTCATCACAATAGGAAGGGGGATGATGACATCTGCATTTCCTGTTTTCCTGTTTGTTGTTTTGTTTCCTTTGTTTATGTCTGCTGCTACGTAACACCCAGGAGAGATGTAAAGATTTATCACATACGCCAAAAACATCGCACCTACACACACTTTTCTCTTCCCTCTCCTCCTCAGTTGGCTTTTTTTCATTCTTTACTTCATTGCTTTCATTCTTCATCCCATCAATCTCTCACTTTCTCTCTCAACAGGGAGCAACAGAATCCACTACAGGCTCTCAAGTCTTTCTCCTCTGGGAATCTCCCATCTTTGACTCTTTTGAAGTGATGGGTTAACCCTCCTAAGAATGCTTAATGCAGCCCTGTGCATGTGTGTATCTGTTTCTGCCCCACATGTAAATGTAAGCACCTCACATTTGCCCTCCCACAAGAGTTGAACAAAGCACTGCTCCAAAATTCCTTCTCCAAACAACAGGCCCCTCTGCGCCTTAGCTAAGAGTTACAACTAAACAACACGCCGAAAACACAACAATAGAACAGCAACTCGAACATCCACAATGTCTGTGTCTGGATTTCACTGTACAGTTGCCTGGTTTGGTCTGGAGCAACTGAATGACATGAAAGTCCACAAAATTTTTATTTTTTCTTTCTTTTTGAATGTGTATATATATACAGGTGTATCTCAATAAATTAGAATGTCGTGGAAAAGTTTTTTATTTCAGTAATTCAACTCAAATTCTGAATCTCGTGTATTAAATTATTTCAATGCACACAGACTGAAGTAGTTTTTTTGGTTCTTTTAATTGTGATGATTTTTGACTCACATTTAACAAAAACCCCCAATTCACTATCTATCTCAACAATTAGAATACTTCATAAGACCAATAAAAACAAAACATTTTTAGTGAATTGTTGGCCTCCTGGAAAGTATCTTCATGTACTGTACATGTACTCAATACTTGGTATGAGCTCCTTTTGCTTTAATTACTGCCTCAGTTCGGCGTGGCATGGAGGTGATCATTTGTGGCACTGCTGAGGTGGTATGGAAGCCCAGGTTTCTTTGACATGGCCTTCAGCTCATCTGCATTTTTGTCTCTTGTTTCTCATTTTCCTCTTAACAATACCCCATAGATTCTCTACGGGGGTCAGGTCTGGTGAGTTTGCTGGCCAGTCAAGCACACCAACACTGTTGGTCATTTAACCAACTTTTGGTGCTGTTGGCAGTGTGGGCAGGTGCCAAATCTGCTGGAAAATGAAATCAGCATCTTCAAAAATCTGGTCAGCAGAAGGAAGCATAAAGTGCGCCAAAATTTTCTTGGTAAACGTGTGCAGTGACGTTGGTTTTCAAAAAACTCAATGGACCAACACCAGCAGATGACACCCCAAATCATCACAGGACTGTGGAAACTTAACACTGGACTTCAAGCATCTTGGGCTATGAGCTTCTCCACCCTTTCTCTAGACTCTAGGACCTTGGTTTCCAAATACAAAACTTGCTCTCATCTGAAAAGACGGCTTTGGACCACTGGGCAACAGTCCAGTTCCTCTTCTCCTTAATCCCAGGTAAGACGCCTCTAACGTTGTCTGTGGTTCAGGAGTGGCTTAACAAGAGGAATACGACAACTGTAGCCATATTTCTTGACACGTCTGTGTGTGGTGGCTTTTTGATGCCTTGACCCCAGCCTCAGTCCCTTCCTTGTGAAGTTCACTCACATTCTTGAAACAATTTTGCTTGACAATCCTCATAAGACCGGTTCTCTCGGTTGTGCATCTTTTTCTTCCACACCTTTTCCTCCCACTCAACTTTCTGTTAACATGCGTGGATACAGCACTCTGTGAACAGCCAGTTTTTTGGCAATGAATGTTTGTGGCTTACCTTCTTTGTGAAGGGTGTCAATGATTGTCTTCTGGACAACTGTCAGATCAGCAGTCTTCTCTATGATTGTGTAGCCTAGTGAACCAAACTGAGAGACCAACTTTTGAGTTGATTCGCTGATTGGCATGTCACCATATTTTAATTTGTTGAGATAGTGAATTAGTGGGTTTTTGTTAAATTGAGCCAAAATCATCACAATTAAAAGAGTCAAAGACTTAAACTACTTCAGTCTGGGTGCACTGGATTTATTTAATACACTAGTTTCACAATTGGAGTTGAATTACTGAAATTAACTTTTACACGACATTCTAATTTATTGAGATGCACCTGTACATTTCTAGCAAATATGAAATAAAAATATTTGTAAAATTAAAAACTGACCATTCTTTTATGGTGAAACCAGTGAAAACATTGGCAGGGCAAGTAAAAATAGTAGCAGCCCAACTGGATGGCAGAAAAAATTCTTATTGCCTATTTATTTTTGAGCCCTCAGTAGTATGTTTAATATTAAGAGTAGAATGTAATATGTGTGTGTATTTTGTTTTTAACTCCTGTTGCACTGAAAATCTGGTGTGGACAGGTCATTTATCTGACAGACCATAAAACCGCACACCTGACTCTCTTATTCTGCTTCATAAATACCTGTGTTGGCTATCAGTTTATAATCATTCAAACTGGCTTGAACAGGATCATCAACAGTTGGACTGAGATCAGACACCCAGGGTTCACTTTCACATATGGCCGTCTTCAAACAAATGCTACACTTTGTGTTGGTTCAAACCTACAATCACTTCAAACCAATGCCAACCGCTGACAGCCTCTCTACGGACGCCGGAGGCTACAAATGCTAGCAGCCGCTTTTGTGTCTGTCCTTCCCCCCCGTGCTGATTGTCTGTCTGTCCTTCTGCGTTAAAAGCCCACACAGTGCCGAGAGCTTTGAGCCAACATGGAGGCCAGTTTCCCACAGTGCAGGCTTGCAACAGGCACAGAGCTGGAAACTATGCGACTGGCATTTAGGGCCAAGCCGTCTGCTGCTGTGAGGTACTGAGACTAAATGCCACCTGCATATGCTGGAGGGAGAAAAAGACAGAAACAAAAGGCTTTCAGTGACAGGTGGAGAGTCTGTCTGCCAGTTTCCTGCAGATATAGTACTGCGGCATCTTATAGATCAAATGGGTTAAGATTTCTGGACATCTTTCACCCAAAGCTCACTCTTAGGACTACCAATCAATTTCATCAGATCACCCTCGAGTCCTGCACTGCTGTGACTCAATCAATAGAGGCCAGTCTGTGCTGTTTGCTCTGTCAACCCACATATACACACCTGGTCATATAAATAAAGAGCCATATATATATGTGTGTGCACGTCAGCTCAGACAAAGACAATTGTAGGGATGCAAAATGTAAGAAAATATAACCTAAGTATTCAATGACAACTTCTTGAAGCATAGTTTTTTTGATGCACATCTAGGAATTTATTCCATAAATGTGTTGTAGTTTATGCATGTGCATTTTGGCGATTCCATTTGCATCTATTTCCATTTCACATTTTTGATTCAATTTCACAAAACAATTACAAGACTGGAAACCCACCGTATATAAGGAAATACAAACATTTCTATAGTGCTTATGCAACACTGGTGCTGATCGGTTGAACAAGTTTGCATAAAAATACGTTGATGGAAATCTGATTACTGATGTAAAACTTGAATATGTATAAGCAAATTAGACTCAAAAGCAATGGTGAACAGTGGATTTTCAGCAAATACTATCAAAACTATCATCACATGGCTTCAGAAGACTTGGAAGATTGCACATAAGCACGGGTGTCACAGTATACTAGTACTAACAATAAAAAAAAATTTTATTTCATGTTAATAATGCATAAATATAGCAAATAATCAAGCAGTAACTGGTTGACATTCCAACATAGTAGGTGGCAAGATTGCACCTTAATGCTGGTTGTCACCTGTCATAAAACGAAAAAAGATGGCGACGAAGACAAGGAAAAACAAGACAAACTACTGGTCACACAAAATGATGTCGGAGGAGAAGACAAACAAAAGTGACACTCTACCCTCACCTACAACCAATTGAGCTTGCTAGTGCTAGAGTTGCTTAGATACATTTTTGGGAAGTGCCAATAAAAAGTAAGTTCTTTTTGAACAGTTGGTTACAACTTATGTTTAACTAATGGTTAGTTACGCTCTCTCTTCCTCCCTACATTGGTATTTTGAGTATGATCCATTATGCAAAAAGTAAAATTTGACTCTTTTTTTCTACAGATATCTGAATATTATTGTTTTTGCTTATCATTTTGGTTATGATAATCATACAGTGAAAATGCTATTTTGTGAAAGACCTACACAAGTCATATGGACCACTTTCACTGTGCTGTTCACAGACCCTGGCACTTTCTACTTTCATTGTATAGAAAAGAGTAGGTTGGACATTTTGTTTTGTTTTGTTTTCCACAAAATAAAGTAAGTCATACAACATAAGGGTAAACAAATGCTGACCGAATTTAAATTTTTAGGCAAAATAGCCCTCAATTCAACACCTTTTCAAAAGACCCTGCAGGCCCAAAATCTTGGGAGTGAGAGATACAGATAGCAAAAAAGATCTCTTTAATAACAACCGCTCCTGAAACTCCATATACCAGTACAGACCTTAAACACACAAGTAAACATTCGCCTTTATCAACATCAATGGACTAAAACACACTCCATAAATCCTACACACTACAGATCAGCAGCTGCTTACCACAAACTCCATATAGTCCACCACACTAAACAAGAGCTAGACGCTGAGCTCTGCCAGAACAGCATGCTGGGATAAAAACGAGTATTAATAATAAATAACATAATAATACATAATTTAAGAACACACACAGGCCCTCGTGGGCAGTTTCAACTAAATAGCCTCAATCAGGTCAGAGTGTTGAGGTCAGTAACCTCAGGGAAGCTGCCGCAGGGCAGGGTGAATAATAAATATATATATATATATATTATATATATATATATAATATATATATATACACACACACACAGTGCTGTGAAAAGGTTTTTGACCCCTTCCTGTTTTTTTAATTGTTTGCACATTTGCCACACTTAAAAGATTCAGATCAAACTAAATTTTAATATTACACAAAGATAATTCAAGTAAATACAAAATGCAGTTTTTAAATGATGATTTATTTTATTAAGGGAAAAAGCTGTCCAAACCTGCCTGGCCCTACGTGAAAAAGTAATTGCCCCCTAAAAATCTAATAACTGGTTGTGCCACACTTCGCAGCAACAACTGCAATCAAGTGTTTACGATAACTTGCAATGAGTCTGTTACAGCGCTGAGGAGGAATTTTGGTCCACTCTTCTTTGCAGAATTGTTTTATTTCAGCCACATTGGAGGGTTTTCGAGCATGAATGGACTGTTTTAAGCATCTCAATCGGATTTAAGTCCATACTTTGACTTAGCCACTCCAAAACCTTCTTTTTGTTTTTCTTTAGCCATTCAGAGGTGGACTTGCTGGTGTGTTTGGGATCATTGTCCTGCTGCATAACACAAGTGCGCTTGAGCTTGAGGTCACAAACTGACGGCCGAACATTCTCCTTCAGGATTTTCTGATAGAGTGCAAAATTCATGGTTCCGTCAATTATGGCAAGTCATTCATGTCCTGAAGCTGCAAAGCAGCCCCAGCCCATCACACTACCACCACCATATTTTAATGCTGGTATGATGTTCTTTTTCTGAAATGCATTGTTACTTTTACGCCAGATGTAATGGGACACACACCTTCCAAAAAGTTCATTCTTTTGTCTCATCAGTCCACAGAATATTTGCCCAAAAGTCTTGGGGATAATCAAGATATTTTTTGGCAAATGAGAGCCGAGCCTTTGTGTTCTTTTTGGTCAGCAGTGGCTTTTGCCTTGGAACTCTCCCATGGATGCCGTTTTTGCCCAGTATCTTTCTTATTGTTGAATCATGAACACTGACCTGAATTGAGGCAAGTGAGGCCTGCAGTTATTTAGATGTTGTTCTGGGTTCTTTTAATGACCTCCTGGATGAGTCGACATTGCGCTCTTGGAGTAATTGTGGTAGGCCGGCCACTCATGGGAAGGTTCACCACTGTTCCAAGTTCTCTCCATTTGTGGATAATGGCTCTGACTGTGATTCACTGGAGTACCAAAGCCTTAGAAATGGCTTTATAACCCTTTCCAGACTGATACATGTCAACTGTTTTGTTTCTCATCTGTTCTTGAATTTCTTTAGATCGCGGCATGATGTGTTGCTCTTTAAGCATGCTTCACTTTGTCAGACAGGTTCTATTTAAATAATTGCTTGATTCAACAGGTCTGGCAGTAATAAGGCCTGGGTGTGGCTAGAGAAATTTAACTCAGCTTTCTAAAATAATGTGGTTAATTGCGGTTCTTTCATGATTTAACAGGAGGGGGCAATTCATTTTTCACTTAGGGGCTACGTAGGTTTGGACAGCTTTTTTCCCTTAATAAATGAAATCATAATCATTTAAAAACTGCATTTTGTATTTACTTGCATTATCTTTGTGTAATATTAAAATTTGTTTGATGATCTGAATCTTTTAAGTGTGACAAACATGCAAAAAATAAAAAAAAAAACAGGAAGGGGGCAAAAACCTTTTCTCAGCACTGTATGGATATATATATACGATATATATATATATATACGTATATATATATATATTATATTATATATATATATACAGTATACATATATACACACATAAATATATATAAATCTATATCTATATATAATATAATGTATATGTATGTATATATATATATACACATAGCACTTTATATTTTGATGGAGGGTTTTAAGGTGCTGAGTGGTAATCCACTAAAAGTTGGGGTTCAACAGAGACCTACACAAGGCCGCGCTGATAGTTAGGCCCTCTGAAAGAGCTATTGTTTGGGGTTTGAAAAATGTATACCAAGTACAACCTTTAAAAAACCTCCAACAACCTCATCTGTTATGGCCTGAGACAGGCGTTTGGGATTTGGTGTTATGAGTACACATTTTACAATGCTTCAAACACACTCACGTTCTCGTTCAAATACTCACCTCGTTGTGGATGTCCTCAATGTGCTGGAGGGTGGAGGGGAGGAGGGACTTCAGGCTCTTGGTGTTCTTCTCAGGGTCGGTGTGTAAATTCTCCAAGGCCTCTGAGCAGCGTTTCTGTATGTAGTCCAGCGTTCCTGTACAACACTAAAGGAACATGAAAACTAATAGTGTGATATTTACATATAAGCCAGAAATAGGGAGATACTGGTTGAGGATTTAACATGAAGGATGATGAAGTTAGAGGTCTGATCAGGACAATTGGAGAGACGACGCTCACCTGTACAACTCTGTGAGTGGAGCTAAATCTAGCCGTGTCACCAGCCAGTACACAGTGCTGATGTGTCCGATTCAGATCATCTATAGATATAATCACATACCAACAGCCACACACACAGACAACAGAAGAAACATACTCCAATATTATTAGGAACCTAGGAAGGGAGGATTTGTCTTGGTTATTCAGAGTTTATCTGTAGTTGTATATATGTATATTTATATAGCTGCCTGAGGTGTTGCAATTATAGCCATTAAGTGAACTGACTTTGCTAGAAAGGGACTTTGATTTGTCCCATTGAAATCAATGGATTTGCTGCACTCTCAGATGTACTGCAGCATAAACTGGAGTGAGCACAAGAGTAATGTCTGTTTCATTTCCTCTGTATGCTATTATTTTTTTTCTGTCACATTACACTGTCTTTAAACACTTGGCATCTAATAATACTCTGCTTCTGTCAACTTGGGCTCTGTCACAACCTCAGCGTGAATCATGGGCCACACCAAATTCCCCTAATAAATATTTATCATTATTCTCTCGTCATCGAGGGGCTGCTGTGCTTGAGTTAAAAGCAGGTTTTTAAATGCATTGGGTTAAAACCTCTGCCTAGGTCTGTCCTGTCCCTGAAGCATTCAGCACAGTAAATCTTATTACCAGCTGGGTGTCAGTCCAACAATTTGTTCTCTGCTACCCAGCACCAAATTCCATTTTTGAGATTCCACTGATTAGATTTGCACACAGAAGTCTGAGACATCAGCAGATGGAGGGAAAGAGATGTGACAGTGTTAGAGAATCATGGGAATGTGGAGTTGAACAACTGTAAGTTATTTTCTGTACACCTTCCTTCCTCTCCCACTCTTTCTTTCTTCCTTGCATGCTTTCCTTTTCCTTCCTTTTTTCATTTTTTCCTTCTCTTCTTTTCCTATTCCTTTTTTCTTTCCTAATACTTCCTTTACTTTCCTTTTCTCTCTTTAAATTCCTTTCACACCATTTTTACTTCCTAATACTTCCCTTACCTAATACTCCATTTTCCTTCCTTTTTTATTTCCTTCCTTTCCTTTGTTCCTTTTCAACCCTCCTTTTCTCTTTTCTTTCCTTTTCCTTCCTTACTACTTTTCTCTTTTCATTCCTACTTTTCTCTTTTCCTACCTTGTCCTTCTTTCTTTTCTTGTTCCCTTGCTTTCTCCGTGTTTATGCTTCTCTCTCCCTTACTCCCTTTTACCCCTTCATTTCTTTTCGTGTCGTTCTTGTGTTATGGATTGCTAAACTACAGGTTTTCCATCCTATATATCCCCACACATATTATTTGAAAAGCACCTGATGTGAACTGCTACACTATATCTTCCTTCCTTCCCTCCATCTTTCCATGTGAGGTGTGGGTTGCTAAACTACTGCACCCAAATAAAGGCTTGATCTTTAGGGAATGGTTTTGTTCACATCTCAGAGAATGGATGAAATCCCAACACATTCTACTGCCATCTAGACTTCACAAGACTTTAGAAGTCACTATTCTTGTTCCTACAACTACTTCACATCGAAATCAATAGGTAACCATTGCAGCCAGAAGCAGTGTTTGGGTACAGTACCGCATTACTTATTAGCGCGTTATTGTAATTTTGATTCCTTTATTTAGTAATGAGTACTTTACACGCGTTTAATAGCTTAGATAATTATATTATAGAGTCCACTATTTATTAAATAGAGTACATTACAAGACGAGGTCTCTATACGTTACTGCCGCGTTACATTGCTGACAGAATGCAGTGTTTTCTAATCTTGAGTTGTAAAAAGGTGTAGTACAAAGACACCGCACGTTTCCCGAGTCAGTGCCAGGTGTATTAGAGACCTACTCTCCTTCCCTGCGAGAACCCGACGCAACCTGAACGCTGGGACATGGACGCGTGCTGCCTCCCCACCCTTGCGGGCGGGTAGACGCTCGTCCTGTTTGTGCGGGAGTGCCGGGAGAATAAATGATCACCTAGGACGTCCCCGCAAAATAAACAATATTCTCAAAACCATCAAATATCTAAAACAAATAAATGGTTTAGTGTCTCACCCTACTGTTCACAAAAGCAAACATGAACTGAATCTAAATTATAAACCGATTTCACCAGGTGCACGTGATTCAGACTTCTCTTATATTTAGTGTCTTATCGTCACAACTACGTCTCGTGTTTGCCGGTTTTGAGCAACTGCAGGGCTGAAATTGTGTGTGCTCACGATGGGGGAGGTGGGGGCGCTCTCGGTGTATACCACACTAATTGTAAACATTATGAAACTTAGTTGCATATATTCATCTGGGTGTGCTTCATAACAAGGTTTTGGTGAGATATGCATGAGGCCCTTCAGACTCTGTTCCTTTTAGGTTTTAAATGTATTCAGAGGGCGCTCTTTGCTGGCATTCTGCCAATTGGGCCAAACTTGCACGGCGAGCAGCCCGTGCTTTAGTTAAAAAATAAAAATACCAGTGTTCTGTGAATGTGATGCTCCTTCATAACCAAAATTTTTATCGGGGTGGCGGGCGTTGTATGATGGGATTGTCATGAATTGGTCATGGAGACAAAAGTAACGAACTATTATAGTAATAACCCTAAGTACTAACTTTACGAAAATACCGTAATCAGAACCGTAACGTGTATTACTTTTTAATACGGAGTCAAATCCAGCTAATTCATTATTTTGCGCATTTACATTTTCACGCACACGTAACAACCCCTTCTTTGCCCACACTATGGCCCTATAAGCATGCTTGTCATTAACAGTTTATAAGCCAGTTTCCAAGTCACACTTTAAACCCCACCCTCGTCCTATGCCTCGGAACTACCCATTATTGTATGGTGCACCTCCTTCAGGTTTATATTGTTTTATCGTTTCACTAAAGTCACTTCACAAGTAGTAAATCCCATTATAGATACAAATAATTGCTTAGTCTCTTAGTCTAGCAATCCCTCCACAAAGAGCAGACCACTGGAAAAAAAAAAAAAAAAGTCTCACCCCTTCCAAACAAATGAAAATGTCCAAATGGAGATGATAAAACTGTGTGCACAGGGGGGAAAGCATTAGTCATGCTTCTACACAGAAATCGGGAAATAAATAGTGTCCTTATCAAGGTCATCAGACGCAATTTAAGGGATATTTAGAGGAGAGGGTTTGTGCGTATGTGGGGTTGTAGACGGGGGGCATCTGTTGTAGCCATCAGTAATAAAAGTCTGATTTACTGATTCTCTCTCTCAGTCGTGCTCTCAGAGAGGGGTCACAGCGCTTCATAAAATAACATTTGGTTTCTTAACCTCTCTGATACACACGATAAAGAAACCTGTGGAAGCAAAATCCTAGGGAAACAGACACACATATGTTAATAAAAGGATGTAGATGTGTATATCCTCTGGGAAAGATAATTCCTGGACTAATGCATTTCAACATGACCGAGACGGTACAATCCGCTTTACACATGTACTTGAGGCTACTGTTTCTGGACACAGATGAATGTGATTGTGTACCTGTCATATAGTAGCAGTCTCCAGACTGGAGAGGCAAAGCCAGACCTGGTGTGTGGATGTCCCAGGCCACCTTCAGTCCAACACGCCAACAAGCCTTCTCTTTCTGCACTTCCTCCTTTTCCAATCCTTCTCTTTCTTTCTTTAGTTCTTCTTTACTTGTTCCTTCACCTTCTGTCTCTGTTTCTTTTTCTTTGTCTTTACTCTGTTCCTCCCCATCCTTTTCAGTCACCCCTGTAAGCAAAGATATTTATTTGTTATACTCAATGACCGTTGAATGGTCGATATTACATTTCTATGGTAACACTTTAGTTTAATGTGTCCTTATAGCAAACTACAGTACATGTATTTACTATAGTAACAACAGTAAATCATACACAATTACAAGTAACTAACACTAAATCAAAACCTAACCCTAAACTTATTATAAGTGCATGTTGTTAATTCATATTACTCAGTACTTATTTGTGCAATTACACTGCAACAAGGATGCATTAAAATAAAGTGTGACCATTTCTATATTATTTATGCCTCAATAAAGAACAAAATATTTGTAATGCTACAAATGAATTTAGATATGACAACATTATAGTATACAGTATGAAAAATGGATATTCATTTTGAGATTTGCAATATCTTACATTATTTTAATACTGGTTGATAACCGATATATTGTGCATCCCTACTTATATTGGTATCAGCCAGTACACAAGGAGTTTTAGACATCACTGCATTAATACCTTATGTTGGTTTTGTATACAATGCAGCAATTTAGTGTAATTACCTGAAGTTGCTGTTTCGAGAATCATAATAAGTGTACTGTTAGTCACTTTGGATGTCTTACTAATACTTAGTACTTACTAATATATGTTGTGCAACTTTCACCAACTATCTGTGTTAATAAAATTTTTTTTTAAAAATGACAGAGCCAAAGAGAAACATAGAAAGAAAGAGTAACTGATAAGACAAAAATAAATAAATAAAATAAGAGAGTGCAGGCTGGCACCTATCAGTGAAATCAATACAAAAGCGCTCTTGGAAGCCTAAGCCCTGAGCAAGGCTTTCTCTGCGCTCAGCAGGGATAAACAGTAACTTAATTTCAGCCTGTGCTTTCTGACACAGCTCTCAAAGGGCCATCTGCAGCGGCGGAAAAGCTTTCTTCAAAATCACAGTGGCACAAACCAATGCCTGTTAGAAAAGGAAATGAGCTGGATCTAGTCAGTGTTGGATGAAGAGCTGAACAGATTTGTCACTGAGCGACTCCCCCCGCCGGAGACTGTTCGTGATACTGCGCGCCCCAGCATGCTCTATAAACCCATCACAGATGTGTTAAAAGATACGGGAATCATGAAAAGCTTCAGTGAGGTATTCTTCTTCAAAGCGTGTTCAGGTGAAACACGAATCTATACAACGCACAGATGTTATCCGAAGAGACAATAAAAAAAATCAAACCCATTCATGCACACACACACAATAAATGATGTACAAAGTGAAATTATTCTGAGCAACAATTCGTTTCAGCTGGTCTGCAGCATTTCATAGCGATTTCTCTAAAGTGAAGGCAACATTTTGTGTAATGCTCTGCACTGGTGCGTATGCACTGCAAAAGCATTCCATCAGGGGAGTCTCTCTGAAGTCTGGAACCGAGGGGTCAATTTTACCTCCAAAAGAACAGCTGTGGAATAATTCCACACAAACTGACACATTCACACACAAAAACACACACAGACCATTCATGCGTTGTTTGAAGCGGGCCCTGGGGAGGTCAAAGGTCAAATCGGTCAGTAAGAGATTGGCGAAACCGAGCTCGTGAGGCAGGTGGTTCTGGTTAGCACACCACGCTCTGTTCTGTCGAACTGACACACACACACGCACACAGCTGCATGCTAAGCTGTTAGCCTGACTTGAAGAGAGACTGATGTCCAGAAAAACATCTCCAGTGAGATTCATGTGAAATATGGAAGATCTGGCTCCTTCTTCATGGAACAAGTTCATACAATGACTGCACGAACACATTCGACCTATCAAGTGAAGGATGGTTTTGAACTAGCTGGTGTCATAATAAATGTTTTAGGTTCTCAGCAGTGAGCTAGAAAAATAAAGGACTTGTTGTCTCTTCAATGAGAATGAAATAGGAGTGGGAATGTTTAAAGGGACAGTTAACCCAAAAATGAAAATTCTAACAATGCATTTCACACTTACGCAGAACAAAAAAATAATAATAATATAGTTTTGGTTGCCACGGACATTCATTGTATGGACAAAAACTGCTCTTCAAAATATCTCTTTTTGTGTTCCACAGAATAAAGAAAGTCATACAGGTTTGGAATGACGTTAGGGTGAGTAAATGACGACAGAATTTGTGTTTTTCAGTTAATTATCAGTTACAATTCTAAAATGTAATTATATAATGTTTTATACAGTATATGCTTTTAAATAAGCAATAATTATTTATTAACAATTGAATTTTTGTCCAAAAAAAAAAGCAATGCAGTTGAATAATTTGCTTTTCAACTCTTTATGGAAGGTATGTTTGAAGTGGGATATTTTCTTTTCATACAAATACGCACATTCAATAAACAATGCATGCAATAAATAAATAAATACATTTAATTGTTATGAAATAATAATGTTCCTGTTTCCTGTTCTCTGAAGTCCACCAGCGGACCTTGGCAAACATCCAGAGAGGTCCCAATAAGTCTTACAATTACATAAATGTAGGTATAATAAATATAATCTTATAAACACTGCCACAAGCAAACATAACAATGCAATTAGTAAAAACAAAACAAAAAAAAACACAGTATGTGAGAAGTATGTCCTGATCTTTACGGGAGTCCCCATACTTTCTGGTCAAGACTTTAATTACTTTTTTTCCCCATTCGTTTGGCACTACTGGACAATGTTAATAATAATAATTCTAAACTTTAGATTGACCTGCTAATGTATCATTTAGTGAATGAAACTTGTTTAAAACAGCTGTGTGTTTCTGCAGTTCAGTTTGTTGATGCTAGTGGTGCCAAAATTATTTACCTTTCAGATTTTTCCAAACCTGGAAATCACCAATTATGATTTGCGGTTTTCTATGACTGTGGAAACCCATGGAAATCTTTAATTGTTATGAAATAATAATTTTCCTGTTTCCTGTTCTCTGAAGTCCACCAGCGGACCTTGGCAAACATCCAGAGAGGTCCCAATAAGTCTTACAATTACATAAATGTAGGTATAATAATTATAATCTTAAATAAAAATGCTAAAAACCCACTAAAATAAAGATGTACAGTAAATAGTAAACTGCCATCATATTTTTAAGTTTATTTGTTTTCTTACAACAGAATTACTAGAGGTACATATCAGCTTAGACAGGAGGGTTTTGAATATTGTCTTGGACAAAGTGAGGCCTTAGAGTCAAGAGGCTCAGAATCACAGTGTTAGAGCCCTGTGGGGTCATGGATCTGATACAATATTATATGCTCTACCCAAGACATTAGACCTCTCACCTTCATTCTTTGGCTCTGCTGGGCAGCTATAGCTGTAGACAGCAACTGGTGACAGAGGAACCAGGTTCTCGTCATGATGCCAACCCACCGCCATCTTGCCCATTCCATAATAGGGCTCTTCCTTCAGCTGGGTCATGGCTGTGGGGTCCATGTAGTTGATGAGGGTCATGTTAAACTGAACTAGGCCGGCCACATCAAGTGGTGGAGTGGATGAAGGAGGTGAGGAATGAGAGCAGCCCTGACCGCTGTCTTCTTCCTCTTCCTCCTTCTCTTTCTCCTGCTTCTCCTCAAGTAACCTGTCCTTAACACTCTCTTCGCACATCCCCTCCCCTGGTGTGTCTTCACTGTTTTCGGTGTCACTGCGGGAACGCTTGACGCCTCTCGCATTTGTCTGCTGCGTCACATCTGAGCAAAAGAACTGATTGAGCTCCCACAATGCTTTGCAAGCGTCCCTCAGGTCGGAGTCACAGCAAGGTTTCTCTTTCTCATCTTTCTGGCCTTCTTCTCCCTCACAGTGCCAAGGGATGGTGAACAGACGGGTGTTCAGATAACGGTATGTGTAGCCCGGCTGACCCACGAGAGCACGCGAAACAGCTGTGAAGACGTCCCGGTCTCGGACTCGGACAAGATCTCGGAGGAGACATCCACACCGCTGAAAAGTTATCAAAGCAGACTGCACTCTCTCATGGAGACCATCTGGCAGGGCACTAGACTGTCGTAAAGCCAGTCCTGCATAACTGGAGTCCCACTGTCAGATTACACAAAGATTGCACACAGATTACACACTGCCACAAGCAAACATAACAATGCAATTAGTAAAAACAAAACAAAAAAACACAGTATGTGAGAAGTCTGTCCTGATCTTTACGGGAGTCCCCATACTTTCTGGTCAAGACTTTAATTACTTTTTTTTTTCCATTCGTTTGGCACTACTGGACAATGTTAATAATAATAATTCTAAACTTTAGATTGACCTGCTAATGTATCATTTAGTGAATGAAACTTGTTTAAAACAGCTGTGTGTTTCTGCAGTTCAGTTTGTTGATGCTAGTGGTCCCAAAATTACTTACCTTTCAGATTTTTCCAAACCTGCAAAACACCAATTATGATTTGCGGTTTTCTATGACTGTGGAAACCCATGGAAATCTTTACATTATACACAACTGTCCAACATTTGGGGTCAGAAAGATTTTATGTTTTGAAATAAGTATCTTAAGCTCTTGCAGCACCAATGCTGCATTTATTTGACATTGATTGTAAAATATGATATTTAGAAATATTGAAATTTTATTCTATTTTATTACTTTGAAATGTAACTTAATCCTGTGACAACAAAGCTAAATTGTCAATAGCCTGTGTCACATGATCCTTCAGAGATCAATCTAATATTCTGATTTGGTGCTCAAAAAAACATTTATCAATTTATGCTGCTATTATCAACAGTTGTGCTGCCTAATATTTTTGTGGAAACCAAAACACTTTTATTTTTCAGGATTCTTTGATGAATATAAAGTTCAAAGGAACAGTTTATTTGAAATAGAAACCTTTTGTAACATTATAAATGTCTTTACTGTCACTTTTAATCAATTTAATAGTTCCATGCTAAATATATATATATAACCTTTTGAACCTTGAACCTAACCTTTAGAACAGTAGAGTACATATAGATCGCAAATTATGATGCATTGTGGAGATTTGTATGAATTTCTAACCAGTTCCTGAAATCCTGGGTCTGCAGGAGAAAGGTAGGGAATCCTCTGCTCTCCCAGTTCCTGTATAAGCCTCCGCCTCTGTAGAGATGACAAAAACCACAATTACAAATAAATGAAGAATTTGATTTTTTTTATTCTTTAAAAAGCAGTGTATATTCAAAGTTTTCTCAGGACATAATCAGTATTTTCATGAAGCAGCATATTGGAAAGTCCATACTGGGCTTTATTATATTTCTATTCACACATCTACAAAACTGAAAAGCTCCAAAAGAGGAAAAATGCACACACTTTCACAAGGATCACTTCCCAGTCAGAGCACATTTCCCAGAACCCTCTGCTCCCATCCCATAGTGCTCCTGTTCACGGGCATCTCAGGTTTTTACGGCTCTAGAAGGCAGTAGAGGGTCTTCTCAAAGCCACATAAACTACGGCCTTCTAAGCGTCGCTCGTCTGTTAAAACTCAACCTGCTCTCCCCATCAAAGAGCGTTTCATTGGGCTGCATTCCATTCCAACCTGTAAATCCAACAGCAACCGGCGTAAAACTCCGATACCCAAATAAATTTCACAAGTGCACAAACTCCTGTCCCGTTTCCAACATACACGTCCTCTATTTCTTCACCACAGGTGCAAGAGAGACTGTTTTTTTTTTCAACCCGCTCAGGTGGGATGGTGGGGGGTGTTACATCAGTGACCCCGATCCGGCACCCGCGCCCGATACCCCCATCAAGCAGTGCAGTTCCCTTAAGAACGTAGACGCACAGCAGAGACGTTAACGGAGAAAGAAGGCCATATATATGCCCTATATTCCCTGACATTTACGGAGACCGAGTTTCAGCCATGTTAATAATGGCAGTGTTTTCACATGGGAAGGGTTTTTTGTGAGTGCACCGAACGGCTAGACTTTGACCAAATGGGTCTTGACTTTTAGAGTAAAATATAATGTCCTGTTAAGAACATTAAAGTAAAGGCATTAAAAAGGTTACGTCCTGATTTAAGGACACAGGTGCACGTGCGAGAGTGTGCGGATGTGTTAGTGAGTGAAAATAGGGCTGTATAACTGTTTAAGTTACTGGAAGGTTTTGCAATAATGGCATAAGGAGACTCTTGAGAAAAAGCTGCTCTGGAGGGTTCAGGCCCAGTCTGGACTTGATTCTTCGGGTTATTTCCGTTAAACCAAAACAACAAAAAGAAAAAGGACAGGCAGACTGTCAAAGAGAAATCTACTAAACAAAATAGCATGCACTATTCATGGACAGACTTGACTTAAAGGACTGAGAGAGACAAAAAGAAGGGAAGAATAAGGCAGAGGAAAAGGGCGAGAATGAGACAAAGTAGATGCAAAGAAGGAAGAGAGAGAGATAGACTGACAACTTGACACACACTCATTCTTGGTGTCAAAATTTATCTCATGACAGAAGCGATGGGTATTTAAAAAAAGGCCAGTGGATTTGTGTGTTTGTGTGTATTTTTTTTTCTGCCGGTGGCAACGCTTGGCTGCTCTGATGTGCAAACACAATCCCATGCACACACACAGAGCTGGTCTGGACAGTGCAGTTTTGTGGGCTAGTCTTGAGGAGCAGTGGCCTGTCACGCATATGTCAAATACATCAAGCCGCTCACAAATTCCAAAGAAAAAAGAGACAGACCTATTCTACTCCGCAGATGAGCCTAAGCGAGCGCTCTTTTCACTCTCACATAACATACACACACATAAATAAAGGAAAAAGAGGTTGCATTCAAACACACAAACAATCACTCAAACCAAACTAACAGCTCTCCTCTTACATAAGAGATGCCAGTCAGTCAAAGATAAACACATATATTTTTGACTTTTAGTTCTAAGCACTGGAAGTGCCCTGTTGTACGAATATAAAATGTGGTTTTGCATTACTGTGTCCGAATAAACCTCACGAGGCAACATAGTTACCTTTAAATGTCTGTGCCAGTACGCCCAATGTAATTATAATGATTTAAGTGTTTGCACAAATAATTTTAAAAGAAAAATAAACCCCTACAGATTTTATGGGTAACATTTTTTTTTACAAAAAAAAAAAAAACTTAGAAAAGCTGGAACGAAGGAAAACAGAAGCAAAAAAATAATAAAATAAAAAAATTCAATAAAATGGGGGGTAAAACTAAAAATATTTATAATATAAAAAATGCTGCTAAAAAAAATTCTATGATGCAACCAGTGAAATTGGGCAGATCAAGTACAAATCCAAGCAACTAATAAATACTAAAACTGTGTGTGTGTGTGTGGGTGTATATATATATATATATATATAAACGTTGAATTACAATAATATAATTATTTTGTTTTTTTTAAATAAACAATTAAAGCACTGTTTCATGTGGTGGACTAAATTTTGACAGCACTAAAATTATCGTATCTTTGCATTAAAAAAAAAAGCTTGGAAAAAATCGACTAGAAAGGGTTAAAAAAGTAAACTTGTAAATAAAAGTGGTAAATTGTTAAAGATTGAAGAAAATTTAACATTTAATGTAAAATTAAAAATATATAAAAAAGGTAATATAAAAATATGCTGCTAAAAGAAATCATTTCAATGGTGCAGCCAATGAAACACTAGCAGAGCAAACACAAATCTGAGCGACTGATGAGCAGGGGGAAAAAATCCTTACAGTTTAAATGTGTGAGTGTTTGCCAACACATCTGAGAGTTTCACTTTGTGTACGTGTGTCTGGAGGTATTGAGATTCATGTGTGTAATAGAGCCCCATGTTTGGCGAGTACACGGTTGGAGCTTGTGTGTCACTAGTTACTGAGCTTCTTTTCTCCTGCTGAATCAAGCACTCCGACAGCTTACCTGTACAACATCAAACACAAACATGGTGGCGGACACACACATCAAACACACTTCCTCCACATCTCCTATTTGTCGGAGAGTTGCGGAATGTGTTCTGTGGGTGACGGCGGTACAGGCAGACAGAAGCAGGAGGAAGAGCAGGGGATGTCCCTCCTTGAAGAGAAGGGAATGAGAAAACGGACACACCTGAACAAACAGAGCCGTTTACCTCATGCTGAAGGCTTGTGTGTGACTGCATCAAACCTGCCTGTGAGAACACACCACATCGGTGTCATGACACACGCTCGTGGACCCGGCTCAAACACACTCACAACCGTGCTAAAGTGGAAATGTAGTCAGAGTGTCAGCATCTCCAAGTAACAGGAAAGAATTTCCATCATGTTAAAAAGATGTGAACACCACAGAGGAGGTTCAGCTGACAGTCAGACGATCCAATGCGGCAAACTCACGGTTAGCTCATCTCAAACAGGACAGTCCTATGGAAACCGACACTACATTACTGACCATTCAGATCTAACTGACTAAAGTGAGGCTCAATGAAAAGTCTGATGGATCAGAGTCTGAGGAACTCCGAGTTCACTTTGGTTCTGAGCCTTCACCGCAGAAGCTCTGGATCTGATATGGAAATTTTCCAGAACAACATGGCAATTCCCATTAGAGTGCTGCAGGAATAACTCCGAAAACCTGGAAACTAATTACCATTTTTTGAACTTCCCGTTCCATTTTTGAATGGGTTCTTGGTAAAATGCCTGAAATAAACACAGTTGTTAACACAAGCACAAGATATTACCACAACATAAAATACATTAGTAATACCCCACTCGTTACTTTTTTAAGCTTTTACATATATTTAAAAGGCAGTTGCTACATGGCTAAATGAGACTTCAGAGGTTGTCAGTGAGAGTAAACTTCACACAGAGCAGGAAAACTTATCTACTCAATATAGTCCGCTTTTGCACCAATGCTGTGTTTATACTCGACAAACAACATTTATACACGCCTGTATATTTAATAAATAAATAAAACGTTGTTGGAAGCTTAGGGGTGACTGTTGATGAAGTTACTTCTGGTGATTGTATTTAAGCTTCAAAATGTAAAATATTTGTGTGAAAATTGGAATAAGTCGGTGGTTGCCAGGGTGCTACTATGTGTTTTGTTTTCTAGTGGCTCTCTGATGCTTGAAAATTATATGCCATATATGTTTGCGGGAGCGGTCGGGACTGGACACAAAAATCTCAGGAGCGGGCGGTAATGGTCAGAAATTCAGCGGGAGCGGGATTAAGAAAACCGATTTCGAAATACTGCCACACAAATGACATGTTCGCGAATTATTCCAGTGTAGTCTCTGTACACTAGGGCGCACTTCCGGAAAAATCGGCCGAAAAAAGACAAAAGGTTCCGATTTATGGCCGGTCAACCGGTGCATCCCTAGTTCTGAATGGAACCATATTTATTTCTATATAGTCAGGTTAAGGCTACTGGTATAGTGGTCTGTTGGCATCTCCATGTGGTCTTGTTTGGTATTGCAGCTTGACTTGTAGTTATAGAAAATGTGACATTTATTTTTTTCTCAGTTTTTGCTGTTGCACTTTATACATAAATTGTGAACTATGAAAATGTACAAAAAAAGTAATTAATTTAAAAGTAATTTTAATTTATCTTGAAAAATTATTGCAGAAAATATAGTTTTGTGAGAATCATCCTCAAACTTGAACTTGGTAAAAATTATCCTTATTTAAAATTTTTCAAGTCTTAATATTTTCCCTTTTTTTATACTGGGATAAATCATACTAGGATGTATGCTAAAATTTCCCTACCTAGAAAATTTTCCAGCAGCCACCACTGGCAGTAATAAACCTGAAAGTTACAAAGAGCACTTTGTTACCTTTAATAAAAAAATGTCTCTAGTTACTCATGTAACCTCAGTTCCCTGAGGTGAGGGAATGAGATACTGTATTTGCTAATGCTTATGGGGGAAACCCTTCCTCCAAATACTACTGAAGCCTTATTGAATCACACCAGTAACACTGGCCAATGGCGTTCAAGTGCGCAAAATATGAGGTGCTCCCCTCTCTATATAAGGCAACACTTTTATGTCATTCATTCAGAATCTTGACTGAAGCAACTAGGTGACACGGCAGTGAGTGCATTGTCTCATTCATTCATCTCAGGGAACCAAGGTTACATGAGTAACCGGAGACATCCCTTTCGATTTGTTCACTTTGACATTGCATTTGCTAATGCTTATGGATAAGGTATAAAATCACGCCGTGTTACACAATGGACCCTGGCTCGACTAAGTACGTCAAGTTTCACATACAGAGTCATAATGAGAGTGGCAATGATGTTGGCACTCTTGGTAAACACATCTCAGTGTACAGGACCTGATCGACACAATGTAGATGTCCATGGGGGCGCGTCACACCAGGAGCGGTATTAACACTGGTGAAACAGAGAATATGAGATGGCAGCAGCGCAGGGGCCAGCACATATAGATCAAATGAAGTTTGTTCATTTCCATGAAATTATGAGTAATGAGGCAACGACTGAACTGGTGCTCAAATGAGTAGAGTATGATGGTGATCAGATACCATAATAAATGTGATGAACTTTATCATTACAATGTGATAAGCTGATAGGGACAGCATTGGACCAGTTTTTTTTTTTTTTGGTGTATACGACCTGGTTGAAACCACTGAGGCACACAACTCCGATCATAACTGAGACTGGGTAGGCGGGTGCGCTGCTCGCACTGAGAGTACATGTGAGGCAAGCGACGACGCATCTAAGTTATAAAACCTCACAAAAGTGTTGGGTTACCACCAGCCTGCCGCCATCGAAATGTCCTGAATAGATATGCCATTTTCCCAAGTTCACGACGACACGATTCCTCGGGTGGAGGGGGCTCAAACCCCTATAGGACATTCCACGCCCTTATAGCCATAAGCCATAGCAATTGCATCGACAATCCAGCGTGACAGCCTTTACTTGGACACAGGCAGGCCTTTTGTGCACCCTCCAACGCATACACATAGCTGCTCTGAGAGCCTTAACTGTCTAGCTTGCTCGATATAAACGCGCAACTTACGTACAGGGCAGAGCAAGAGTGTATTAATCGGCTCCACCCTGGAAGGTGTTTTGGGACAGAAAGCAGATAAGTGTTATGACCTGCACTTTAAAAGGAGTTGAAAGCACTTTAGGCACATAACCTTTCCTAGGCTTTAAGGTGACGCTGCAATCACCTGGCACAAATTCAATACACGAGTCATCAATTGACAGCACCTGCAGGTCCCCAACTTGCTTAACAGAGGCCAGCACAAGTAGAGAGCACAGGGGTCCCGTGAGAGTGTCAAGCACAAGTGCCAAGTCCCAAGTGGGTAGGGTGGAAGGGTGAGGGGGGTTCAGACTTCTTGCTCCTTCATACGACCAGGTCCAGGTCTCTATATATTCAGAGATAGTGTTCAGCCGCACTGAGGAAGCGTATCTGTTACTGGCAAGCACCATTGAGCAGCCAGACATGAAGATTTCATGACTCTGGGTTGGGGTGCCATATCGTTCCCTGTGCTTGAGAGAGGAGGTCTCTCTTCAGTGGGATAGTCCACGGATGGGCTGCCAGCATCTCCACCAGTTCTGGGAACCACGGCTGGTTTGACCATTATGGTGCCACTAACAGAACGGATTCTCTTTCCTCTCTGATTTTGCAAAGCGCACGAGGCAGAAGTTTCACTAGAGGAAAGGCATACTTGCGTGCTTTTGGCCAGCTGTGAGCTAGTGCATCCACCCCCAGGGGAGATTGTAAGCATCCTTTAAATCCACAGAGATAAAACAATCTCCCAGTCTGATGTGTGAGAGGATTTGCCTCAGCGTAATCATTTCGAATGAATGCTTCGATAGCACATGATTCGGTGGTCTCAGATCCAAGATTGGGTGGTGTCCGCGTCTTTCTTTGGTATAAGAAAATAACGATTGTAGAAGCCACTCTCGCAATCTGCAAGAGGCACTGTCTCTATAGTGTATTTTGCAAGAAGGTTGTGTATTTCCTATCGCAGAACTGAGGCATTCTGCTCCCGTACAGTGGACATTAACACACCGTTGATGCGTTTTGGCAGGAAATGGCTAATGGCCTTTGACTGTTTCTGCGCTTCAACGAAGTGCTCCATGAACGTCTCCACCTCCGCTCCGAAGAGACCTGAGGCGTTCATGGGTGCACGCAGAAAGGTCTTTTAACGCCGTTAGGGTAAGCCACAGGTGACGATCTAGCACCACAAGATTTCCCATGTTGTGGCCAATCACTCGAGCTGTCACTTTTGTCACTCTAAGCAGTACTCCCCGTGGTCGCACATCTGAGTTCTTTGAAAACTGCAGTGGTCCCGGCCCAGCGCGCCTCAACTAAACTCAGCATTTGACCTGATATATCCTGGAGTGTTGCCATCACGTGCAGTGCTGAAGCTGCTTGGCCTGCCATGGAGAAAATCTTGCCCAGCTGAAGGTTTTTCGTTCGGATGGCAATTAGATGGGAATTTAGAGGTCGAAGCTTTCATCCACGTACGTCTCCAGTTCTCCTAGGCGCCTATCAAGACCAGATGTGCGCACGCGACGGCTGCATCCAACGGCGAGTGTCAGCGCCATCCACAGAATACCAAGTGACGATTCCCAGAGTGTGATGCGTCCGAGCCTCGCCTTGTGACGCGGCGTGTTCCACGCTCACCTCGATATCGTCATCGTTCCCACTTGGGGGAAAAAGGGACCAGAGCCGGTTGCACGGGGGTGTCCTTTTCCGGGCTCAATCGGTCCGACTGGGAGGCACACCTCTATCACTCCCGACTCGCTTCGTGGCCGTACTCGGCCCACGGAGCGGCGCCCACTCTAAACTGAGCTCATCAACCGCCTTGGACAGGACGCGTAGGAGCTCAACATCACTATGATAGAGGTTCCCTGTGTTGCAGCCGTGGGGCGCAGTGTAATCCAGTGGGCTGTTGGACAACTCCTCCTTTGCAGATGCTGCCACCAAAATAGCTTCATCCTCAGCGCCCTCCATAGCACCAAAGGACACCACATCTTGCACGTCGGGGGAGGGGGCGGAGATCAGTGATCATGAAGCTCACTGCAGCAGTGGGATGAGGGGCGTGTGGGCACTGAGCCGGCCCGAGCTCATCACCTGATCCTGACAAATCCACATCACAAGCTCACGGCATTTTTCTCCTTGGCTCAAAAGAGACTGCAGAGGAAGAGTTTTTTCCAAACTCACTAGTTTGGTGAGTTCATCGCCTTGGATGATGGCCACACAGAGCTTGAGAGTCTGGAGGCTCATATCTCCGAAGTGGGGCAGTCTGACCCCCCAAGCACCGCCTCTGCGTGGGCGCGACCCAGGCAGAAGACACATGACTCGTGGACATCAGAAGGTTTGATTGGCTCTGTGCAGGAGAGGCAATCGCAAGAGGTCATACTTGTCTGAAGGTCACCGGAACACAGTAGGGGAAGAGAAGGCATTGTCCACTGCAACGTGTAGATCACGGTGTGTAGTCTTTGATGCCAGGCTTCTTGCAGAAGGTTGGCAAAAGGAAAAGATTCTGAATGGATGACATCAGATGAAACAGCGCTGACAAACAGGAAAAACACTGCGCAACGATACTGTCAGAATGCTATTCAATCTACAAATCACTATAATTTACCATGGATTTACTGTAGTAACACTAACTGCACCATGGTATTGTGGCAAAAATGTGGGATATTCGAATTTCATTATATTATTAATATAACCGTATTAAATGTATTAAAGGAGTAAATTAATTTAATTACAGTAATGTTGTGAAGCTATAGTGTTTGTGCATTTATATTAAATGTATTTAGACTACTGTTTTCTTTATACAATTACCTAGAAACCGTGTAGTTACATATTTACCATGGTACTGAGGTGCTATATGTGTGGCTTTAACTGTGGTTATCATAATCTAAATATATGCTACTATGGAAGACCAATGGTTAATTTAAAAAAAAGTCAGAATAATAGCCCTACTTGCACAGATAGTATTTGTATTCATATATTTTTCAGGATTAAGGAATATATAAAAATAGAAAATTAATTTTAAAAATAAATAATACAAACTTTCCTTGGTCAGTCAAAAAATGTGCCAAAAAATAAGTATGGTTTGACTTTCATTCTACAATTTTGGCCAGATCAAAAAAAAAACCCTGCTAACCCCAAGTATAAGAAATAGTTATTAGCACCACTAATTACTTTAAGAAGAACCTCTGGCTAGTCTTTAAGAACTAAATTTTCTTCTTGAGGGACAAAATTACTTCAAATGTCTCTAAAAGAAGGGTTTGTTTTGTATTACCCCAACTTTCCTTTGGTAATTTCTGGTGGCATTTTACAGCAATTTTGTCCCAAAAAGTACAGCTAGGTCGGAAACTGTCACACGGAGTTTAAAACTACTAATGTGCCAACTAAGACACGGATCATCTATTAGCTTTAAACACAGTACACATATTACACCTGCTTAAAACACACACCCAAGTAACTCACACACTCTCACACATCAGACGCTTTAATGTCACATGACACTCTCTGCATGGCTTTTCCTGTTACTCTAATTCACTCTCTATGGTAAGGTCTTTAGCAGGTGTAAGCCCGCGACTGAAGCCCAGGTTCTCAAATCAATCATTTGAAAGTATTTAAACATGCACACCGGAGCGTTGCTCCACTGCCTGCCTGACGCACAACACACAGCCCTGGGCTTAAGTGCTTTTCAGGGTGTGTCAACATCTATTTCACACTCGTCCTCATCTAAAAGCAGAAAAAGATGTTTCTGTGACCGATCATGTCACAAGCTGCCAGGACAGGAGAAAGAGGAGAGAAAAAGAGGTGTAAGGTCAGACGCAGCAACGTAATTACACTCGCACAAGCAGGAAAACACACAGGCACTTTATACACACTATAGTTTCACACTTAATATTGATGATTATAGTCACTGTGTTAGGTAGCAAACATCAATACTAAGATTATGTTGATGGAAAGGACGGTTTAACATTAACCTGCAGATTAGACCGCACATGCCTGTTTCATAACATTTGTACTGATCAAAGTGAAATGTTCAGTGAAACCATTCAAAAGTTTGGAGTCACTACAATTTTGTTAATTTAATTTTTTTTAAGAAATTAATATTTTTTTCAGCATGGACATTAAATTGATCAAAAGTCAGAGTAAAGACATTTATAATGTTACAAAAGGGAGCATTACAATTCACTGGCATTGGTGCATTGCAAAAATCATGTCTAGAAAAAAAGTGGCATAAAATATATCATATAGGCATGAATTTTGCTATATACCCATGGCGGTGAATTTTCACATTACAAAAATTGAACTGTTATTGAATATACTCCTTTTAGCTATTTGAACGATTGAAAAGCTAAATATTAATGCAAATTCATTAGAAATAATCAATTGACTTTGGCATTGAACATTGCTTCAAAATTTTTTTAAATTTATGCCTTTTTGCAGACATTTTTAATCAAAAGCTATCTTAGATATATACCTTTTTTAAAGACTGAATTGTACAATTCAAGTACCAGTTGAGCCTTCGCCTTATGGTACCACGCTAATACTTTTTTAATGTATTTTCTTTAATGTATTTTTTTTTCTATCATGTGAATACCATGGTAGATGTATAAAGGCAATCAATCAAGACTATGCTATGACAATTGCAGTATTTTTCTTCGTATTGGCTGAAAAAGTATGATTAAGATATTTCAGAGTGGATTAACTCGGTCTGTCCATTGTTCTGGGGAGCAGTCATGTTCTTTAGTTACCCATCATCCTTCACTTCTGTGTCTCAATCTCTCCCTTTCCCTCCTCTCTTTTGTTCACCTGTTAAAGTCTTCTGTTTCTCTGTCACTTTCTCTTTCTCCTCCTGCTCTTCTCTTTCAATCTCTCCCTCCTTGCATTTCTCCGACAAAATCAATATCCTGCTGTAAAGTGCAGTGAGCCCCTGGGAGGAGGCTGCTGTTGTGGAGGGTAGGTGGAAGTGGGGCGTCCTCCAGGGCTCTCCAACGGACATGGAGTCAAGGACAGTGTCCGGCCTAGACCTGCTTCCCCTCTTTCTCTTTCCTCTGCAGGAAGGATCAATAAGCGGGTGAGGCGTTAAATTTCAGCTAGCGGGAGCATCACGCTTGTTTGGCCCAGCTGAGTGATGGAGCATGCTTGCCCTGCTCTGAGCGTTTCAAGCTGAAAAGAACAGGAGCTGGGATCTTCCTACAATAAACAACTCAATACCATTTAGGCACACTGGTGTATGATGTTTTAAAAGCGTTTTGGTCAACCTGAGCTAAAGAATGTGTTTCTGTGTGAGAGACTGTGCTGTAGACTCTGAATCTGAAAATCCCAGTGTGACACACTGATTCGTTCATTCTCAGTAGTTCAAACAATAAATCAGATCATTTTACCACTGCTGTTAGCTGTTCCCTGGCACTGTGAATCAAGACATGGGTATCACTTCAGTATTCTACAGCACAAATAGAGCCATGAAATATGCATTTAAACTGATTCGTTCAGTTTAACTCAATCAAAATAAATATTTTAATGAATCATTCAAAAAGACTCAGAATCAGTCTGATGAATCACTGAATCCATCAGAGGGGTTGCTGAAAAAAAATCAACCTTCTTGATGGGATATTAGATTATATATAATATTCAACACAAACATTGCAACAAAAATGAATTTCTTGTAAAACCGAATGAATGAATGAATTAATTAATTAAAGCTTGGTGTCGCTAAGATTTTTTAAATGTTTTTAAAAAGTCGTCTATTATGCTCAACATTCATTTGATCAAAACTATAGTAAAAACAGAAATATTATGAAATATTGCAATTTTAAAAAACTGTTTTCCAATTCAAAAGATTTCAAAATGTAATTTATTCCTCTGATGCAAAACTGAATTTTAAGAATTCATTACTCCAGTCTTCAGTGTCACATAATCCTTCAGAAATCATTCTTATATTATCTGATTTAGTGCTCAAGAAACATTTCTTATTATTACCAATGTTAAAACTAGCTGTGTCGCTTAATATTTTTGTGAAAAATTCATCAATTCTTTGATGAATAAAAAGTTTAAAATAAATGCAATTAGCTGAAATGGAAATCTTTTGTAACATTCAAAATGTGTTTGCTGTCACTTTTGATTAATTGTATGTGTCCTTGCTGAATGGAAGTATTCATTTCTCTCAAAAAAAATTATTGTTTGTAGTTATACACTTTTTTCTGTCAAATAACATATTTTGTAATTTAAAATTTAGAAGATTTTCTGCATAATTTACAGCTGAAAGAGAATTTCATGTGGTCATTGAAATAGAAATTGCGAATCATAATTGAATCGATTCAGGAAAATACTTAATCATCCAAGTTCACATTTTACAATCTACAGCCTAGCCACTCTCTGCTCCTTCCCACCACCAGTCCCATGATGTCCCCTCGCGTTTAGATGATTTCCAAACGGATTCTGGGAGGACGACTTGTCTGAACAGCATTAGTCAAATCCAAGAGACATGGCAGGAGAAAGATGCCTTTTTTAACTCATCGGGAAAAAAGTCTTGTTGCTTTATTTTCTTCTCCTTCAGTCAGAGTGAACAAAGAGAATATTCAACCAGGGACTGAATAACTTAATCCTCTTTCCTCCTTCCAGCAGGAAGTCGGGCAGTGACAGACAGATTAACACAGATGATGTTTGCAAACACATCCATTTGAAAATGTAATTGCTGGTGGCATATTGAACAGTCTGCTTAAGCACTTAAGTTCATATGAGACCAGTGAAACAGAAGTGACACTAACACGATCTTGTATGTGTGTGTGTGTGTACATTCAGAAGAGAGCATGTGGGGTGTGTTTTCGGGCGGCCAGTCACCAGCGAACTGGAACACTGTTACTGTCATGTGCCCAGCGTACTGTGCCACTAAGAATTAGAGCCAATCAGAAGGGTTAACAGGGCGGAGCGGGGTGGGTCATGCTCCTGGGCTCTTTACAGCATCACAGAGGCAAGAGAAGCCATCATAGAGCTCCTCACCCTATAAAACACCACACTTTAACATCTGCTGAAAGAGGGGGAGGTAAAACCAGATACATTCATGATGTCCAGCTGCCACCTAGTGACAAATCCCTGGCCCTATAGTAGGAGTATCACAGCAGGAACGGATGCAGAAGGCCATTTCTCCATGAACTAATTTCTTCATTACCACTGCCTCGTATATGCTACAAAGATATGATTATTTTCATTTCATGTCTTTAATAAATCATAAATTCAGACTTCTCCAATCATTTAGTCCACTTAAATAAGATAGTTAACCCAAAAACGAAAATTTTGTCATCATTTACTTAAACTCAAGTTGTTCTTAAACCTGCATTTCTTTCTTCTGCTGAGCACAAAATTATATAAATATAATTAAATTGTTAACTTTGAAGAATGTAGGTAACCAAACAGTTGCTGGTCCCCAATGAGCCCTTTAAACCCTTGCCCTTTTTTAAATCAACTGCAAGCTCGAATTCAGATCTGCCTCAAACCAATCAACAACTGATGGAAAGAATCAAGTGCCATCCTACATTTTTTTACTTTATATTGTGTCGCTGAAGTACATAATGCGTTTCCTGTGGACAGCTGTGATCAAGTAAGCAAGTTGGTGCTACTACATGGCTCACAAAATGCTATATACACCAGTATTTAGCATTGTCCACTTGTGACTGAATAACTGTAGACATTAAACCAAGGGCCTTAGATAAACTCATCATGTTTTATCTGAAAACAATGCATACTGTCTGTAGGCTACAAGTCGCTACAGAGATCAGAAGTAAGTGCCCTATATGAGGCAGCAGAAGGATGAGGAAATGATGATGAGAGCAACAGCATCCCCTTTAGCCTTGCCCTCCAACCATCTCCTGTAATCCATGATGAAGATGGAAGTGAAGCTAATAGCGCTGTCACCCTCCTCTTGTTAACGCACACACACACACACACACACCGAGGAGATAAATCAAGGCAGTAAAGTTGAGATGAACCATGTGTCAGCATGGGTCAGCCACACACTACACTCTCTTCAAAAACTATTCATCTTCAGTGTGTATTCAGCGGCTAGAAATAATTGCTCCTACTGACCCGCGTAACACCACATGACCAGTGGTCAAACCAACGCAGGCGGAGGAGTCCTCTGGATAGGGGTGGGAGTGAATTATGGTCCTGTGGAGAGCAAAGGACATGTTACTCAAACACACACACAATCAGCACGAAGACTACACTACTGTACAGTGATGGCATCAGATGGTAATACCATGGTACTTTTGATACTACAAAACTAAACAATTATTCATATAGCTTATGCACAAGGTATCAGTTATCAGTCAATATTACATATTTTTTGCATTTATCATATTGGATATTTAATTGTGCATGTTCTATTTGTACTATGTGTACATTTATATGATCTTTGCTATCATCTAATGGTAATTTAAGTGTAATATTTAAAAGCACTAGCCTAATAACTTCAAAAAAAAAGTTAAATGTAAACTTCAATATGAATAGCCATTATAACATTAGGATGCCTAAATTCACATGTAGAATTTAAAACATTTATCACCATACTCCAAGAAAACAAAGGCTGGTCCAGCAATGATACTTTGAACCTCAAGGAATGACTTGCTTTCTTCTGTGGCATTTTCAGACATTGGAACATTTCAGAAAAATCTAAGTTATCTTTTGTCCATCCATCCAAAAGATCAAATGGTCAGCAAAAATGTTTTGTTACCAACATTCTTCAAACTATAGAATGACAGATGAGAGATAAATTATAAAATTGTCATTATTGGGTGAACTGTCACTTTAAAGTAGACATATCATGCCCCTTTTTACAATATGTAATATAAGTCTCTGGTGTCCCCATAGTGTGTCTGTGAAATTTCAGCTCAAAATACTCTACAGATCTTTTATTATTTCATTTTGAAAATGCCTATTTTGAGTGGAAGCAGAAACACACCTTTTTTTGGGCCTGTCTCTTTAAATGCAAATGAGCTGCTGCTCCCCGCCCCCTTTTCCAGAATAGAGCTGCCATTACAGCTGGGACCTGCTAAAAACATCTGTTTTGGTTCTGATTATCATGTTTATCGTGCTGAAATCATGCGTTTTAAACCATATGAGTTTAAACCTCTGATATACGGTTTTCTGAGCGCACACATCCGAAGCACACGGACAGAAAGCAGCTGTCACAGCATGCGAGTACTAAACTAAATTATCACTCACACACAAGTTTACGTTAAAAACACACATGAGTTACAAAAACAGTTGGTTATGTCTGTAAAGGTAAACTGCGGGGAAATAAATTGCATGTTTATTTTAGATCTGTTTGGCAGCAGCAATATACAGTAAATAAATCAATAATCCACTGCTCTGTTGTCTCCTCTGAGGCTGGGACTGTAAATAGTGTTCTGTGCAGCCAAAGACAGAACAGTTAGCATGTTTTGCTCAAACTTTCGCCATGGCATTAGAGCTGGTAAACCGTTGTCACTTGCGAAAACAAAATGACAGCGCCATGGGTGCAAATTTACAGATTAAGGGGCGGTAATATAAATGAGATCCCTTTGCACGTCACCAAGGGAGCGAAATCAGATGCGCTTGTTTTCTCAGACGTTTGCAGAAAAAGGCTTCCCAAAACAAGTTACTGGGTTAATCTTTTTCACTTTTGAGCTTGGTTTGGTTCGATGCACTGGGACCTGATTATAGCACTTAAACCCTGAAAAAGTCAGATTTTCATGATATACCTTTAGAGTGTTAATTTTATTGTACATATTATAATTCCTTACATTTATATAGTGCTTTTCTGGGCACCCAAAGCGCTTCACATAGAAGGGGGGAATCTCCTCAACCACCAGTGTGCAGCATCCACCTGGATGATGCGACGGCAGCCATACTGCACCATATGGCACGGCGCCACACCAGCTGAACAACAGCTTCTGCAGAAAACCTTAAAATCAGTTATGGACCCTTTTCAATATTTCCAAGTAAAATTACACATACATACACACACACACAGCCCCACACATATATAGTCTTAGGCTATATATATATTTTTTTTTTTTACAAATATATAATATAATTAGTGTTTAATTCCGTTTCTAATGATTTTTAAAAGTGCTAGATTTACAATGTTAATAAATGTGAAAATGCATCATCACATTTGGTGAAAAGGGTCCACTGAAGAGATATCAGGACAGTGTCACAAAAGCAGGTATGGCGTGACATAAAGAATTTGTTTCTGCTCCCTCTGACAGTCCAGTTACATTAAATAGCCACCGAGGAAAACTTACTCCAACACACTACGAGCCAACGACACACACTCACACACACACACACACCGCATGGCTAATCAGTTTCACTGCACTGTTTGATCAACAGTAGAAAAGTTGTCAACTCCTGACAGAGAGAAAAAGACAGAGGGAATAAAACAAAGCTAATGATAATGCCAGGGAAACAATGCGAGCTAGCCCATTAGCAGATACTTGCGCTCTCATTTCAACACACTCACACGGGCTCAATTCTCCTCGGTTTACCTCTCATTTACTGTCTTTCTGAATACATTAGCTACCTGAACCTCTGAAACACTTGCTGGAGTGACAACTGCAACACTTCCTCCCCGCCGCCATGGCAACCCAGATTATCACGACTGAGCGGGAGGGACGAAATGATGATACATAAATTAATTAAAGTTAAAAAAACACACACAAGTAGAGAATTAAAGTTGGTACATCTGTCAGCGACTCCGCTCTGCTCGCTAATACTTGTGTTGGAACATTTACACCCTTGAAGTAAATGATCCGCTGTGTAATTGGCAGCGGAGGAGAGGAGAGAGGGATGATGGTGGATCCTGGAAGAGCTGATAAGGAAGCTCTCTTTCTTCAGAAGCAGGAAACGAGAAGAAATACATTTAAAAAACCTCACAGTTTAATCCCCATTGTCATCATGGAGCAGGGGACGCCATTACAAACAGAGATAGCCCAACCGAAGCTGTCTGTGGGTGAGGAACAGAAGACATGAGAGAGTGTGTGTGAGAGGAACCGGGTTCCTTATTACTCCCTCCATACGTGCCATCAGTCAAGGGCCAGGAAATGAAAAAATGTCAGACAAACTATGTGTGAGAATCTGATTAAGCAAAAATGTGTTCAGACACATATATAGCTCTCAAACAAACACATATACACACAGTGGGAAAGTATCAGAGAAGGATTATGTTCATAATCACTGTGTGTGTGTCATACTGATCTGGCTGTTTACTAGCAAAGGTTACTATATATGTCAGCTTTAAGTGTGTGACAATGGCCTGCAGTGTTTCTGGCGCCAGTGGCTTAATTTTTTACTTGCCCTGCCAACATTGGTCACTGGCCCTGCACAAAAATTAAAATAGTTGGTGTTATCATTGTTGTTTGATCCCCATGTTATCTTGTATTACTAATAGATACATCTTAATGGTATCCCATTTTTTAACACCATTTACATTTTACAGTTCTTGATTCGAATTTCAATACCAAAGCAAAAACTACCAAAAAAATATAAAGTTCAAACATTATTAAAGACAAGTGAAAAGAAGTAAGAATAAGAACAAATTAACAAATTATATAAAATCGCTCATACACAAACAAAGTTACAAATAAACAGTGCTTTAGGGTGTTTGGGGGGGTTTGTTGTTGACATAAATTAGTAACCAATGTAAAAACATTGCAGATTCCTTCACTGTAAAAATGATATATACATTGAAAGTTTATTCAGTAAGACGACGTGCTTGATTCCCTTTTTTTATTGTCTTTCTTTTGTGGGGATTACTAGTACACCAACACAGCTTGTAGACGTGGTCTGGTACTTTCACCAATGCATGGGAACACATCGGTAACAATACACTCTGCTTTCGTTCTCAACGTGTTAAATTCAATTAACGACATCCTATCTTGGCCGAGTATTCTCGAAAAAAAGTTATTTGACATACTTTTATATGTTTGTCCCTTCAAGCACAGGGAAATAGGGTAAAAAACATAGAGAACCAGCTCTACTGTGTTCGCGCTGTGCTCATAGACACAACTGAATTGAGTTGTTATCACGTGTTCAATTGACTTTTTGCTGATATATTTACTTGGATATAACATCTAACTAACACACCTTACCTTCCTATAATGTTGCCTGTGTACTGCAACTCCGCGGCTATATTATATATATATATAGATATAATAGATAGTATTATTATATAATATAATATATATATTATAGATATATATATAAAATAGAATATATATATATAATACATACAGTGGGTACGGAAAGTATTCAGACCCCCTTAGTTTTCACTCTGTTATATTGCAGCCATTTGCTAAAATCATTTCAGTTATTTTTTTTTCCTCATTAATGTACCCACAACACCCCATATTGACAGAAAAAAACAGAATAGTTGACATTTTTGCAGATTTATTAAAAAAAAACTGAAATATCACATGGTACTAAGTATTCATACCCTTTGCTCAGTATTTAGTAGAAGACCCTTTTGATCTAAATACAGCCATGATTCTTTTTGGGAAAGATGCAACAAGTTTTTCATACCTGGATTTGGGGATCGTCTGCCATTCCTCCGTGCAGATCCTCTCCAGTTCTGTCAGGTTGGATGTTAAACGTTGGTGGACAGCCATTTTTAGAGATGCTCAATTGGGTTTAAGTCATGGCTCTGGCTGGGTCATTCAAGAATGGTCACAGAGTTGTTGTGAAGCCACTTCTTTGTTATTTTAGCTGTGTGCTTAGTGTCATTGTTTTGTTGGAAGGTAAACCTTCGGCCCATTCTGAGGTCCTGAGCACTCTGGAGAAGGTTTTCGTCCAGGATATCCCTGTACTTTGCCGCATTCATATTTCCCTCGATTGCAACCAGTCATCCAGAACCTGCAGCTGAAAAACACCCCCACAGATGCTGCCCCCTCCATGCTTCACTGTTGGGACTGTATTGGTCAGGTGATGAGCAGTGCCTGGTTTTCACACATACCGCTTAGAATTAAGGCCCAAAAGTTCTATCTTGGTCTCATCGGACCAGATAATCTTATTTCTCACCATCTTGGAGTCCTTCAGGGTTTTTTTAGCAAACTCCATGCGTGCTTTCATGTGTCTTGCACTGAGGAGATTTGCCATAAAGCCCCGACTGGTGGAGGTTCTGCAGTGATGGTTGACTTTCTACAATGTTTTGTCCCAAACGTCTTCCATTTAAGGATATGGAGGCCACTGTGCTCTTAGGAACCTTAAGTTGCAGCAGAAATTTTTTTTGTAACTTTGGCCAGATCTGTGCCTTGCCACAATTCTGTTTCTGAGCTCTTCAGGCAGTTCCTTTGTCTTCATGATTCTCATTTGCTCTGACATGCTCTTTGAGCTGTAAGGTCTTATATAGACAGATGTGTGTTTTTCCTAATCAAGTCCAATCAGTATATCAAACACAGCTGGACTCAAATGAAGGTGTAGAACCATCAAGGATGATCAGAAGAAATGGACAAAACCTGAGTTAAATATGTGAGTGTCACAGCAAAGTGTCTGAATACTCAGGACCATGTGATATTTAAATTTTTCTTTTTTAATAAATCTGCAAAATGTCAACAATTCCGTGTTTTTCTGTCCAATATGGGGTGCTGTTGACATTAAATTGAGTAAAAAAATTAACTAATGATTTTTAGCAAATGCCGCAATATAACAAAGATGACAAATTGAATCGGGTGTCTTAATAACTTTCCGTACCCACGTATTAGTAGTCGTCGATTATTCCAAAAACGTATGTCAATTTAGCTACACTTGTAACATTATTAATCTTATTTTTTGTAATTGAGAAGTACAGTAAAAAACACAATTACTGTTAACAACATTGTTATCAAATATGCATAAATATGAATATATCTGTGTGGTAATTTATATTAACTCATCTATCTCTCTATATCAATACCGCAGTTTCAATGGGCTTGGAACCCATAAATTGTGTTTCAGATTATATATATATTAATTTGCATCTATATATACTTAAAAAAATAATTATGCTTTAGCAATAGACTTTTATCCAAAGTGACTTACAGTGCATTCAGGCTATAAATTTTTTTACCAGTATGTGTGTTTCCTGGGAATCGAACCCACAACCTTTTATGCAATGCTCTACCACTGAGCCACAAGAACACACATACATATATATACTAGGGATGCTCCGATCCGCCTTTTCCGCCTCCGATACCGATTCCGACACCTACGATTCAGTATTGGCCGATACAGATACCGATCCAATACCAGTGAAGTTTTTTCCCCCATTTAAATAAATGTAGAACTTATATATCTCTGTGTGTGGAACTGATAAATCATTCTTTCACAATCTACTAGATACAGACTACTTCATGTGTGCTGGTGCTGGTGCTTTTTTTGGTCATTCAGTATTCCTGTAAAAAAAACGAACAATAACACGTGCTAAGGGATATTATTATTATACGAATTCTACTAATAAGAACAATATAAAACGCACTAAAGATTAATGAGCTACTGGATTCATGATTATTAATCAGGTTGTGTGTGTTCGCTCGAATTGATTTGCTGAAATCTAAACAGGGACTATAGATGAGCACCAGCCAATGAGATTGTCGTTTGCGCATTAGTTCCGTCTACTACAGGAAAACCCGGCATTTCTTAAAAGCTGAAGAATTCCAAAAGGAACTCTGTTATTTTTTACAGGAAAATACAACAAAGTATAGAGTTTACATGTAGCGCATCAATTCTGCACGTTATGTAAGACTCTCGCTCTTTTCTCACAGTGAGAGAAAGTGACGGCGAGTCGTGCGCATTCACACTAGAAACACATTACGCCAAATACACAAACACAGGTGCGCTGCGCATCCATTCAGATTAACTGAAAAATATCACAGATCGCTTGGAGAGTGAAACTCTGAAGTGCTCAGTTAGACTGTTCTGTGAGTGAAAATATATCTTGCTAATCATATACTCAGCCTCCAACTCGCACACTGGCGAGTAAAATCTGAGAATTTATTAGCCATTGGCTAATATTAGACATCATTTAGTCGCCCAGAGTGAAGATTTAGTCGCATATGCGAGTGATTTACTCGCAATGTAGAGGGTTGACAGTCTATGAGCACGAAGCGCTTACAATGTGCACACATTAAGCGCTTCGTGTTAAAAACTGCAAAAAAAAAAAAAGCCGCAGTGAAGAGAAATTGATGCGTAGTGTATTATATCTGTGCAACAGTTATTGAGCCTTTCTTTTAACAGTTTTACATTTCAGTTACAGTGTACGTTTAAAACTATTTATAGTATTTTCTACGCCTGTGTTTTGTTCTCACAGACACCCTGTAGCAAGTAACAAAACAACATTAGACTCCGGCAAGAAGATAAAGTCCTTTTTGCAAAATCATAGACATGTATTTACACATCAAGTATAATGGGAACACAGAATGGTCTTGGAGAGAGCTTTACTGAGCTGACTGCTGTAACCGAACGCGAGCAGGGTTTAGAGGCTGAACGAATGACTGACAGCCACTGCGGAGAAAAGAGTTTGTGTGAACTTTAATTTAAGGACTTAAATATTCATATGTAGCTCACATTGAGCTATCGTATGGCTTCAGAAGTAACACAGAATATTTCAAACAATTGAGAAAAAAATTATCGATTTTGATCGTTCCTCTGCCCGCTACCTATCCAAGAAAAGGCACCTACGGAGCCGATACCCGACCGACATGAATATCGATCTGCGCATCCCTAATATATACTACTTTTTTTAGGTCTGGGTTTTTTTGCACACAAATTCACGAATCTGATTCTATTCTCTTTACATGCTTTCATTCGATTACCAATTCGCTTAATTCAATATCGATTATTTATGGATATTACAGGTATCATGCAACTTTCTCAAGGAAAAAAAATCTCTCAACTAAAATATACATGAGAGTCAGTTGGTAATACATTACTATAATACTGAAGGTTAAAACTGACTGATTTTTTAAAATTACACTTAATGAAGTTTTTAAAATAATAAATTTACAATTACATAATAATATTTCTACTTCAATTCGTTTTTTTAAATATAAACGTAATGGTGGCTGTCATAAAAACTTGACAGATTTATTTAAACATAAATTAAATATTGAAGAACAGTACAATTTATAATGAATATGTTGTTTGGTGCATATATTTAGCAAAATGCCCCTCTCTGCAGTTAATTTTTTTTATCTGACTAATCGGTATATTGACGTTACGGACATGTTTAACAAGCCGCTATATTGATGTGCCTTTGTGCGCTGAACACTGATTGACGAATTACTGAGACAGGATACGGCTTTTTTATTTATACTCTTTCTTTACACTTACCTTCGTATGTTTTAGTCCTAGTTTTTTTGTGCCTAAACTGGGATTATGTGGAGGATGATCAGTTACCGTGCGCCTCGTGTCTGCTGGCGTCGGTTGAACTGTGGCGCTACAGCGATCTGTCACTCCACATTAAACATGCGCCAAAACGGCCCTTTCTTTGTTTGAATAGGGCCTACTGCATTTCACTTGGACATAATTTGAAATCTAGACTTTGTTTCATATTAAAGTATACCAAAGCACAATGCCTTATTACTATATCTTGGATGGAAGTACCTTCAATGTTCGTCCAGTACTGAAAACAGGCTATACTAAGGCTGTTGTGGTGGGGATTAAGAAATCGATATCCGTTCGTAAAAAATGAGAATCGATTAATTCGAGATTAGTAGATATTTTTGACCCACCCTAATCTATATATATATATAAACCATGTAATATTCAATGTTAATATAAATTATATAAAAAAACAGGGATGCATTTTATAGTAAAGAATTTATTTTGGATCCAGAAACACAACAAAAACAATAAGATCCAGCAAAAAATAAAAAAGGCTTGTCAGGCTCTCAAGGGTTACAGTACAGTCAACAGTTAAAAGAACACTTGAAGTGTTAATACAATTAAAACATGGATTACATTTATAAATGTTTAAAACTTTAAGACTTTTAGAAAGTTTGACTTTTGGAGTTTACTAACTGCAGCAAAAATTTGTCAGTGCATATTCAATATGACGATAGCACAACACAAAGCTTAGTCAATCACAACTGTCTGAAGTAATAACCTCAACAACAAATTTAGCACATACAAACACACAGGCACACTCCATCACCAAACACATAAAATAAAGAATCTTGCTCAAGCAAAGGATGATGGGACAGACATTTTCTATTCAGCCAGTTTCGCTAGAAGAACAGCACATTGACGACTGCTCATCACCACAACACCTGAACTTGAACTACCAACCTTGGCTGACCTCATCTAAATAAACAACAGGAGAGATGAGAGGTCTGGCCTTTTCACAAACACAGAGAAAGAGAAGAGGAAGAAGAAGAGAATATGATAGACAGCAAAACAGAGCAGCTTTCTTTATGCAGCCCTGATCATGTGCTTGACAGTGGTTCAGGGTGAACTTACAGCTGGATGACCAGGGGGACAGAGACTGAGAGAGCGAGAAAGACAGCCAGAAACAGAGAGAGAGGGAGTTTTGACAGTAAAATTACCACAAGCATACCAATGAGCATTCAATAGGCCACCACTCACAACCAAACCTGTTTGTGTGTGTGCTGGTAAAGGCAGAAGAGACAGTAATGAGATGCCAGTGTCATGCATCAGTGACCATTCGAGCACTCAAACTCGCTCTCTCTTTCACTCCTCCTGCACCTCACCTTGAAACAAGAGCATCACAAACTAGACATCTGACAAGGTGTCATTTAACCTGTTGGCATGGTGATGCCACTCTTGAAAAATGCCAACGAAAGTTGTGACGAAGTCAAGGAAACAATGGTCATGTATACACTGCAGCTGAATATGGATGTCGCTTCTTTACTGAATGATGTTCAGTTGACAAAGAATTCAGTCAATTACAGGAATGATAATCACATTCGAAATTAACTTATTCAGAAAGTGATAAAATATGAAAAACATTTTAAAAACAGCTCCTCCTAAATTCAATGATTTTTTTTTTCTCAAGATATCTTCTTTTATGCTCCACAGAAGAAAGTCAGTCATACAGGTTTAGGTGAACAAAGATATGCATCCTTTTCATGCTAAACAAATAATAATAAAATCACAGGCTTTGTATCAATATTTTTAATATGATAATCAATCCTCTGATACAACATGATTCTCCAAAATATTGATCGATCTGCCCATCTCTATTAACTTCTGTTATTGAAGATAGAGCAGTTCCAATCTAAATGGACCAGTCAGCATGCCTGTGAGTGTTCTTTCCCATTTCACATGTAAAGAGACCCTTTACATTCAAGTCTTAAAGGCACAGCATTGGGAAAAAATCATATGGCTTAAAAAAAATTGCTCTGTAAAGTATCCTGTCTTCTCTGCACACTTACATTGTTTCTTATTATGCCTCCTGATATTTTGCACATTTGCAAACATCTTCTGCAATTGTGCATGCTATGGTCACTGGCCATACAGAAAAAATACACTATTGATAGACCTCACCTGTATAATGCACCTTCTGTGTTATACTTGCTCATGTTATAGTTATTTGCATTGAGCTGGTCTCGTTTTATTAATCATATTATATATTTTCATTGCTATTTGCACTTCTGGTTAGATGCTAGTTGCTAACTACATTTCACTGGCTCTGTACTTGTACACAATGACAATAAAGTTGAATCTAATCTAATCTATTCATTTGAAAATAGATATACATATAATATGAGCCCGCACATACCCTGACACACACCAAACTCAATGCCTTGAACTCTTCCATTAACAGCTTTGTTATCGCATTTCCTGTTATCAGATCATAGCGAATCAACCATCTTGAACTACGTACACATTTCAGTTGATACGAAAATACTAACAAAACATCTCATTATCATGAAAACCCTATCTACACAGACTGCCTGTTACATTATACGCAACAGCAGGTAAATCCATCAAATTCATCTGAGAAGCCTTTAAAAGCCTCCTGTTTCTCTCTCTAAATCCATTGCCTCTGTGCGCCCAGCAGTAGGTTGGCAGGGCAGGATCTAGATTTTCCTGTCTGGCACATGCAGACTTAAGCACAGCCTTCCAACTGGAACAACTATGGGGCAGTGCCTAGTCACCCAACAGGCATCCACACACACACACACCAGGTGCTCAGGTCCACTTTCACTCCCTTCATTTATAGAACATAACTTATGATGTACAAATTAAGAGTTATTGTTTACAGGCTCTAGTGAAAGTGGCCTCCTGTAGTTCCAGTGAAAGAGGGACTTTGGACTGGCAATAGGAAGCAGATGTTGGGCAAAGGGCTGCCATTAGCTAGTTTCCCTTTACAAGAAAAGGTGAGCTATTACACAAGAAAATAAATTCACAAATAAACAGCGAAGAAGGGGCCTGCTGTTCAGCAGAGCAGCCAGATGGAAAAATTATGGGGTGATTTTTAAATTACATAAAAAAATTATGCAATGTCAAAAAAATATATATGAATAACGTATAATAGAAAAATATTTTACAGGCATAATATAAAATGTAGTAAGATAACAAAAATATACAAATATTTATAAAATATGAAAGAAAAGACCAGAATTAGAAGACAAAAGCTTAAATTTAAACTAATTTGAATGGAAGCCCCTTAAAACTAAACCGTTGATGTCTAGGTTACAAGGTCAATCTTATGTTTATTCAAAGCTTTTCTAAGGTGATCCTATTGTTATCGATCACATTGATTATTGACTATACATCACCACTGATCAGCCAATAGCTGCCAGATCAACCCCTATGAATGTCTCAGACCTCCCCAAGTTTCATAACTCTTTCTCTCTCACAAACACACATATATACATATAGACACACTTCCAGACTGAAAAAACAGGTCAGTTTATCAGTTAACCACACAGCAGACTGAGGCACATTTAGTCCTATTTAACGTCATGCATCTTGGTTGACTAGACTGTTATCCAATTGGGTATACAATTGGTCACATAAATGTGTAAAATGAATATATAATTCAATCTACTCTCCTGCACTACATGGTGCAAATATAACAGTTTGCTTAAAGGGGTCACATGAGGCGATTTAAATTTTTCCTTTCTCTTTGGAGTGTTACAAGCTCTTGGTGCATAAAGAAGATCTGTAAAGTTGCAAAGACTAAAGTCTCAACTCCAAAGAGATATTCTTTATAAAAGTTAAGAGTCAACCATGCCTACCTAAAACGGCTCGTTCTAACACGCCCCCACATGTCTACGTCACGATGTGGGAAGATTTGCATAACGCCGCCCAAATGTTCACGCAAAGAAAGAAGGCATAACTTTTATTCTCGCTGTAGTATTGTTGTTGCCGCCGCCACCATGTCTTGAATGCGCTGTGTGTTTCGTTGTGAAAGCGATACTATTTTGTTTGGTCTTCCAAAAGAAGACAAGACTAGAATCAGTGGTTAAGTGTATTTACAACACTGTTCCAGAACAAATCAACCGAAATATTCAGATGTGTCCAGTGCATTTTATGGAGGACTGTTTCCTGATCCTCGTAGAGTAGACTACAATGCTGGCTGTTCTGACTCACAGACTGTAAGTGCGTTTTTTTATATTTAAAGAATTTGCCACTGATGATTCAAACGCGAGTTTTGGGCAGTGTAGAGTAGGGCTAATTTTTTGTCATTTCTCCGATCACAAATGCAGACAGGGTTTATGTTTACGTGGCGCGATGCAACAACACGTAAAAAGACAGCATAAGTCATTATAATCTGTAATTATGTCCCCACTGGATGCAACAAATGCCTCGTTTATAATGGGTTTTAATGTTTTTGTCTCGTCGCTCTGGCTGGAACAAGGCAATCCAGTATGCGTAACGGGGCGAACATTTCTTCACAAGCGGACGTATTCGGCCAATCCAACGAATGGTAGTGGCAATCAGCGCACACCCGCTTTTCCGACCGAGAGCTTGTAAAAGAATCGAAGAGGTTCAGACAAGGCGGGGCAAGAGGCGAAACAACAATGTACATATGTGGAAAATCAGGTTTTTTAACCTTAAACTGCATAAACACATTTCATTACACCAAATACACAAAATATTGTTATTTTTAGCAACATCATATGACCGCTTTAAAATTTTGCTGCATTTGGCATGACACTCAAAACTAAAACCAGGAGGCTTCTTGGATTGCTTTGTGTCTTAAATACATATTGGATGGGACTGGCACTTCAACTTTTGTGATTGTATAGCTATCAGTTTACATGACCAAGTATAAATACCCCCTTTCATGTGACATCTGAAACACAATAAGCGGATCTCAACACAAAAATTAAATGCTAGAATGAAGATAAAAACATTAGTGTCAATAACAAATCCCACTCAATGACCCTTCCTCATAAAAAAAAACAATTACAATCTCAGACCGACTATAAAAGACCATAAAAGCTGATAAAGCAGCTCTTTTCTTAGACATCCTCTGATCTCAGAAGAAATAAATCTACTGAAACCAAACTTTAGGTCTGAGTTAGGGATGTTCATTTGAACCGTTTAACTGACGGTAAGAATTTTGACCGATTAATACAATCAGTTAATGGTTTAAAAAGTCATTTAAATATAATTTATTTTTTCAGGAATTTATCAAAATATTTAAAAAGGTTCGCTGCATGGTTAAAATACGCTACGCGTACAAAATGTATCGTTGCGTTGTTCACTAGCTTGTAGGAGTAAAACGGATCATAGTTGAATGTTTGCACTTGTTTCTGAGTCTTGCCGATTTATTTTAAACATTCAAGCATTTTAAAACATTCACGCTCATTCGGTTTCAGACAATGCGCGTACACAGAATTGACCTCTGTAGATATCCTGTCTGTGTCTCTATATCTTGGAAACAGACCGTATGTCTTAAATGAAGGTGAACAGTGGAGAAAGAAATCTCCTGTGCATCATTATATTGGATCCGTGTATTCAGTCTTAAAGGGGCAGCAGCCTATAAATACCTGCTGTTTCATAAGCGCCACCTGCTGTCAGAGAGTGCCATTTTCATCTCATTCACAAAGCTAAGATCAGACCATTTGTTTGCTCAAATTTTGAAATCCAACCAAAGAAAAATGTTTTTAGTATCTTTTTGGAGAGTAATTCAAAGCAGTGGTTGCCCTCTATTAAATCGCGCACGGGAGGGCAAGCTTGTTTATATATGAAGGAGATTATGTAGTTGATAAATATTTGGGTTGGGGTGATTGTTTAACATTCAAGTTAGTGTTATATTAACATTTCCATTTTCACAAGAAATATGCAGATGTTGGTCTGAGAACATAGATAAATGGACACCTCTTCATTTATAATTTGTCTTAAAATCTCATTTTGTAAAAAAAAATAAATAAATAAATTGTAAGAAAATTGTATTGTGTAATCTGAGTGTGAATATTATCGCATAGTCCGTTTAGGGAACGTTACATCCCTATATGCTACCGTTTTTGCTGATCATGACTTGATTTTGCAAAGTAAGTTCTAGCCAAGGCTTTTTTATATCTGGTCTTAAATTCATGTTGAGCAGACCAAAATCTGAAGAGTACCTGCCCGAAGGGCTACCGGGGATTTTGAAATTTTGCGAGCCCTGATATGGGCCTATAATACACACCCACATGAATATCTGATAAACAAAGAATGAACAACAGCCTATAACATAATTCTTTCATGATCAATATTCTTAATAAATGCAAATAAGTTGTAATGGAAATGAAGGAAATAACCATAAAAGGCATTTAGGGGATATGGTTGGGTATGTGTGTGTGTCGGACCTCTTGATGATATAAAGGTAAAAAGCTTCACAACAAACAAATCAACCTTAATCCACACATTGGATCAATGCAGCTGCTATAGGCCTCAGGGTCGCCTTATATTACTCCTCAAACTTCATATTCACTCATTGATTTGCTTTTCAGAATAGTATATCACTGAGCTCCAATGGGAGAACGGACAGAGACAGGGGCCAGGGTCAAGCACAGCTCGCATACACGTTAGCGTAATATTGATGTCCCAGCAGAAAGAAATGACTAAATATCCAGATCAATATCTAGTTTCCCTGCAACAGCCAAGCAACGAGGTAGGGAAATATAAATATACATCTTTATGACCACAGAAGCCATCATAATGAGAGAGCTGAATGAATGTTTCCCTTAAGGTGAAGTGTTTGATTAGCGGAGGGCAGAGGTTAGTGGTGATATGCTGATACAGGGAAACGAGAATGATGGCTCAGGCCGGGCGGGGGCTGTGGAGATGACAGCAGAGCAGGACCGAGCTGAAGTAAGGCCTGTTCGTACATGCTAATCGAGCTTTAAGTCATTTGTGATGAAGCCGATTTCATCATCAGGTGCTAAGGGCTTACGGAAAAACTGGGGAATTCATGAAAAATTTTCTTTTAAAATGTTTTTATCTTAGACGCAAACTTTTGAAGTTGAGTCACTGAAATTTGATCTAAAATTTGCACAATAAGTTTGGGGACGTACGATTTTTTTAGATAATTAATAGATAATTCTAATGAAAATTGATGCTGCATTAAAATGTATCAAAAATATATAGATGCTATATTACCTATCGCATCACACACACATACATATTCTATATAGGGGTGTGGTGTGTGTGTGTGTGTTCTTTTGAAATTTTATTCTATTCATCAAAGAATCATCAAAAAATATTTCAAGTTTAAGCAAAAATCTAGCAGATATCAATAATTATGAAGGACATGCGCCATTAGACCTAGAGCAAAAGCTGCTGAAAAATACACTTTGCCATCACAGAAATAATTTACTATTAATAATTAATTAAAATGGACTAAAAATGAAAATAGTATAAAAATTGACTATTTCTCATTATATTTATATATTTTTCCAAATAAATGCAGCCTTATGGGGTGAGCAGTAAGCACGTTTTCAAAAACTTTTTAAAGAACCGGATGACCAAAATTTTAACAGTAGTGTGTGTGAACTCTCCAAACAAACTCAAACAAATAAAAGTTGGGTTTCAAATCATGATAGAAATATATATATATGTATTGTGCAATATGAAATATAATTTTAAAAAGTCAGTTAAACACTTACTGCATTTATTGTCCTCCATCTGAATAAAAAAAATCTATCATAAAATAATAATAAATGCATAAATAATCAAGTAAAAAATAAATAATCTGAGATTGATTCCTTTAATGGAATACTATAAATCAACTTCCTCTTTTCAAAAGAAAATGGGAAAGCCTAGAGGTGCCAGATCAGTCGTTTTTTAATTGAAAACGATTTCACTGGAAGACCTGGGAGTAAAATACTTGATCAAGGATCTGGCAAGCCAGGTGTTTTTACTTGCCATTTAGCAATGGATATGGATCAGCCTAGCCTTATTTACAGCTTCAAACCATTAGAAAAGACAGCGGCACACTCACTGTTCATCTCAAACACAGACTAACTAACTACCATAAAAAGGCAGAAGAGCAGATAATGCCTTACCTCTTATTTAAACAAACACCTCTGCCTTACTTAATCACTCAGTCCACTCACTCTCCCTCTGTGCATCATAAAACATAAGAGGCCTGACTAAGGGGACATTCAATGACCCCGTCCACACCACCATCCAACTATTGACCCTTAAATCACAGGCCCTGTGGCAAGGGAACAGGGTGGGCTGTGGGTGGCAGCAGTGGAAAGACTGACACAGTGTTACGGCAGTAAGTAATGCACATGTGGATTAGCAGTATGATGGCCTGATCAATACCGGCGGTTCTAGCCATTAGGAATGCAGCAGAAAACGACTCCCTATGGCAATAAAGCACAGTGTCCGCATGCTACTTCATTTGCTGCCTCCATTAGTGTAATGGTATCATTATCAACTGTGGCAGTATTTTTTCTAACACTCCCACCCTCCCTCGTTCCCTCGCCTGTTTTTCCGTTTTTAGGAATCAGAAGTCATGAGCTGCACTGCCTCCTTATTTTTTCTTTCTTTTTACATCACCGGATATAAATCTGCCCCTAGCGTGGCTTGAACACAGGTCTAATTATGTATTCCTGAGTGTGTTTTATGTGGCTGTCCGACACTGTTTCTCTATTATGGACTCATTAATAGGACGTAGCGTACGGTGACGAACGGAGAGGGGGAAAACGACAAGGGGGGGCAGAAAAGCTGCTGATTACGCCAAAAGTGACACCACCTCCCGCTAAAACACCAGCTTCGACATGACAGCGGCTCGGCATTAAGACCTATAAATCGTTAGTTTAACACTAATTTACAAAGGAACATTTTGTGGGAGAAATTGATTAATCAAGACTGGCTGTGTGGCCTCATAATCAGGCCTGAACTGAAGCTAGCTGTTAATTTAACAGAATTGCCAAGGGGAACACAAACCATTTTAATGAGTGTTCACGAATGAAATAGCCTAAACAGCTTTCTCTAGCAAACACACGAGCTGAGAAAGTCAATGAGCCGAGAACTCTCTGAGTGATGGGCCGGGAGGAGTGCAAGCCTCTGAACATCTGGCAACCCTCTGTACTCTGCCACTCCAAAATAATGCATTTAGTTATTTTTATTGACTAATTTTTAATCTGTTTATTTATCGACTGTTTTTTTTCACAATCAAAAGCACTATGCTTCACAGTACAAGCAGAAAATAACATCACACAGTCATCAAGCAAGGTGTCAAAAGCAGCAGCAGAGGCCAACAGAGTTGTGAGCGCGAAAAAATAAAACATGCTCAACAGATTGACGAAAAACAAGAAAGTGCTTTTCTAATTAATAACTGTGAAGAAAGAAAAACAACAGGGCCCACATTCTCCTGCAAATGCAATAAAACGGTCAAAATGGCATTTATGATTGAATAATACTTCAGTGGTATCTTTGTGGTCACCCTGGCAACGTTAAAACCAGTAACTATGATTGTCCAATGTCCCTTGATCAACTACTAAAACAGTATTTTTGGGTTGAAAGCCATGTAAGGTCACTTCTAAAAGGATGAAGTCAGTTTTTAATAGGCTATTAGCCAATAGTCTTCCTCTTTTAGTGCATGATAATGGAAGTGCTCTTTTTATCATACATATGTGCCACATATGGTTAGGAAATGCCTGGTAAAGCTGAACTAAGGATAAAAATAATTCCTTTTTGAAATGGATAGTTCACAGGCCTTCTGCTGACATCCATCCACATCCTAGTTACTGGGCACAAATGCACACGTTCATGGCTGAGACAACAATGTACTCCCTTTTATTTATTATTATGATTAAATGGAACTGCGTTTTATATTTAGGAACCGCAGGAATACACACCAGACCCTCAGTCTAGCTGATCTGTGGTTTTCTTATGATTTTCTTGTGGATTTTTATGAAGAAGAGAGATAAGACGAAATGAGATGGGGCAGGGTAGCAGACCTGTCTGTCTGTCCGTCTGCTGTACAGACCCAAAACCAGCTGGATCAAGTTCTCAGGGACTCATCTGGTCACCGCGTCAGCTGCAATAAAGTGGAGGAACCACGTACTACATAGATTCCCTGCTGTCAGGCATGATCCAAAAGCATGCCGTCAGAGAGAGCAGACTAAAACTGAACAAAAAAAAAAAAGAGAAAAAAGGAGTGGAAAAGGGAAAGGAGGTGATAGGAAAGACCGGAGGGAATGAATGTAGGTGCTGACAGGTGGGGGGGGGAAAATCTCAACTTTGCTGACTATACTACAGACAAATCAAACACAGTCTCCATTTGGAAATGACAAGCAAAAGCGATTCTTTAGATTTGTTATCAAACTAAATCCTCTTAACCACAGACAAGTTCAGAAAGTGGCATATAATTGCAGGACACTTTATAAGAGAAATTTCATATTTTCAAATATGCCGGCATGTTAAACATTACTTCCAGAGACCAGAGCCAAACGAGTAAAACACAATAATTGCAATACGCAGTTGCCCCACGCATATCAAGAAAATGATTACATTTTTCAGAGATATCATTTTTATTAGAGCTCCAGACAGTCAGAACAAACTAACTTCATAAAGGGACAATAATTGCTCACGATTTTTGTGGCATTCTTTATGACATTTTTTTCCCTATCCATTAAAGTGCCCCCTATTATGCCTTTTCGAATATTAGTCATGCAGCGTCATAGCTGATGGACATAAAAACAGGACGCAATTTAAACATATCCAAATCCAAAGAAACTTGACACACCTAGTATGGAATAAACGCTACTTGACTTCATCTTAGAAAAAAAAAAAAAAACACTTTTCTATTTATTCCCCCTCCCTTTTAAGCCTGTACTATTTGAACAATGCCTAAAACGGTATTCAAGGCACTCCTGTGTGCTCTGTTTGCCTCTTTAAGAGAATCGCTTTATGTATTCCCCAATTGTAAGTCGCTTTGGATAAAAGCATCGGCAGAATGACTAAATGTAAAATGTAATAACAAAATATAAAAGGATATATTGGAAGTATAATTTCTTACCACTGCACTAGCAACACCGAGATCATAGGTTTGAATCCCAGGGAATGCATGAACCGATAAAATATATCTATACCTTGAATGCAAAAAGCTGTATGATAATAATATTTACTGTCCAGGTATCTTTTGAAGTGGCTGTGTAATAATCAGGGTTTATGCTGTGATAAAGACCACTGTATCTACTTTCAGGACCAAAAAGCTTTACACAATGATGCTTCAAAAAAAATGACACTGAAAAAGTACCAGATTCGTTTAAAAACAGCTGCACCACAACAGTTGTTTCCATTACACCGTCTCTGCAAAAATTAAAAACACAACATGTCCGTTTCCTGGCCAGCTCGTGGATGAATATTTAGTTTAGTCAGAAAACAGATGAAAACAAGACACAGAAGTGAAATAAATGAGGTTTAGCAGAACCACCTGCAGAGTGACAGACACCTGGACACGCGTCCTGACTTCATTCATTACTACCATGATTGGACACGCTGTAACACCGCCACACAAGCCACTCCAGCCACTCCAGCCACTCCAGCAAAGTCAGTGTGAGGCAGTCATGAGAAAACACTCCCCCCGCGCTGTGTCGGATGACTGTGCGCACACAGAGACAAAACTCCTCCGATAAAAGAAGGGAAACATTACAGGAGCAATCAGCAGCATCACATGCGCACTTCAAATGAACCCACAGCAGCAACCAGTGCGTGCAATACCGCCACGGACACACTGAACGGTGTCTTACAAACTCCACAACTACATGTGGTGCTTGGCGATCTGAGAGAAAACTACAAGCGATACCTTTCTCCTCTTTTCCCTCTCACTGTCATCCGATCTTTTCATGTTCCTGAAGTACTGTTTACGCTGCCTCGGTTTCATAGCGCGCAGAGCTGGGTGATGTAGTCTTTAGATTGTGCCGTTAGCGTGTAAACTTTTCTTAAGCGGATTTAAATAGAATCTTAGCTATGTTTATGATATTATATGAAACTTGTATGACAATAAACCTGGTGTTGTCATTTTACATTGGTGTTTTATTTTAAAGTCGCTACCAGCATTCCGGTCAGGACTACATTTTCCAGAATCCTCGCGCCAGGAAAAACCACGCTTGTAATTTGAGTCAAACCGGAAGTATATACAGGCTCAGTTGTGCTGTGAGAGGTTTCTAATGGATTTTATGCATATGAGGTGCTAGACGTGATGTTAAAAGAATGATTGTTTTACCAAATCTGTAGAGTACATATTAATAATGTATGTTTATTGTTATATATTGTTATATACATTGCGGTGTTATATAATGTACTACTAGCTCATGAAGGGAATTTGCATACACGAGTAATAGAAACTCGATTTAGAATAGAGATCAGGTATCCTTTTTTAACATTTTCAGATCGAATATGAAATAAACATCACATTGTTTTTCTTATTGGGGCCAGGCTTTCTGACATTTTCATGAATATATAAATAAATACAATAAAACAGAAAACAAATTTTGATTTTATATATAAATATATATATATCAGGGCGTTTACTCGAGGGAAGGTAAGGCGAGTATCACTCAAAATAATTGGGATGGATGGAATAAGATAAATTTCGATTATTAACGAGTCAAACATACATCGCAAATATTACTAAACATGGCATTAAACGTATAAAAGTCACTCGTTTTTATATAGTACACTGTCAACAGCGACCCGCAGGTAAAGTTCCAGCGGGACGGTTCTTGCAATAGGGTGGGCTGGCAGACTATGCGAACTACTCAGACGTGCACTTCAGACTTGCACTCTAGGACTGCACTCCGGAGTGACGTTGCTTGCAGTTTTTTTAGTTTATTTAATGGAGTTAATTAGTTCTGTTTTATAAGACGAATGTCTCTTATCATGAGCATTGGGAGAAGGAGTATGGCTGCCACATGACAGCGCATGAGTGTTCAGACTTGCACTCTCACACACATGCACTTCCGCGAGTGACGTCACTTGCAGTATTTTTTTATTTTATTTAATTGATTAATAATTTTTTTAATTTAATCTCTCAACATTTTACACAAGTAGCCTGGTGGTGAAGACAAGAAAAAAGAAACTAAATCACAAAGTCACTTGCAATCTCCGCTTGCACTCTCAGCTACTTGCAATCCACAAGAATTGTTCGTGTTGCATACGGAATTTGGAGACAGCGCATGTGGTGGTTGTAACAAATGATCTGTAAAACCTAATTAGTCGAGTTAATATTTATAATGCAGTACTAGGAGTCCTGTAGGCATCGTAGGAGAAAAAGACAAGGATCCCCGAGGCCGCAACACCATCATCGTGGCCATCTCAGAATTCCAGCCAGCAAAATTATGAAACGCAATGCGCAAAACCGGTTGCCTCTCATGTAATCGCGCCGTTTTGTAACACCTGAGTAGAAACACCCATTACACTTAATTTGCTCAACATCGACGTAACGAATCACCTGACTCGGAAAATGATTCCTCTAAGGAGATGTACGTGAAGGCAGTGACTGGGTTTCCGCAACTATACAGGGTTACGTTGCTCATCCTAGATCTCGGTTTCGAATACTGCGTGCAGCATGGGCATATCAGGTGAGGTTATGGGTTTCTGACTAACCGCTCGACCTTAGTTTAAGTTGTACTCAGTTAAGTTAACCATGTATATGATTTCAGCGTTAATGCCGTAAATCGTATATACTCACTCTCAGGGTCTAGACATAGGGGGGTTCTAGCCGACCGCTGATTAATGTTTGAGAGTACATTGGTGGGTAACCTGTGAGGGGGCCTAAACAGACCGATATTTAAAGCCTCATTACTACAATAGTATTGCCCCACAAACCTCGGAAGCTGATCAAGACTATCGAATTGTGTGCACCTCGATTCACCTGATACGAGTAAAATTACCAGTACAGACTTCTTTAACTAGAATTAACATAATTGTCAGACATCGAGGTAGGACCGACAAATAACCAATTTGCCTTTCAACCTAAATTTGAGGTCATATTAAAATGGAGTCAGATTTGAGTTAAACCTAAAGTGAATAAATCTGCGCGCTGAAAAGTCCGAACACGCAAGTAACCTTCATCCACCACTGGATACCTTCCTTGGGCCAAGTGAGTGGACACGTACTTAGTATGTATGTTTAATATATTTATATATATATATATATATATCTATATTATATATATATATATATATATAATATAATATATAATACTTATAAAGGGTGCATCTCAATAATTAGAATGTTGTGGGAAAGTTAATTTATTTCAGTAATTCAACTCTAATTGTGAAACTCGTGTATTAAATAATCAATGCACACAGACTGAAGTAGTTTGGGTCTTTGGTTCTTTTAATTGTGATGACTTTGGCTCTCATTTAACCCCCCCCCCCCAAAACCCACCAATTCACTATCTAACAAATTAGAATACTTCATAAGACCAAAAAAAAAAAAAAAATTTTAGTGAATTTTTGGCCTTCTGGAAAATATGTTCCTTTACTGTACATGTACTCAATACTTGGTAGGGGCTCCTTTTGCTTTATTACTGCCTCAATTCGGCGTGGCATTGAGGTGATCAGTTTGTGGCATGCTGAGGTGGTATGGAAGCCCAGGTTTTTTGGACAGTGGCCTTCAGCTCATCTGCATGTTTTGGTCTCTTGTTTCTAATTTTCCTCCTGACAATACCCCATAGATTCTCTATGAAGTTCAGGTCTCGTGTGTTTGCTGGCCAGTCAAGCACACCAACAACATGCTCATTTAACCAATGTTTGGCAGTGTGGGCAGGTGCCAAATTCTGCTGGAAAATGGAATCAGCATCTTCAGAAAGCTGGTCAGCAGAAGGAGGCATGAGGTGCTCCAAAATTTCTTGGTAAATGGTTGCAGTGACGTTGGTTTTCAAAAAAAACAAAGGACCAACACCAGCAGATGACACTGCACACCGAATCATCACAGACTGTGGAAACTTAAAACTGGACTTCAAACAACTTGGGCTATGACCTTCTCCACCCATCCTCCAGACTCTAAGACCTTGGTTTCAAAATGAAATACAAGACTTGCTCTCATCTGAAAAGATGACTTTGGACCACTGGGCAACAGTCCAGTTCTTCTTCTCCTTTGCCCAGGTAAGTTGCCTCTGATGTTGTCTGTGGTTCAGTAGTGGCTTAACAAGAGGAATATGACAGCTGTAGCCAAATTCCTTGACACGTTTGTGTGGTGGCTCTTGATGTCTTGACCTCAGCCTCAGTCCATTCCTTGCGAAGTTCACTCAATTCTTGAATCGATTTTGCTTGACATAAGGCTGCGGTTCTCTCGGTTGGTTGTGCATTTTTTCTTCCACACTTTTTCCTTCCACTCAACTTTTTGTTAACATGATTGGATACAGCACTCTGTGAACAGCCAGTTTTTTGGCAATGAATGTTTGTGGCTTACCCTTTTTGTGAAGGGTGTCAATGATTGTCTTCTTGACAACTGTAAGATCAGCAGTCTTCCCCATGATTGTGAATCTTAGTGAATCAAACTGAGAGACCATTTTTATGGCTCAGGAAACCTTTGCAGGTGTTTGAGTTGATTAGCTGATTGGCATGTCACAATATTCTAATTGGTTGAGATAGTGAATCGGTGGGTTTTTGTTAAATGTAAGCCAAAATCACCACAATTAAAATAACCAAACACTTAAACTACTTCAGTCTGTCTGCACTGAATTTATTTAATACACAATTTCACAATTTGAGTTGAATTACTGAAACAAAAGAACTTTTCCACGACATTCTAAATTTATTGAGATGCACCTGTATGTAACAGTGGGGAAAAATAAAGTTATTTTTACCGTCAGGTCCCAAGCGCTCAGACTTGCCTAGCAAGTTCTCCCCCACTTAAAAAAGATGAGATTGGTAGGCACTGTGTAATAATTTACTTAAGTTGTAAGGGAATTATCATGATTAATTCATTCAGGTTTATTTCTAGCTCAGTTTTTAAAAGAACTCGATCTGAGAATTCGAGGTCCACCTGATCAAAAACTGACTTTGACTTTCAATAGTTTATACTTTATCAGCTACTCGACCAGCGAGAAGCTGATGTCAGTGTATATTACCAATTGAATATGTAAATTTTGTATTCTCCCTGGCCATGGGTGAAATACAAAATTTGATGATTTGTCAGCTCTTGAAAGAGAGGTAATTATTATGCGTAAGCTACGAGCTAAGGGCCCCCCCCCTCCGGATATCAAAGCAAGGTACTTTTGGTCAATAGATTGACACACAATTATTCTGACACCAGAGCAATTGGCTTTATTATAAATGAAACCATGAAATTTATTGGCTCTTCTAGATCACATAAACTTAAGCTAAAACATACAAACATACAGTTCAGAGGAAGGAACGTCTGTTAACGGAGTTCTGAGTTTCATAGCTCTACCTCGTTTTCACAAGTGATGTAAATTCACCTTAAGAATTCACAAAGCAACGCATCTAAATTCACCCGTTCAGCAGACCATAGAAATGTTGTTTACTTGCTTTCCGCTGGTTGACAGCTGAGTTGACTCCGCGGTTGCTGCGGGCTTCCTGGAGGTCTTTGAGGGAAACCCCGTCACTGACGCGTCGGTGACGTCAGTATGATGTCCTTTGGAAACCCCTCGTGAGTTGTGATGACGCAGAGGCGCAAGCAAACTGCTGAGAGTCTTAGTGTGCAAGACTTTAAAGTTTGTTGACGATTTCAACGAAGTATCACTGAAGAGTTTTAGATGGCTGGTCGCTTTTGATGGTAAATGTGAGCAAGCGTGCAGGTGCTCTAACACAGCGACCAGCGAGAGCCGGAGAAGTTGCAAGCCAGCTAGCTAACCAAAAACCCTGGATTCTGTTCTGCATTCGGGTTTTGCTCTGTGGCATAAGTCCGTCCCCGGATGCTGTCTTCCAATCGACTTCTTGCGGGGCGGAGTGTGGATACATTAACCAGAGACTCTCATTTATATGAGGCCACCAATAATAATATATTGATACGTCTATAAAGTCTCTTAAATGCCAATATTGTACATACTGTTAAATTTTACTTCATTTCAACCTTCTGCATTTCGGGTTTTCATTCGTTCAAGATTAAGCTTCACATATTACACAGTTTTAATATCTTTATTTCCTAAAAAGGGGTAATTAAACGCTGGTTAAAGTTGCACCGATTACATGATACACGTCAAGCATATATATATACAACAAACAACCTTCTATTTGTAATTCTATGCTCTGATCATTTTATTCTTTCAATTATTAGCAAACGATTGTCAAACGACATCTTGTCTCTTTCCTTGGAATGCGGGGGAAAAGTGTCGAGTTCTCCGGTCACTATCAGGTCAGCTCTGGACATTTCCTGGAAAGTCTCCTGCTGGACAGGAAGCCATAAAATTGTCTTGTGATCTGAGTTAGCAATTTATGCGTCCACTGGTCATGAGGGTATTTCTATCTGCTCTTTGCAAGCCCGTAAAACCATTTTAAGCACCGTTAAAGTACTGTCCTTTTAGCTTATCTTGAGATATAGCCAAACAGTCCCGGGAATGCTTTCACCTTACTCGATGGAGCATGAGTTTTACGACTACAGATGGCTGGAGAAACGAACCTCAACAACCTTCCATGGAATGTGCTGGTTTGATGTGTATGTCTCCATCATGTAGGTGGGTCTGTTGTGAGACAGATCCTACACATCCCCCTTTTGCGCGGTGATGTTCCTATTGCGAATGTCAGCGGGCACTGGAACAAAAGGCAGAGAGAACAGACACACACAAGACAAAAACAACATCTCCATCACTGACTGAAACCTGGTGCAGGACTTGGTAATTTGGGAATGATCAGGTTAGAAACCTGAGAAGACATAGGGGTGCATTATTTAGAATTACTTGTATCATTATTGTGTCATTCAGATTGCTCTAATTGTCAGAGGTTCGACGAGGCGGTATAGGCGTAATCTCAATCAGGTTTGTTGAGTTCTCAGGTTCAGGTTCTTGGTCCGTTTTATCACGTCGGAACATGCGCGGGACGTCGGACGTGCATTTGTTGAAAGACTCTTGAACGGCGTTCACTCGCTTGTGGAGGAGATAGGCAAGTGTCAGAGTCACAACATATCATACAATAGTAGAAACGCACAGCGCTGTGTCAGCAGCAGAACAAGACAGAATGATTGGCGCGCCAGTGGGCGGAAGGTGGGCGTTAGCTTCTAAAGCTGTATCAACAGGACTCAAATCAATAAGTTTCCTCCTTGATCCTTTCTTCCAATTCTGGATCGAGGACGAAGGAATGCTGTTTGAAGGAGGGCGAGATTTCGAGTTCGGCCTTATACTCGTCGTCGGTAAGGTGATACAATGCTAAATCGTCAATATGGAGGATCGAGCCCTTAGGGACATTGATCCATAAAGTTTGGTTGGGCAGGATAATGCGCGTGGCGGTGTCGTGTTGATCGTAGGTGAAGGTAGCCGTACGCTCTGGGGTGTTGACTAGCCATCGGTTTCAACAATTTACGACAACACAAAAGTTTTGGTGAAAGGAGTCAATCCTAGTTTCGGGACCTGTATTTAAGTGCAGATAAGGAGTTCCCTGCACTTGAGGGACTAGAAGGGAAAAGGATTGTAGTGACGAGAGAGAGAGCGAATGTTTGCCCTTTTTGTATATATAGATAAAGGCACACACAAAGAGAGAGAAAAACAACAGAAACAACGGACACCGATGAGGTGAGAAACAAACGGGTGGAAAAGGTGGGGTCCCACAGGGGGGGCGGAGTACCTCCTCTCTACTAGAGGTTGGTCTTAGCAGTGCGGTGGAGGAGAGTATGTAGGTGTTGTGTTTAAGAAAGATAGCTGTATGTCTTCCTAAAATGACAGAAGTTATGTCGGTGTGGTGTAGAGTATGAGATTGTCGGTCTGTGTCAGTTGGTTTGATCTTCCCCCTTTTCCTGTCGGTCGGAGCCCTGATGCCTCTTTATCTGGTTTCGGTGGACCCATCGAAGGACTGGCTCGCTGCGCCCTTGTCTGATTTTGATTCGATAGGCAACAGGTGAGAGTTTGTCCACAATCTCATGGGGTCCTGTCCAGTGAGGTAGGAATTTCTTTGACAGGCGATGGGGAGCGTTCTGCCTTGGTTGGGCGAAGCTGTAGTACCATACTTTGTCTCCGACATTAAGTTCCTGGTGAGAGGCCTTTTGGTCATAGTAGGCTTTTCGACCTTCCGCACTTCTTTGGAGTTGTTGTTGCGCGAAGGTGAAAGTTGTTCTCAGGTGTTGATGCAACTCTTCCAGGTATTGATGAGTGGTATAGGCGGTAACGAGGTTCAGGTCACCAGGTTGGTACAGCAGGTGTAACGGTAGTGTCATCTGTCACCCCGTCATCATCTCGAACGGGGGTACTCCGGTAGACCGGTGAGGGGTGGCCCTGATGGCCATCAGTACCAGAGGAAGCTTAATATCCCAATCCTTTTGATTGGCGGACACATACTTCTTCAACATGCTGACCACTGTCCTGTTAACTCGTTTCACTTGACCTGAGGAAATTGGGTGATGGCTTATATGGAGCTTGGCCTGTATACCCAAGAGTTTCCACACTTCTTGCATGACTTCGGCGGTGAAGTGGGTTCCTCGGTCAGAGTTGACCTTTAAAGGCAGTCCGAACCTTGAGAAGATGTGGTTCATCAAAAGGCAGGCTGTCGTTTCTGCTGTATCGTTGGGAGCTGGGAGACACTCTACCCACTTTGTGAATATGCAAACCATGGTGAGGAAGTATTTGTTACCCCGTGTTGACCGTGGTAGGGGTCCCACCCAATCTATTTGGCGGTCCGACCATGGGAAGGTCATTCCTTTCCATTGCAGTGGTGCTCGGTGGTTTGGATTTGCCAGTTGGAAATGGCAAAACCAACGGAATCCTTTACACGTATCCGTCCACCGTTTCCCCCCACACACCGCCCTGCAGGCCAGGCCAGTATGCTATTTGTTTGAGCGTTTCGTAGGTGGCCTTGGTGCCATGATGTCCAGCGCATGTTGAATCGTGGGCGTGCGTCAGCATTAACCCCTTTGGCCCTGAGGGACTACGAGCCTTGGCGCAGTGAGGGGCTCAGGGACATACGTGAGGACACCGTCTTTGAGATGCAGCATGTGCTTGATAGAGTTGAGCGTGCAGAGGTCATAGGAAAGAAAAACAAGAAAAGTGGCTAGGTCGGAGGTTGGAATGGGATGAGTTAATGGGTTTGAAAGGTGAGCTGCAATAGTTTGCAGTGTTGGATCCGAAGCTTGGAGGGTGAGGAGATCATCAGTGGCGAATTGAGGTGAGAGTTCAATGTGGGAGGAGGTGGGGGTTTGCACGCCAGTGGCGTGCTGGCGGCGGGTGATAGCAGCCACTGATGGGGTGGGTGGGAGGGCAGGACATGTCCAAGACTCTCTGTGTAATGCACCTGCTTTGACGAGGGCATCAGTTCTTTGAGATCTTTGTCTTGTCCTGGTTGACTTGAGTGGCCTCGGACCTTTTTCCAATAGACGATCATGTCATGTTCAGTGACAATGGCATCGCATGCTTGTAAGAGTTCCTGATGTTTGACAGGCTTGTTGTTAGCCGTTTTTGAATCCATTCTGTTTCCATCCAGCTAGGTGGCATGTGAAGCTTAGACGGGCATATTTCGAGTCGGTACAGATGAGGAGTTCTTTAATGTTGTGGGATGCAGCAAATTGTAGGTTGATGAGGATGGCCGCTATTTCTGCATATTCCGATGAGTGAGGGCCTAATTTGAACTGTTGCAAGGGTCATTGTTGAGCCAGACCAATCCCCAGCTTTCAAGTTGCCCTGTTGATTATAGGAGCAGCCATCAACATATGCTGTGGTCATCCCTTCACACACATTCCCCTCGAAGTACCTGTGGTTTGTCAGTTGCAGCGGTAAAGGTTCTTTGGGTTCTGCTGCTGTGTGCAGCGTGTCCGTTTAACAGTTCTGGCAGGCTGCTAGCCCGTTTCCTAGAGATGATCTGTGGTTTTGGGCATATCTTGCTTCGACGTCCCTTCCTTGGAGCGTCATTAGCCAAGTAGCAATGCGTGCGTTGGTTACCACGCCATCCCTGATTCGTCGGCTGTTGAGGAAGGTTACTGGCTGGTGACAGGTTTCAATGATAACCTTCTGAGCTCCAATGTAGTTGGAGAAACGCTGGATGGCCCACACAGTGCAAAGCAAAGCTTTTTCGCAATCTGAGTATTTGCATTCTGGGGAAGCAGTGTTTTGCTGGCATAAGACCACTCGCTTGTCTTTGTCATGGAGCTGGTACAAGCCTGCACTGAGGCAGTGATTGGAGAATCCAGCGTCCAGATAGAAATCTTTTCCTGGTCTGGGTAGGCAGGCCATGTGCAGCGCACAGACGTTGCTTGAGCGCGCTCATAGCCTAGTCTTGGGCTTCAGACCAGTTGAAGGGTTCGTCCTTTCTCAGGAGGGAGGTTAGTGGTCGTGCGATGTCAGCGTAGTTTTCAATGAACTGTCGTGAGTAATTGCACACTCCCAGAAAGCTTCGTAGCTCAGAAATGTTAGTGGGTGTCTTTATGTTTTGGATTGCTTAGGTGCGACTTGACTGTGGTTCGATGTCCGACGAGCAGGCAGACGTAGTTCACTTTTGTTTTGCACCATTGTCCTTTGTGGAGGGCGATCTTTGCTCCTGCTGTTGTCAGCTGGTTCAGGACGTGATCGATTTCTTTGAGGTGGTCTGTCACATTTGAGCTTTTCAACAGCACATCATCCACGTAAACGAGGTTGCCTCTGGTTCTGGCATCAGGGCATGCTTTGTTCAGGAAGATGTTGAATTCAGCTGGTGAGTTGGCATAGCCAAAGGGACACCGTGTGAAGGTGTATTGTCGATTGGCAAAGGTGAATGCCAGCTTGTGTTGGTCATCAGGGTGGACGGGGATGGTCCAAAATCCAGAGGCGACGTCCATTGTGGAAAGGATCGTTGAGCCTTTGATTTTGGGAATCTCTTGGTCCAACTGGGTCATTGGCCATCGTGACAAGGGTACTTGCTGGTTCAACTTGCGGTAGTCGATCGTGGGCCGCCATTTGCCGTTGGGTTTCATGACTGGCCATATCGGAGCAGAGTATGTGCTGTTACAGGGCCGGATGACCCCCTTTTCCAGCATGGAGTCAACAATTTCTTGCACTGGCTCATATGACGCTATTGGAATCTTGTACTGTCGCACAAATGTGGGTGGTGCATTTGGGCTTGTCGGGATGCGCACACTGTGGATGTTGGTCAGTCCACAGTCCAGGGAGTCCTTTGCGAAGGAGTCCTTGTACTTGTACAGAACTTCTTTGAGTCCTTGGCGGTCCGCTTCCTTGTGGAGGGCATCCGCCTCACTCAGGATCTGTTGGATTTGTGCGGCGAACCCGATGTAGGGTTCCTCCATGGTTGAGTCATTTGAGGGGCTCTGGGCCTTGACGGTCATCTGTGCAGGTGATTCTGTCGTGGGCTGTGTTGAGACAGTGTAGACTGCGAGGTGAGTGTCGTCTGTGATTTCTGATCGGCAGACGCTTTCTCTGGGCACTGGCAGAATAGAAGTGATGGCAATGGTTCCATTGGGTCTCGTGAACGTTACTGTGTCATCATATTCATCTGACAGTAGTGGTACTGGTATGTGGCCTATGACCGGCACCGTTAGCTCAAAGTCATGGAACGTCTGGTTAATGAGCCATCCCAGGTGACTGGCTTTGGGAATGTTGATGTCTTTGGCCGTACAGTTGTTGAACAATATGTACACAGCACGAGATGACACTTCAATGAGAGGTGTGGCTTCCAAGGTCAGTCCTAGTCTTAGGCAGGTCCTGGAAGGTTGGAAGAAGCCTAGCTTACTGTCGAGAGAGTGGCCAGGTCGCATGTTGAGGCGGACGCTGACACTCTTGCTGTAGGCAGGTATTGCAGCTTCTTGCTCACTGATCATGGCACATGCGTCTGGCATTGTTTGACCAGATCGAAGGTTCTTGAGGTTGACTGCCGTGGTCAGTTGGTGTGACAGGGGAGCCCATATGACGTCGTTCACAATGTCCACACAGGCATTGAGCCGGACCATGATGTCTGCTCCAATGCAGATGTCATGAGGTAGGTTGGGGACAACGAGGAAGTAGTGACTCAGGTGTCTATTGTTCCATCATATGTCCACAGCGCAGATGATCTTGGAGGTAGCCATGGCTGTCGACCAGGGACTGAGAGGGAAGCGGCTGTGTCTTGAGACATGTGGGAGGCTCTGCTGTCCTTGATTCAATGCTCTGAATAGCTTCAGGCTGATAGCTGAGTTCTCCGCCCACAGGGTTAATGCTGCGTCGGACACTGAGGTGTCGTGGACATTTATGGCAGTCATGATTCGAAGGAGGCCTGAGTCTGAGTCAGGCGCCTGCAATGAGCAGAGGAAAGGGTCCAGGTTCTTGCTGCTTGGAATTGAGCTTGGCCCTGGCCCTGGCTTTGACATTGCATCATCAGTCAGTGAGTTGGCGGCGGTGTCTGTGGCTTGACACTGCGACTCGTTGGAGTCTACTGACTGGCAGGGTAGAGGCTCACGGATTTGCGTCCATATCTTTAGTTGCTTGAAGTCAATTAAGGGTTCAAAGCGATTAAGCAGGTCTTTTCCAATGAGGAGTGGATACGTGTTGAGTGGTGAGACGTATACTGGGTGAACAAGGTCCATTGGTCCCACAGTTAGGTGAATTGGGGCCATGTGTTTTAGTTGTAGGCCCGTGTGGGAATACGCTTGAAGGTTCAGCTCGCACCTTTGAAGTTTGAGGGTGCTATTAGACCTCTTTGTTCTTTCTTGGACTTCTTCAAGGAGTTCAGTTGACATTAGAGTGATGTCGGCTCCCGTGTCCAGAAGGGCTTCGACTTTGATGTGGCGTTCGATGATGATGGAGAGGTAAAACTTTCGTGCTATACCTTTCTCAATGAGGTCGCCCAGTAGTTGAGGGACTGGAGTTTGGGATGAGACAGGTAGGATGTCAGGACTGATCTGGTGTTCGTCGGAGGAGTGGCAGATGACCAAGACAGCACTTTCATGAACTTGAGTGGTTTTGTCAGCAGGTGTTTGTCGGACGCTGCTGTGATCTGACGCATCAGGTGTTGGGTCAGTTTCTGACTGTTTTGCGGGTTGTTCAGGTAGGATTTCTTGTCCGTCTGAAGTTATAGAGGTTATTGTTCTCTGAGAGTGAGGTGAAGGAGTGCTGTTCTTTGTGGCTGGTTGGGTCAGCTGGTCGCTGCCTTCTCTTCTGACTGCTAGTCAGGCTGACTCTGGTTTCTCTTTCTTTTCCCACTTCCGATCCTCCTCCTTTCGGTGGAAGAACTCTTTCATCATCATTTTCATCAGCTCTTGTGAGTCGAAACACGGTGATGTCTTTTGTTCTTGTGTGGATTCAGTTTGAGCTTGGTCAGCTTGGAATCTTTGCGAGTTTCTTCGTTGATTCCTTGGACTGGGTGCTCCAGGGTGTGTCTGTCGTTTTCCCTTGGAGGTTCCGTTGGATTCCCATGAGCCTTTTCCTCTTGAGTTTCCAAATGAGTTGGGCTGATTCCACGATCTGTCCCATTGAGTCTCACGAGGTCTGGATTGGTCCCAAGGTTTTTCCCAGTGACGTCCAGGTGAGTGTTGTCGTCCACGCGTTCCATCCCAGCGGTTGTTCCTCTGTTTAGGTCGGGTACCAGCATGGGAGTCTCGTTCTCTGTTGGACGAGGGTGTGTTCCACTCTTTGTGTGGTGGCTTGGCATGGTCTTGATGTTGGGCGCCCTCTAGAGCCAGACCTTGACTTTGAGTGTTGAAGTCAAGAACTGTTGGGGTTTTGGCGCCCTTTTCTGAGGCCATCTTCTGTTTGCCGTAGGCTTTCTGTGCCAAGTCACGCAACTGTTGAGAATTCATTGTTCGCAGACATGCGAGAACGCCAAGATGGTGGCTTACTCCAGGATGGAGGTTTCTCAGGAAGAGAGTTTTGAAGTTCAGATCGTCTTCCATATTCGGTTCGTAGCGAGTTCCAAAGTATTTTCATCTGAGTCAGCTGTAGTAGGCTTGAGGAGATTCATGACGTCCTTGTCTCGTCTCCAGGGCAGCCACCAGTCCTTGTTCTGACTCAGGGTCGGCGAATTCTTTAATGAGGGCCTCTCGGAGGAGGTGGTAGTCAGCCTTTGTGTGAGCAGGCTGCCTGTCCAGGAAACTGCGCACGTCAGGGCTGGCTGTTGTTCGGAGCAAATAGAGTCTATCTTTGTCAGTGACATTGGGTCTCATTTCCAGATGGAAATCGACGTCTTGCAGATAAGCTTGGACATCCTGGCTACCTGGCACACTTGGGGTGAATTTGCCAATGTTTCTGGCGAGCTTGTTGAGATCTTTGAGGTCAAAGCCATGCGATGCTCTGTGGCTGGCTGGAGCAAGTTCTCTTAGCTTTGTCGTGAGGTAAGGTTCTTCAGAGGGAGTCGGTGAATGTTTCAGCACTGCCCCCTCCCCCTTTTGCTCACGTGTCAGTAGAGGAACAGGTGACCCGGTCCTGCTGGGCAGGGGTGAGACTGGTGCCCGTCGAGTCCTTGCAGGCTCAGGGCGCAGCTCGTAGGCATGTCTGAGTTCCTCTCTGATGCTGTCGGACTTCTCTTTGATGTAGTCCAGCTGTTGTGTTAGGCAACTGATCTCATTTCTTGACTCATCCAGGTGAGTTTCAAGGGCTTTAATTCGGCCGTTCTTGTCTCTGAAGTCGGCCTTTGCCTTTTCCAGGAGCTGTTCGGCATATTGCAGCTTGCTGGAGAGATCAGCGTGGTCAGCCTTGCCTCGTTCCATTTCTTGGATAGCGGTTGCTAGGGTTTCTTTTAGCCTAGTGATCTCCTCCTCGGCGCCTTGTTCCACTTCATCATGCCCTTCCTGTTGTTCCTGAGCCTCTAGTTCTAGCTGCTCGACGCGTCGTTGTGTTAGCTCCTGCTGGAGATGGGCAGCATGCCTGTCGCACAGCTTGAGGGTGGCGATGAGTGTGTGGCTTAAGGAGCCGGTGATCTTTGCTAATTCTTTGTGACTGTAGCTCTGACTTGGGTCTTGTTTCATGAGGTTTGCTATGTCGTCANTTAAGGTGCCGGTGATCTTGGCTAGTTCTTTGTGACTGTAGCTCTGACTTGTGTCTTGTTTCATGAGGTTTGCTATGTCGTCATCCAGCTGGTCTTGTGTCTGATGCCTCAGTGTTTCAACAGCCTTAGGTAGGAGGCTGTATGTTGTAACACTTAGCCAGGTTTCGAGGTCTTCCCAGTGGCCAACAGGGTCTGTCGTGCGAGACATGTTTTGGCGTGATGAGGGAGATCTTAGAACCTAGACTGACACAGACCTTGAAGAATAGGAAACAAACAAAACAAAAAATGCAAAACGGGGGTGTAAGTGTGCGATGTCACTTGTGGTTTGACAGTGAGTGTGTAAGGGACAGGTGAGTGTCGTTCTCGGTTACTGTGATTCTCTGGTGGGCGTGCTCCTAATTTGTAGTCTCTGTGGGGAAAATTAGTAATCACACAGGTAGCACAGCTAGAGAACGGAGGGATGAAAGGAAAAGAAAAGAACAACACTGAGCAGTGGACAGGATAGTAATTGGCTGCTTCCAATTTTCCTGTAAGAGAAAAGTTTTTTTTTCTTGAAAAGAAAGAAAGTTAATGGTAAGATGAGAGGGAAATATAAAACAACAAAATACCCTCTTCTGGTAGCAGAATGAGGATAATTGAATATTCTTCTCTTTTCCTTTTGGTTAAGTTTGATTTAGAAAGATGCTTCTAAACCGACGTTTGGGAATGGGGATTTCTTAATACCACAAACCACAGGACTGTGATTGTTATTAAAAGTCCTCCTTGTGAGGGAAAACAATAAAAATGACAGTATTGGGTTTTAGCTGTTACGATTGACACCAGTCACCAATTTTTCATTTCTGGATGCTTGTTCAAATTGTGGCCTGTCAGTCTTCTTAGCTAGGTAGGGTTTCTAAAGCAAGTGAAAGGTAAATGGAAGACAATTTTGAAACGGCGTTCTCAAGTTTCACAAAATACCTGTTCAATTTCTCAAAATTCTTTTCTCTGTGATTTCCATAGGCAACCTCCCAGCAAAGCAACCACAGTCGTCACCTCAAAATGAAACGGCTGAGAGAGAGAAGCAGAAGAAGAGAGAGAAAGTTTTGCTCTCCCAATGTATTAAATTAATTAACTGAAAGGGAGAGGGAAAGAAGGCCCATTTGCTAATTAAATTAGAATTTAAGGTTAGCAATAGTATTTCCTGGTTACAATTTAAAGATGTTATCATTAAAATTGATGAGAGTAATTAAAATTACTATTAATCAATTTATATCTTGAAGCAGGATGACTCAAACCCTAATGATAGTCCTGAACTAAAAATGTTATTGCCTTATTGATGGTTAAGGATTAAACATTTTATGATGTTTGTTATTAAAATTAGCAACGCAATTATAGCTGACTGATCAGCAAATATCGTGGCAATATGGAAACAGGACCCGTAATTAATTATTAAATGAAATTAAAATTCCAAATACGTAATTAATCGTGAAATCAGTATTAGTAACTTGTTATCCTTAAAGCTTAAACTTCTAATGTTGTTATCTTTAAATTATAATAGCGCCTATAATTAAATTTCATCAGTAAACATTGTTGCCATGTTGTAGCAGGAACTGAAATTAATTTGACATAGAATTAAAATTTCACATCTGTAATTAATTTATGAACTGAAATGTAACTTCCAAATTTGTAATTAATTTAGGAAATGGAATGTAAATTCCAAATTTGTAATTATTAAATGTACTTCACAATTTCAAATCCTTAAGTATAGCAAATTGATAATATTTACTGTTGTCCATAAAATCACAAGGGCCGTTATAGCTGATTTAATCACAATGTAGCATTACAGTAAAACGGCCTAGGCTGGCCAGGATTAATTGTTAATAACACCACCACGGTAGCAGTTTACTGAGGATAGTACCACGCTGAAGTGGAGAAGCCAACCTTTTAAACCAACGTGATTATAAGTACTTGTGAGATCGCTCATCTGACGTTTTTGGTTAAAATCACGTTGCAATAAGGTTTATACAGTTTGCATCTGTCTGTTCTTTTCAATGGGAGGAGAAGAGGAGAGAGAGAGATGAGAAAGGCGAAATAGCGAAAGACGTCAGGTGTACCTGCTCGAGTCCCTTCAACACTGCAACACTTTTCTGCATGTGAGACCACACAAATGCTACGTGCTAACCACTAGCCTTCAATGCTATTAGCTTGGCTCGGCTATCTGTTTAAAAACAGCTCAAAATGGCGCTGGAAGTTCCCTCCGGAAAAGGTTTCCTTCGACTTCCGGGTTACGATTTGTTACTATGGCAACGTACACAGCATGCGCATGTGAGCTTCCTAGCTGTGGTTGTCAGTGAGACGTCGGCGCGTCTTGCACTTTACACCACCACAAAAAAAAACACCATTTATATTCCTATCTAGCACTCAACTCGTCAGAGTGAGGTGAATTAACGTACAGATTTATTGCAATTAATACAATAACTGTCAACGATATCTTCGGCGGATATCAGCACATGTCTTATTACAGACAAAACACACGTGGATTTAACCACCTTTCACTTGATCAAGTTTCCTAGTTCTCCCAAAGTGAATATCGTCTGGACACTCTTCCTGAGCACCGCGTTTCACGTCCACTAGTTTCTAGTGAATTAAATGTCAAGAGGGTTGTCAGCTAGCTACACTGATTTCCTCAGACTGGGGAGACAATAGCAGAGCTCTGCATTTGAAAGTGGAACACGCACTTATACAAATCAAACTCTGAAGGCCTTTAACAGAAAGTAACCGGGGAAAAACGCCCGTTTCTTTCTCGTGCGCTCTGACGCGACTTATTTTGTCTCGTTGGACAACTAAAAATGTTTTTCTGCAGTTCAATTCTTTAAAGAAAAACTCGAGTTTTATATTCAAACAGCACGTCTTGCGTGCTAAAATACATAACCAAAATTACACAACAAATTCAGTTTCTTTTGTCTTTTATCTATTTTTCCGGATAAAAACAGACAAAATTCATAATATTATCTTGGTATCATTAATTTTTCAGTCAATCTTGCCAGCTTTTTCTCCACCATTTGTAATAATTTACTTAGTTGTAAGGGAATTAATCATTATTAATTCATTCAGGTTTATTTCTAGCTCAGGTTTTAAAAGAACTCGATCTGAGAATTCGAGGTCCACCTGATCAAAACTGACTTTGACTTTCAATAGTTTATACTTTTATCAGCTACTCGACCAGCGAGAAGTTGATGTCAGTGTATATTACCAATTGAATATGTAAATTTTGTATTCTCCCTGGCCACGGGTGAAATACAGTTATGATTATTTGTGAGCTCTTAACAGAGGTAATTATTATGCGTAAGCTACGAGCTAAGGTAACAAGCAAGGATCTTTTGGCAATAGAGTTGACACAAAATTATCTGACACCAGACAATTCTTCCTTATAACTGACACATGAATTTATTGGCTATTCTAGATTACATAACTTAAGCTAAAACACACAAACATACAGTTCAGAGGAAGGAAAGTCTGTTAACGGAGTTCTGAGTTTCATAGTTCTCTCTCGTTTTCACGAGGGATGGGAATTCACCTTAAGAATTCACAGAGCAACGCATCTAAATTCACCCGTTCAGCAGATCATAGAAAATGTTGTTTACTTGCGTTCCGCTGGTTGACAGCTGAGTTGACTCCGTGGTTGCTGCGGGCTTCCTGGAGGTCTTTGAGGGAAACCCCGTCACTGACGCGTCGGTGACGTCAGGATGACGTCTTTTGGGAAACCCTCGTCGGTTTGTGATGACGCAGATTCTTAGTGTGCAAGCAATCTGCTGAGAGTCTTTGACTTTCAAGTTTGTTGACGATTTCAACGAAGTATCACTGAAGTGTTGAGTTTTAGTTTGCTGGTCGCTTTTGATGGTAAATGTGAGCACGCGTGCAGGTGCTCTAACACAGCGACCAGCGAGAGCCGGAGAAGTTGCAAGCCAGCTAGCTAACCAAAAACCCATGGATTCTGTTCTGCATTCGGGTTTTGCTCTGTGGCATAAGTCCGTCCCCTGACGCTGGCTTCCAATCGACTTCTTAAGGGGCGGAGTGTGCATACATTAACCAGAGACTCTCATTTATATGAGGCCACCAATAATAATATATTGATACGTCTATAAAGTCTCTTAAATGCAAATATTGTACATACTATTAAAGTCTACTTCATTTCAACCTTCTGCATTTCTGGTTTTCATTCGTTCAAGATTAAACTTCACATATTACACAGTTTTAATATCCTTATTTCCTAAAAAGGGGTAATTAAACACTGGTTAAAGTTGCACCGATTACATGAAACACGTCAAGCATATATATATACAACATACAACCTACTGTTTGTGATTCTATGCTCTGATAATTTTATATTTTCAATGATTAGCAACGATTGTCAAATGAAATCTTGTCTCTTTCCTTGGAATGCGGGGGAAAAGTGTCGAGTTCTCCGGTCACTATCAGGTCAGCTCTGGACATTTCCTGGAAAGTCTCCTGCTGGACAGGGAGCCATAAAATTGTCTCTTTTGTTGATCGGAGTTTAGCAATTTATGCGTCCACTGGTCATGAGGGTATTTCTATCTGCTCTTTGCAAGCCCGTAAAACCATTTTAAGCACCGTTAAAGTACTGTCCTTTTTAGCTTATCTTGAGATATAGCCAAACGGTCCAGGGAATGCTTTCACCTTACTCGATGGAGCATGAGTTTTACGACTACAGATGGCTGGAGAAACGAACCTCAACAACCTTCCATGGAATGTGCTGGTTTGATGTGTGTGTCTCCATCATGTAGGTGGGTCTGTTGTGAGACAGATCCTACAGAAGAAAGCAAGTCAACTCGAATCTAAGGAAATCAAAGGTTTTGGCAAGAAAAATCCTGTTCTTTTGGATATCTAAATTGTTCAGAACGCCACAAGATGAAATGGGTAAATTCCTGAGAAAATCAAGTAATCTCACGTCTCTTTTAAAGTTGCAGAAGATCTTTCAACAATATGACTTAAACATTTTTATTACAATTTTTACAAAAGCACATTACAGTATCTGGTCAATGCCATCAACATTAATGTTATAGCTCTGTACTCTCATTGTATTTCAACAATTGTCTCATTTACAGTATGTCTGTCTTCCTGCCATTTATTTCTTGTAAGAAATTTTGGGAGAAACATCTCTGAAAAAGTTCATATTGTACATCACGTTCGGCTCTGTGGCGCTATCAAAACATGGCACTTTTTCAGCCCGACACAGCAATGGTGTAATAGTTTGCAAATCTATTTGGTGATAAAATTCCATTTTGGTGGTGTATGAATGACATACTTTAAATGAATCACAACTAAGAACCTGAGCTCTGAAAGAAAGGGCTCAGGTGAGAACTCCAGCTCTCTAAAAGAAAAACTCTGGTTTCCTTTTGGAAAAACTGTATTGAAGCTTTACCTCAGGGCGTTGCTATTGGCCGAGCTCTCAGCGATCTGTGCACTGGGAATCCATTTGGTCTCATCCACCACAGTCCGTGCGTGAGGCAGCCGCCCCACGTCTTTTATGGTCATCAGCATGTGGCGGGAATTCTTCAAGATCTGCACGGCCTCGTCGTGAGAAATGCTCCGGAAGCTACGTCCATTGACCTCCAGAATCTGATCCCCTACCTACAAAGATGGAGACAGAGAGACACTCCAAATGAGACAAAATGAAACGCAACAATGCCTGGCACAATAGCGCAGGGCCCACGCACCACAGGAACCTGTTTGAAAGAGCTGCCAGCAAATTTACACGTAGAGATTTCAATTACGGCTGATAACTGATAAACAAGCTGTCCCTTCAGCGTGATTTGTACATGAAATCATTTAATCTGTATTGCCAGAGCATTTGCAAAGTGTGGCAGATAGACAGTTATGAATATCATCTGTCCCGTTTCCAAATTCCCTCAGTAACAGACTGACAGGAAGTGAGGGAGTAGACAATAAAGAGAAAGAGGAGCATTCACTGGAAATTATTCAGTTACAAGCTACAAATAAAAGAGCTCAATCTGTTCTCATTAAACCTACTCGGCCATAGCTGAATATTGGTGTGTTCTGCAAATCAATATAATGAACATAATTCATGAAAAACTCTCAGAACAGTGGGACAACAATCAATGACTATAACACTGTTGTTTTACTGTGTCCAAATCATCTCGCATCTTAATATCTCATGTCATAAATCCATTAACGGGATAGTTTACGCAAATGTTGAAATTCTATCATTATTTACTTACCCTCATGTCACTGCAAACATGTACGCTGTTATTTTTGTAGTGACTTAAAGATGTGGTCACTATAAACAACTGTATGGAAAAAAGCTGAATAAACATCCTTGAAAAATTATCTTCTTTTGTTACATGGGAATAATGACAATTTTCATGGGTGAGCTATATACAGACGGATGAGGCTGCAATACTGTACATAAGGGTAATGATTCCATTTCAGGGATAAAGCAAGCACTAAACATTATTTATGTAACTGTTCAGTGTACATTTTTTCTGGAGTCTATTGTTTTACAGCATATTTCATGTATTTCAAGGCTGCGATGTATTAAAACTCATCCTGACTTTTTTCATCTAGTCTATAAAATAAATACCCTGCCAGCTTTTGCCTAAGCAAGACAAATTCTAAATGATGGATGGATGTTTTGTGAAATGATAGAGGGAGAAAGAACCCAAACAGAAAGGCCCAGGATTTTTACAGTGTGGAGGAAACTGCAAACTGCAAACCAGTGTTCAAATTGAAGAGGAGATTGTCTCCCTTTTAGACCCTCCTTAAAAAAAATGTAATTATTGACATAACATGATTTTTGTTTGCCCAACATTTCTTCGATCACTGGTGCAAACCAAACCTTTTCCATTCCTCCTTTTGTTCTCCTCAGCAAAGGAGAAATAATAAAGAGAGATTAGTTATCGATGTGTGTCTGTTTCTTCCTCTCTTCATGCAGTGGAGTCAGCAGCCAGAACGCACTATAACTCACTGGTGTAGAGAGAGAGGGATAGTGAAAGAAAGACAGAGAGAGAGGGTAATTTATAAGCTGCAGGAACTCAAGGATTCTTCATTTACTCACAGAAGGAAAACCACTGGCATTCTTCTACCAAACTTTCTTTACCTTTATCATGCTCTCCAACGCTCCGCATCCCTCTATTCTTTCCTGACTACTCCTCCACCCTCTGCACCATTACACCGTTTTCTCCACCACTCTGTCATCCCTCCATCCCACTCTCCTCTAATAGCCCTCTACATGACTATATACATTATTAATCCTTTGGGGACAATTAACACTAACATTAAACATGTAGCACACAAATGTATGAAAGCAAATGCAGTATTGTTAAACAGCTGAGAGGGCAAAACATTCAAATAAACACAATGAAACATGCATTACCTGTTCGTATGCATTAAACGAATGGACTTAGACCGTTAACAGCACAAAAATATGACAAGCGTGCAATGGAATGTTAACTATACACACCCTGTGTGCATTAAAATGTAATGTATTAAGCCAAATGAAAAAAAAATTAAATAACAATAATAATAATTAATAATAATAACAATATTATAACAATAATAAATCTTACACCAGCTTAAGTTCTGCTTTAAAATACTTTTTAAAGACTACATTAATAATCAAACATTAAACAGTCACACTTATTATAAAATAAAGCATAAACACTTTTTAAAACACAAAAAGAAATAATTAAAATGTATATAATTATTATAAATCACCCACTGTATGTGAACTGACTATATACATCCACTAAAAATATATCCACTTAAATAAATTGGATAAAATTACAAAAATGTCTCAGAAAATGCAACAATTCAAACATTTTTTCAGGGCCAGTCTGTGTTATATATAAAGCAACCATGTGTCCATTAAAATCAAACAAGCTTAATCTTGCTTCATCCTCCTTTATGTACTCTAATAAATCCCTATACACAAATGGGATTTTCATGTGTGACTTATTATGAGAGCTTGGGTCTGTCCCAAATCAAGACTGAAACACCTTAAGGAGAAATAACTATGCTGGACTATAGACATGACCCAGATAAGCTCTTGTGAGGCTTCTCACTAGGTCATTTTGTAGCTCTATTTCCATCCTCGGCCGCCTCTGGCTATCTCTTTGTGTTCTCCAGGTGGGTCTAAATTAAACAAATATTAAAGACTCAGACAAAGTTATTATACCGCAGGCAGGCTTCAGGCCCACTCCTTAAATATGCAAACACACTGCTCGCACCTTGCACATCCATCTGTCAGCTACAGTTGCACCGGACACCAGCAGTGGTGAGGCACAGATAAATGTGTCTGACGGACGTCCGCCACAGATCCAGGTGAGCCCAGCTTATCTCCGAGGGGAATGGACATTAATTAGGCCCAGTGTTGAGCTACGCAGATGGGACAGATGCCGAGCCATCAGTCAGTTTTACCTCCAGTGCAGCTGAAAGTTTAATCTACATGGCTCTGAGTTCAGCAGACGGGGAAAGGATTTTTGGGAAATGGTGGGGGTGGCTGCTTGAAGGGAAATGTGGTTCAGAAGAAAGGAATTATGGAATGAGTTCAAAGGCCAGGAGTTTTGCCAGAAGCTCTAACTAAAAAAGGGGCTAGTAGGAGGATCCAAATCTTTGTGGAAAATGTGGTCTTCCACAGGAAAGAACACTGCTTTGTACACCACACAAACACACACACACACACACACACACACACATATATTAATAGAATAAAAATATTCTATTTCAAACAAATGCTGTTCTGAAATTTCTAATCATCAAAGAATCCTGAAAAAAAGTATCCTGGTTTCCACTAAAACATTAAGCAACAACTGTTTTCAACAATGTTGATAAGAAATATTACTTGAGCACCTAATCAGCAAATCAGCCATCATGTGAATAAAGTATACAGTTTAAAATATATTCAAATGCAAAACAGTTATTTTTAATTATAATCATATTTCACAATATTACGTTTTTTACTGTATCAAATAAATACTAGCTAAACATTTCTCTAAAAGTGGGTAGAAAAAAAGATGTGCTGTCAACACAAGTAATTATTTTCCTTCAGGACAGTGACAAAATAAAATTAAACAGTGTCATTTGCTTAAGGATGTCAGGATTCTGGACTGTCTATGTTCTGTTTTGCTCCTGTTTCTTTTCTAGTGTTTCCTTATTTGGTCATGTTCCTGTCCTCGTTTAGTTTGATTATGTTCCATTGATGTCACCTGTGTTCCCCTGATTGCCCTGTGTGTAAAAGTCCTAGTCTGTTCAGTTTGTGTTTGTCAGGTCTACTCGTTCTCGACGTGTGTTGCTCAAGCTCCTGTTGTGGATTATTCCCTGTGTTTCTTTGATTAAAGACTGTTAAACGTTTCCTTGTGACTCCAGCGTGTTCCATGAACAGCGTAGCGTTGTTTTCTCGTTTTTCCCAGTATCTTTTTTTTCTGTTGTGTTCCCTGGATGGATGCCCTTCTTCCCCCCGAATACCTCCTCCTCCTGCTGGAGCAGGGGGACAAAGCTCTCGAGGACCATACTAGACTGTTCCAGCTGCTAGCAAGCACCACCAGGTACCCGGACGACGCGCTCTGCGTTCTACGACGCCAGTCTAAACATCGAGTGCAGAGCGCCGTTGTCTGAAGATGGTCCTCGAGAGGATTTCGGCTCGTTTGTGGAGTGGATTCTGGCGAGAACAGATCCACTCCGGACCCAGTGCCCAGCCCACCATCTCCCCGCTGTGTGGAGCTAAAGCCCGAGCCCACCAATGACGGAGAGCCAATTCCCGCCGCGATCAGCGAGCCAGCGCAAAGCCAAGCGACTGAGCTATAGATCGTCAGACCAGGTGCGAGAGCCGGCAACAATGCCTGCCACTTGAGGGTGAGCTGAGTATGGCGCGGCGAAAGTGCCAAAATGAAGGGGAGAGGGCTCCAGTCCCCGAATCCAGTCCAGAGCACCCTCCAGTGCCTGCTCCTAGAAAGCGCCCTCAAGTGTCCGCTCCTCCTGAGCGCCATCCTTTTCCCGTGTTCAGCCTAGAGGGGGCTTCCGATCCAGAGTTAAGCCCTGAATTCCCAGAGACTCACAAATGCCCGTCCTCCAACCCCTTCCTGCCTCCTCCACCGCTGTCGTCTGGCAGTGCCTCTGCTTGCCCTCAGCCCACCATCATTACGGTGTGAGCTCCGCGGTTTTGCCATCCTCCAGCATCGCCATGGCTGGAGAGTCCCTCACCTCCGCCTCCGAGGCCCGAACTCTGCCTCTGCCCGTAGACCCAGCGGCTCCACCTCGGCTCCCTCGCCTCCACCGTCACCGGCCACCCGTCGATCCACCCCATCTCCCTCCGGCTCCGCCTTGGTCGGGCGTCGACCTGCCATCTCCTCACAACTCCGCCCCTCCGACTGCACCTCGTCACTTCGTCCCACCGTCTCCGTTGGTCCCCTTCCTCCCGCCAGCTCCACCTTGGTCCTCAGTTGCTCCGCCGCGGATCTCCGGATCTCCACCTCCACCTCGGTCGCCAGAGCCCTCGGCTCCACCCTGGCCCCCCGGATCCTCGGCATCCCCCTGGCTCGTTGGGTCTCCGCCTTGGGCTCCTCCGCCACCTGCTCCGCTGCCGTTGGTCGGCCCCTGGAGTCGGCAGCCATTCCTCCTCCATGGCTCCTTCTTCCGTCGGCTCCACCGTGGGTCGACATTATGGCTGTGGTCTGGGTCCAGCTGGGCTCCTCCTGCTCCGGGCCCCTCCTGTCTCCTCCCTCCTTCGTCGCCTCCCGCTCGTGACTCCAGCATGTTCCATGAACAGCGTAGCATGACAGAGGACAGTGACAAAATAAAATCTTCTTTAAATTTTAAAAACATGTTGCCTTTTGTAATATGCAAAATATTTTTACAGTAAAATGGGAAAATATATATAAATCGTCATTGTACTGCAAGTCACGTAAATTCCACATAGGTAAACACACTTCCCCAATAAATCTTTTTATTAAGACACAAAAAACATTTGCCTCGGATTCTCATAGCTTTTTAAATTTTAATTACGCATATCGTTCATGTTAAGTGTGTCTAGCATCCTTTCATTGCTTATTTAGTTCTGCTTCTAGTGTCTATAAGAGAGTTTTTCAGTGGTCTAGACATATTGAAAGTAGACTGGTGTTTAGAGGAGTTCTTGAGTGGAACCTCTGGTCCACTGATGAGAGGTTCATTGAAGAAGCACTAAAACCCAAACAATTATAGAGAGAGCAAAATGAAAAGCCTCTCCAAAAAAGCAAGCAGTCAATCTTTCATCTCCTCATCGCAACCACCGCTCTCCATTAGAGCAGTACGGCAACAGTTGTGCGTCCAACAGAACACTGTTGAGCTAAGTAGATTTATGTGTTCTTGTAATATGGTAAGGTTCAAATCTATCGCAAGGAAAGACTCATGATTATTGGGGCTGATAACTGCAATACGCAATTAAATGGACAAAAGTGGGACCTTTTCCCAGTAATTTCTGGGAAAGCTGCAATATAGAGGTAGAAATTCATAGCATGTGGTATACTGTAAGTGCAGGTGTGTATGCAAGGTTTTTTGTATGTCGAGGTTATGCATGAGTTTTTTTTGTATAAGCTGATAACATCAGCATAAAAGTAGTTTTGACATTTCATAAGTCATATAATAATCACAAACAAATGTTCTCTTACCTCACTGTCTGCTGCCTGCAAGGTGGATCTTCTTTAAAGTAGATACATCTATCGAAGTTGTGGCACAGCAGGTACTACATGTAAAATGTATACACTGAATGCAATGCAAGTAGCTTCAGATAAGTGTTGCATAAATGTTACATAATTATTTTTCCAGTGTGGAATGAGGCGCCTCCCCTCTACTTGTTACAATAAAAAAATAGCAATACATAGTATATATTGGTATACAGTACACTTAGCATATACCAATATATTTCATATATAGCCATTTATACTGTGTACAAATGGTAAAATAGACAGTAAAATATCATGCTATTTTTCAATATAATAAAGATAAATATACTGCTTACAAAATAAAATAAGCTAGTTTTATACTGCACTGATCATGAAAGCAGAATGAAACCATAATGACAACAGTAGGATATATATATATATATACTACTACTACTGATAATAATAACAATAAAACGCTATCTGGGGGTCCATAGACCTGATTTTAAAAACTCTGCTCTAGAGATAAAGCAACAGTGACAAAAAATGTCACGATCAGCTAATGGCTCAACACAGTCCAAACCACTTGCAACTATCCTGAGCTGTGACGTTAGAGACAGCAGACAGGGAAAACATCTCCAACAATCCATTTTGAGCTATTAAGAGCACTCGAAAAGAAATTGGGCACTGGTAAAACATTTACCAGGCCTATAATACAATGAAAAATATCAGAGTATATGTAATTGTTGAATGGCAATTAATGGAGAAAGATGCTATCTGCAGCCAAATGGTGTAGCTGCAGCATCTACCACAAAGCTGCAGCTAACACCAAACAGCCATGCTACCCAACCAAACCTTGACTTTGTTGGTCTATAGATGTGTTACCTAGGCTAACCATCTGTCCTCCCTTTCCAAAATGTTCTCGTTTCTGTGTTCAGCTCAGTGATTCTTGTCATTTCAGTGCAGATACACCAGATCTTCTAACACTGCCATCCTGATCCAGAATACATTCTACAAAACCGTCTCAATGTTGTGTTGTCTCACTATCCTGCCAAATTATGATATGAAATGTCTGACTTTTTATCACCAGCACAAGTAAACACCAGCCCTGACATGAGACGATTACAAATCAACCCTTTTGTTAATATTTTTCCCATGCAGCAAAGCAGCAAGAATACAAATGAATGGTTGTGGACATGCAGAAGCACGGAGCTGAATTACCAAAAAGGTGACGTAAAATATTTATCTGTCTCTGGTGGGGCAGAGGTAGTTGCTGAAGCCAAATCACTGAATAACTCAAGCACATAAGGTTACAAAGAGAGACAGGGACTGAGGAAGAATAAAATGTAAAATAAACAAAATAAAAACACAAAGAGTTGATTATTACGAACAAAACAATTCATCTCAACAGATTAAAGCAGACTGATGCTATGATGAAGACTCGCTTGTGATATTTTCCAGAAAGCCTACCCGGCCCATTCTCCGGCTAAATGGAGAAAGAGGAAACATCTTTCATCTTTCTGTCCATGGATTGATGCCAAAATGTTAAGAGCTCGCTCAATCTTTTATGAGGCCAGCTTTGGATTTAGTGCCGCTTTGTTTCTACATCTTCCCATTTGGCAGAGGCCACTTCAACCAATATACTCACACCACAAATTTAATTAGACACACTAAATGCAGTCATGCTGAACCCCAGCAGCACTTTTGGCCACTTGCGGCTTTACAAAAAAATTAAATCAGATGTCAACATGTCAGATGTCTGACACAATTTGTGTTTGTTTTAAGCGAAGAGATGAAGAATACTTCCCGTCAAAACACAATGACTTGCAGTTTCAAACATGATTAACTTTCCTGTCAGATGTCAGGTGGCATGTACATTTTGCACCCAGTAAATGAGCTGTTTTCAACTACATCATTATTGATGAATCACTGACTGACTGAATCACTGATTGACTGATGACTTCTAGCAACCTTATTAACAAATCACTACACACTGCTCCCATTCAAAAAAGATTTAGACTGAAATAAGGACTTGTCTCATGCAATCGACTCACGTCCAAGTCGAGGCACAAATAATTGTATTAAAGTCAAAGTAGGCTCTCAAATAGGCTAATATTTGCCAGGTTAGTTTCTCAAATTGTGACTCAAGATTTTTTACCTTTAGTCCGCTGTACTCTGCAGCAGACCCTCGGTCCACTCCGGTGATATAAATGCCCAGAGCATACTCAGCACCTCCACGGATCATCAAACCCAGAGATCGCCCATCATCCAGTGAGATATTCACCTGGGGAGAGAACACACACACATTTGTATATTATCATGCTCATTTAACTTGTTTATGTATTCACTAACAAGTCTTCACAACAGAGCAACTCCTAAAGCAATCTAACAGTACACGTCCAATTTATTCTCTAGCTGAGCAATAGGCTCCCTGGGGAAACTTTGGGATTGACAGCTAAGAAAGGGTTGAAAGTGTCAAAAAGTTAAACTTTATACAAATGAGAGGAAAAACAGCTATGACGTCTGCCACAAGTGTTTCAAAACCTGCCGATAATGCTGGAGTCTTTGCTGAATTCAATGCATAAATCACAGCTACATATTTCTAGATTCATCTTAGATTCCAAATTTAGCTTTGCACTCTTTCATTCAGGCACGGCGCCAGAATTTTTTCTCTACCGGTGCTAAGGGGGGGCTAGACCAATATGTGGGGGTGCTAAGATAATTAATGATATTGATGACGTCAGAGTTACTTCATAAAGAAATGGGGCTAAACCGGGGCTATTAAAAATTCTGACGGGGCTATAGCCCCCCCTAGCCCCGGTGTAGTGCCGTCACTGCTTTCATTGTCATTAGACTATGGCTGCAATTAACTTAATGTATAATTTATGCTGTATGTAATAATTTAAATAATTTTCCATCTGTAATCTATTGTAATTGGATACATTTATTAGTTTCATTAACTTTAGACACTTTTGGTCATGTGAAAAAGTCTTGTAAAACGCTTTTCACAATGTTACTTACTGTATATATTTATTTTCACTAACAATGTCCACTAGTGAATATAGAGGTATGTCTGGAAAAATTGTTAATTTCATTATCTTCTGAAATAACAAGTACATAAATAAGTAAAGAAATACATGTCATTTATGGGGCATTGTGTTTAACAGCATTTTTTTTTGTGTGTGTGTGGAAATTTATGGAATAATATAACTCGTTTATCTTGCTATGGGTAATTGTATAGCTTGCACTTTAATAAATAGACAGAATTAAATAATATTTTTACACATTTTACATAATTTGACAAATTCTAAGTTATGTTAGTTTAACGTGACCTTCATACAAAAATTTTTTTTTTTTAAAAACCTGAAACATTAGTGAATTGAACAAACTCCCCTCACAATGACTGCAATAGGCATGGGTAGATTACCGGTTTCAAGGTATACCGCGATTTGAAAATTTCACGGTTTCAAAACCACTTATATTTTCCGTTATACCATTCCTGCGGTATGCGCTGTTTTTCATGTCTCCTCAAAGACTGAAAGTGTAGGAATCCCTCAGGTTGAGTGCAGTGTAGAGAGTAACACGACCCTCCTCCTCCTGTTGGTGTGAGCGAGCGGTCAGTCACGTGTGTGTAGGATGGCAGAACTTAAGGAGCTGCCCCTGGAACTTACGCGATCGGCAATGGACGTTTTTTGTCTTATTGCAAGCAGCTCGTCTCTGTTCTGGAATTGCACAAACTGCGTTGCAATGCAATAATTTTCCAAAATGTAATTTATGTGAAAATATGAAGTCCGTAAACGCCCGTTAACACAGGTCAGAGACGCTGAAGACAGATGCAAAGAGAAAAATACTGTAGCAGGCAGATCGCTCACTGTTCATGATGCACGAACTATAGGAAGAAAATCCTCAATATTGATTTGGGGGTTTATATGAATGTGTTTCTGAGGGGAACTGACTTCTTCAGAAAAGTTTATGTGGTATTTTCTTTTTAACTTGTCTCTGAATAGTTAATATAGAGTGGGGGAACTATGAAGTCACTTTGTAGGCGGATCGGCTGTTAGCATCGCACTGGTTCCCTCGACAAAAAGCCAATGGGATTTTTCCATAGACTTTTGGATTATCGCAAAAAATAAGCTCTGTGTTCAACCACAGTTCATGAAACTTACACATTTTGTCCATCAAGATAGTCTTTACAAAATAATATAACTTTTATGAATTTTGAAGCCTAAATAAAAGCGCCTTCAACGTCACCACTACCATGCTTCCCACAACTTTTTTCAAACTGATTTTTAACGTGTTCAGTGAAAAGGATTTAATCTGTATATGAATTTTAATCCACGCTACATGAACCTTTTCATATAAACTGGAATAAATACAAAACTAGAGCCAAACTAAAACTGAAAAGAGACATTAATAATAAATGGTATAGTAAATAAATGAAATAATCATAACTAAAGGACATATGAAAGCACGTATTTCTGTACATTTCGAAATAAGGTGCATTAAAAGTAAATAAATCCTTGATTAATATTAATATTTTAATTAAAAATGTGTCTCCACGTACTATTCAATAAAACTCTAGTGCATTTAATCTATTAAATAACAAGAGTGAGCGAGTTTTTGGATATGGTAAAATTAAACTTATTTTAGTGAATAAAGTACCACATTTCAGCTTTGTTAGGGTGGGTACACAATGTTATTTTATCCTTGCTTCTAAAAAATCCTCAATCTATATGCTTTCTAACAGCCTCATGTGGCTGTAAACATTTAATTTTAACGTGGCTTTAAGCACTATGCATCGTTAAAACTTCACTTTCACCACGACTAAGCCGGTAAATGTGGTGTTTACATGGAATAATCATATGAGTTTACCTTATGCATACCTTGACTCTAGGGGTTTGACAACTAAAAATCAAGTCAGGAATCTTGGTGTGATTCTGGAGACAGACCTTAGTTTCAGTAGTCATGCCAATGCAGTAACTAAATCAGCATACTATCATCTAAAAAACATTGAAAGAATTAGATGTTTTGTTTCCAGTCAAGACTTGGAGAAACTTGTTAATGCCTTTATCACCAGCAGGGTGGACTATTGTAAGGGTCTCCTCACCGGCCTTCCCAAGAAGACCATTAGACAGCTGCAGCTCATCCAGAACGCTGCTGCCAGAATTCTGACTAGAACCAGAAAATCTGAGCATATCACACCAGTCCTCAGGTCCTTACACTGGCTTCCAGTTATATTTAGGATTGATTTTAAAGTTCTTTTACTCGTTTATAAATCACTCAATGGCCTAGGACCTAAATACATAGTAGATATGTTCACTGATTATAAACCTAAAAGACCACTCAGGTCATTAGGATCGAGTCAGTTAGAAATAACAAAACAAGGGGAATCCGCTTTTAGTTATTATGCCACCCGCAGTTGGATTCAGCTTTCCAGAAGAAGTCAGATGTGCTAAAATATTAGTCACATTTAAATCTAGACTCAAAACTTATCTGTTTAGCTGTGCATTTACTGAATGAGCATTGTGCAATGTCCGAACTGATTGCACTATAATCATTTTCTATTCTTAACTGTTTTAAATTCATTTTAAACTTAAATCAATGTGTAAATCATTTTCAGAGTTTTAAATTCCTTGTTTTATTGTTGTGATAATTTTTTTTATCTTTTCATTTATTTTATGTAAAGCACTTTGAATTACCATTGTGTATGAAATGTGCTATATACAATAAACTGCCGTGCCTTATGGGTACGAACCCAGAGTCTCAAATCAGCGGGAAAAGCAATAAAACGAGCATTAATCAAACTCCCATTCAAAAAACCCATTGACTATGGGTCGATGGAACCGGATGTGCTAAAATGCTAACTCGCTTCCGGGTTTTTGCCAACAAAGTGGCATCACAATCCATTTATTAAAGCAGTGTTTCAGCCATAGACTGTATAAAAACATGGACGTAGTGTCCGTGACGTCACCCGTAGGTTTCCGAAGAGCGTTTTTGAAGCCTAAAGTAGGCGGAGCCGGCCATCGCCATCTTGGCAGCGCGTCACAGGGCGTCACTCCTGGATAATCAAAAATGGGCAAAGAGGCAGAAGCAGGTTGCTGAAACCACGCCCACCTAGCTCGGTGGTGGTGACAGCAGCGGCAATCCACATGTCACTCAACTGGCCACGCCCTTAATTATACAGAACTTTAAGACTTATCATAATTTAAACGGATGACTTATAAAAAAAAAATCACCCCCCTCACAGTTGTCATGAAGGGCAAAATTAGCTATTTATAGACCAAAAGCATTTTTTGAACCAGGCTGTAAACATACTGTAAAGTTGGGCATTTTAACATGGGGAATCTATGGGATTGACTCCCTTTTGCATCCAGCCTCTACCGGCCAGTTGACCAATTGAGAATTTGTTTAAAGGGGTCATATGATGTGCTAAAAAGAACATTATTTTGTGTAAATTGGTGTAATGAAATGTGTTTATGAGCTTTAAGGTTAAAAAAACACATTATTTAAAACGGACTGTACATTATTGTTTCTCCTCTATGCCCCACCTTTCTGAAATGCGTAGATTTTTACAAAGCTCATCGGTCTGAAAGCAAGGTGTGCTGTGATTGGCCAGCTATCCAGTGCGTTATGATTGGCGAATACCTCAAGCGTGAGACGGAAAAGTTACGCCCCTCACATACTGTTGATGCCCTGTCAGGCTGGAGCATGATCAAAAAAATGGAAAAACCTATAATAAACGAGGCATTTGTTGCATACAGTGGGGACATAATTACGGACTATAGTGACTTATATTGTCTTTTTACACGTTGTGTTGCATCACGCCTCGTAAACATAAAACCAGTCTGCATTTGTGATCGGAGTCCCCCCAGAAATGACAAACAACAAGCCCTACTCTACACTGCCCAAAAAACTCGCTTTAAATATAAAAAATATAAAAACTCTTTAAATATAAAAACTTACTTACAGTCTTGGAGTCAGAACAGCCGGCATTGTAGTCGACCCTCCCAGGATCAGGAAACAGTCCTCCAAAAAATGTGCTGCACACATATGAATATTTGGGTTGAAGTGTTCTGGAACAGTTGTTGTAAATACAACTTAACCAAGATTTAGTGTCCATTTTGGAAGGCCAAAACAAGTCGTTTCCCTTCACACAACGAAAAAAAACACAAACAGCGTCACACACGGTGGCTAGAGGCGAGCGGCCCGGCCCGGCCTTAAATGAGCAGAGCGGCCGGGGGCTTAGAGTGAGAGAGGCCGGCTGAGTGGAGGCCGAGGCAGCTGGGCTTGACCGGGATTCGATGAAGGAGCGTCGGAGGGATGCGGCAACCACATGTGATGAACCCCGGTGCTGGACTCCGCTTTCGTCCACGGTGAAAGCCGATCCGGTGAACCACAGCGCAAAGTTGATGTATTTCCTCAGCAACCAGCACGGATTAGCTCCAGGCATGACGAAGCAGATATAATCCTCTTTTGGAAGACCAAACAAAGAAATTTCGCTTTCACAACGAAACACACATCTCTTCACGACATGGCGGCGGCAGCAAAAATACTACAGTGAGAATAAAAGTTGCGACTTCTTTCTTTGCGTGAACATTTAAGAGGCGTTATGCAAATCTTCCCACATAACGACGCAGATATGTTGGGGGCGTGTTAGAATGAGACGTTTTAGGAAGGCGTGGCTGACTCTCAAATTTTATAAAGAATATCTCTTTGGAATTTAGACTTTAGTCTTTGCAACTTTAAAAATCTTCTTTATGCACCAAGAGCTTGTAACACTCCAAGAGAAAGGAAAAATTGAAATCGCATTCATATGGAACCCTTTAAGTCACTTCCTGGTTGGCTTACGAGAGAGAGCGGGAGGTTGCGCTTGGTTCAGAGCCCCCAGCTCTGCTTTGTTTACAGCGGTAACAAAGGAAACGCTGTATCTGATGTTCCATGAGCGTCTCCTGCTGTCAGAGAGTGAATCTGCATATCATTCAGAGCTTCTGCTGTTTGTTTGTTTCGTTCAGGCATGTAGTATAATTTCATAAAGCTAGTCAGAACATTCTGTTTTTCCTTCAAATTGGGTTATTATTAAATCAAAATATGTATATGAAATTATATAACTAAATTATATGAAATTATATAAATGATATGTATATGAATTATATAACTTAAATTAAATAACTGAAATTACAGATTTAAGTTAAATAAAGGTGTCAGCCTTTATTTTTCTTCTTTTTAGGAAACAAATCAAAGAAAAATAAACAAATTCTACTGTTCCTGATATTCTGTATGTTGCTCAAAAACAAAATATATTGTGTTCAGAGGAAAAAAGTAAAAAAAACATTTTTTTACCCAGTCATTTAAAAATAAGCTGTAACGACAATACCGTGATACCGTGAAACCGTAATATTTTTGCTTAAGGTTATCATACCATCAAAATCTCATACCGGCCCATGCCTAGACTGCATATTGAAATCATTTACAGTACATACTAAATATAGGCACACTACTGCACATTTTGCAAGCACAGCTTCAAGGTAGCAGATTTCCAGTACTTTAATTGAACATGTACGACACAGTGGATTATTGGTTAGTGGGTGGGATATTTACCCCCTAGTTGAGACTGTGGTTGCACACTTCATTACGCTCATCAGTTATGGACACCCCATTACTAAAGGAAAATGCTGAGGCAATGAAGAGGAGGTGACTATAAATTGACTCACCCACCCGTCAGGATTCTAGTGATGTTCGACCTGAATGAAATACCAATCAGATTCAAGTCTGGAATGCAGCACAACCAACCACTGCGGCATCTAAACCCTGATGAACATTTACCAACAAATCAATTAAAGCTGTGTTTATCACCTCTCTACGGGCTTGACTGTGGGTTTGAGGTGATTAATTTCATCAGTTCTCATTTGTCTTACATCGTTTCATACTAAAACAATGAACAGATTTCCAGAATCCAGATATGATTTTCCTCAGCATTATTCAAACTAACTATGAGGGTACATTCTGTGTCTGTTTGTAGCGTAATGAAGTCATGCATAGTCATGCACACATTTCACAATCCCTCATAGTTTTGTCTGATTGGTTACACTGATGTAATGTACTGCTTAGTGTACTGCAAAGTGTCTCATGACCTTAAATGTCAGCTCTGCAGTAAGCACTAAAATACCAATATTATTAAACACAAATGTACATGTGTAGACACAATTCAGTAAACAAATATCCTTATTCATTCCTCATGCATTACACGTAGTGTGATAAATGGGTAATATGGATTTGGCTAGTTCATCTGAACTCAAATGATAGTTCAAATGGGTCATATCAATCACACTGACATAGAGAACATTTCAGGTGAGCCGGGCCCAAAGCGTGCCTCAAATACTCTTTCAGCAGCCCCACATCTGAGCCAAAACAGCACAGACCCCTGCTAAAGAATCTCTGCAGCTAACATGCTCCACTGCCTCCATCCAAAACAAATAGATCACTGTCAGTGCTTGTAATTAGGGCTACCTTGAGTCATCCATAATCAAATCTGAAGAAACAAACAGTTTTTGTTGTTGAATTAACCACTGTCTGGAGTTTAGACAGTTATTATGAGTGAAAATCTCTGTGTTTGAGTTTATGGCATTATAGGTTTTGCAAGTGATTTTATAGGCAGTTGAAGGAATAGTTCACCCAAAAATGAAAATTTTGTTATCATTTACTCACCGTCATGTCGTTCCAAACCTGTATAGGTTTCTTTCTTATATTGAACACAAAAGAAGGTATTTTGAAGAATTTTGAAGAACCAAACAGTTGGTGTCCCCATTGACTTTCATAGTAGGGAAAGAAATAAGCGACCATCAACTGTTTGATTACCAGGATTCTTCAAAATATCTTCTTTTATGTTCAATTACTTATTTTCACTTTTCTGGCTCAATGCAGTGAGTATTACACATATGTGATGCCAGATGGCCAAAAAAAATATTCCATGTGGAAAGGAACCTTTAGAAATGCAATATAAACCTCTGATGATATACATTTTTAAATTTGTGAGTCACTGACAGATGTTGTATTTAGTACATTTAGTGGCAACTGTTTAGGACTTTTCAGACCTTGTCGGCAGTGTTGTGATTGGTGACTGCTGTCCTTTGGGCATTTTTAGCTGAAGAGGCAGAATATGGGATGAAGGTGTGAGAGGGCATAGTGGGGAAAGTTGATGTGTGTGTGTGTGTGTGTTAATGCACCTACAGAGAAAAAAACCCCTGCAGAGCTGGTTTGCAGTTAGCAGAGAGAAATCACTAAGGCATTACTATCATTTCTACACTCGTTAGAGCTGTCATTTTAAATATGAATAAACTGAGTGACACAACACATAGAGGGAAAAGCCACAGATGTTTAGCATTTTACAACATCACCCTGAATTTTAAATTGCTTACATTCCACTCAATCTGTCAACATGAGCGCTCGTTTACACTCACCTTCTTCTCAGCACCCTCGTGCCGAATGTGTGTGTGGCCATGTTGCTGGATGTCCGAGTGTCTTCCTCCTGAGCCATGCTGCTCCAGCAAGTCTGGTGGTGGGGACACACTGCGGCCCTGAGGGTCCACCCATGTGTACACATGATTGGTCACGTAACCACCTGGGATCCGTCCCATAGAACAGACCGACATGGAGAGCTTCTTAGAGCCTTTCAATACCTGTGAAGAGAAAACAGATGGATGAGGACAAGAAAGGAGGGAACAAGAATGTAGAATGAAGAGGAAATTAATAAATAAATGATTGTCCCTCTCTAAAAGTTATTTCTGTTTCAACATTAGAGATTTAATAACACCTCAAAATAAAAACCTCAAAATATAAAAATAAAAGCTAATTTAAAAAAATAAAATGTAATAGAAATAATACTAAAATAACACCAAACGTAACAATGGCTAATACTTAGATTCAAATCTATAAGATAGGATAATAAATAATTGTAATTATACTAAAATAACAATACAAACAATACAAATAAAAAATATATAAATCATTTATAGATTGATTTTATTGAAAAGGGTAAACACTTCACCAAAATTCAGTTATAATGTCTGATGAAAATTCAAAGACCCATAAAATGTTTACGTGAGCAGAAATTACACACTATAGCTTTAATACGAAAGGTGGGTTGTATACCTCATCTGTAATTTTCTCCTCCTCAAGACTGCACAGTGATTTGACCTACTGTAGAAGTGTTTCTGCGTTCATGGCCTGCAAAAGCCAAACAAGTCCAATAAAAGATCTTACTGACTCTAGTGCAGGTCTCTTGTGGATTGCCTCAAGTCATGTAAATCAGTCCCACCACCTCCCTGTACTGCTCTCATCTCTAGAAATGTCCACAGACATCCATCTCTGACATTTAATATGCTTTATAGGGACAGAGCCAGACGTCTCAGTGGGGTTGGGAGATGTTTTTTCAGTGCGACTGCAGATACAGACACCACCTCCCTGCACTGAGCAGAAGGTTCAGACATAGACCAGACATAGACCAGATTTTGAAGTCCCTTGGAAAGGTTGGATAAAATCACTTAGAAGTATTTCCAACAGTATTCGCAACTCTGTGTTTGGGCTTTCTCAAAGCAGACAAGAGGAGGACGGGAAGAAAAAGAATAAAGAGAAAGACGGGTATAGAAAGACAGGGTTGCCTGAGTCAGTGCTACAGAGAGAATATGAACAGTAGCCACTGATTGTCCTTGGAGAAGCTCGCTGACACTGACTTCAAATGATCAAGACAAAGAGGAAGCACTACAAAGATTATGAGTAAGAACAATTAGAGACATATGTGAAACATGTTGATCTTCAGAAAGCTTCTCAAAAGCATTCACTGGCATAAATGTATGAGCAGACAGAGCCACGCAAGTGAATGAAATCCCTCTGGCTCGCTCACAGAGAAGCACCCATGTTGGTCATTTACATGGATCTACATAGATTAACATAAATGTTTAATTGGAGCAGAACAACACATTCAGTGTTGCTTTTTCTGGTGCTGCTGTTGCTGCATGAATTATGAACAATGGCATGTGTGTCCTGGTTTAAAACTGCACTCACAAACACTTTTGAGCAAAGGTAGGCAGGGGGCTAAAAATATGAGCACCAAACCTGTGAAACCGCGTGGAGCATTTCATCTGCAGCCACTGAATGGAGCACTTGACCAAATGTGGTCAGCTACATAACAACACCTCAGTGTGCAAAAACAACCGCACGGACAGCTAGCAGCGCTACTGAGCAGATCTCTTACATAACAGACAGTATGTGGGGAGTTTATAGCCGCTGAGTAAGAGAGACGGAATAGGAGAGAGACTCAGTGCTGTGTGGATGTACAGCGGATGAGTCACGTTATTCTATCTTGAGAAAGAGTAAGAGGGTTCAAAATGTATTTACTAAAATAACTGGCTTTTCAGATGTCAGAGATTCATCATTTCATCAAACCTCAAACATCGAACTAGTAAACCTTACTAGAGACATTATAAGGAGAAGAGACTTACTACTCGAATATATTTGAAATAGAAAATAAAGGAGTGCTAAATATGGCAGCTGTAGTAGTCCGACTTACAGCTAAATAAGAAAAGCAATGCTCAATATGGTGACTGTAGGAATGGATGTACTGTCTAACAGCTAAAATAAGTTTGGTAAAAGTTTGTTTATTCTATAATATGAATGAGCATTAGCTGAATCAAACTGAAAATACTGCTAACGCAGCACAACAATTTACAATATAAAAAAATTTTGTCTAAATTTTATTCCCAATTTATGGAAGTGGAACATGATCTTGACAACCAATTTTGGATATTTCAGTGTTTCCCCATTCAAGTAGATTAGAGTGTTTGCATGACTAGATATAGTTACCAAGATGGCCACGCAGTGGACATTTAAAAAAAACTTTTTACATGAAAGTATGCTGGAAAAGAAAAAGATTTCCAGAACAATAGAAAATAATTGAAAATAATAAAACATTTCTTGAGAACCAAACTGAGAGATTTAGAGGATCACGGGTCACTGAAGACTGGAGAAATGGCTGCTGAAAATTCAGCCTTGCATCACAGGAATAAATATAAAGAAAACTATTATTTTAAATTGTAATAATATATTAAATATTATCGTAATAATATTGCAACATATTTCAGTATGCGTATTTTTGATCAAATAAATGCGCATAGCCACAAAAATATAAAGATACTAAAATGTATTTCAATACATTTATTTCATGCTAAGTCTACTACAAATACATTTACATATTTATGTACTTAATAAAATACCCTGCAATTGTACTTTTAGTAAACTGGTATACTTAAATTTTGCTAAATTGAAACAACTTATTGTGCAGAAGTAGTGCTGAAGTCCAACTAAAGATATACTGAAGTATATTTGATTGCGCTAAAGTGGAACTACTTCAAGTATACTTCTGGTACATTTCAAATATTTAGCATTTAAAGACCAATTTTATTCGAAAACCATACAATCCTCATCAATAGTGACATTAAAACACATTTTTGTCTTAATATTAAGAAATGTGCATTGTGAACAAGTAGCACTCCAAATAAAGTTTAATTATAATTTTTATATCAGCAACATGTCAGTAATTTATTTGAACTAGGCCTATACGTAGTATGAAATAAAATGTCTTACATTTGCACTAGGGGAGCATAAAAATTATTTAAAGTGGTCATATGATGCAATTTCATTTTTTTCTTTCTCTTTGGAGTGTTACAAGCTCTTGGTGCATAAAGAAGATCTGTAAAGTTGCAAAGACTAAAGTCTCAAATCTAAAGAGATATTCTTTATAAAAGTTAAGAGTCAGCCACGCCCTCCTAAAACGGCTCGTTCAAACACGCCCCCCACATATCTACCTCACTATGTGGGAAGTTTTGCATAACGCCTCCCAAATGTTCATGCAAAGAAAGAAGGCGTAACTTTTATTTCTCGCTGTAGTATTGTTGTTGCCACAGCCATGTCGTGAAGGCACTGTGTGCTTCGTGGTGAAAGCGAAACTACTTTGTTTGGTCTTCCAAAAGAGGCGATATCTGCTTTGTCATGCCGGGAGCGGATCCGTGCTGGTCGCTGAGGGAATACATCAACTTAGTGCTGTGGATCGCCGGCACATTTTTTGGAGGACTGTTTACTGATTCTGGGAGAGTAACGTTAGACTACAATGCCGGCAGTTCTGACTCACGTAAGTACGTTTTCATTTAAAGGATTTGCCACTGATGATTCAAACGCGAGTTTTGGGCAGTAGAGTAGCACTTGTTGTTTGTCATTTCTCTGATCACAAATGCAGACAGGGTTTTATGTTTACGCGGCACGATGCAATGCAACGAGTAAAAAGACAGTATAAGTCATTATAATCAGTAATTATGTCCCCACTGGATGCAACAAATGCCTTGTTTGTAATGGGTTTCATTGGTTTTGTCTCATCCTGCTGGGACACGCCATCACAGTATGGTGAGGGGCGTAACATTTCCGTCACACGCTTGAGGTATTCGGCCAATCACAACACATTGGATAGCTGGCCAATCAGAGCACACCTCGCTTTTTCAGACCGATGAGCTTTGTAAAAATCGACGCGTTTCAAAAAGGCAGGCATAGATGAGAAACAATAATGTACAGTATGTGGAAAATAATGTGTTTTTGTTTTTTTAACTTTAAACCGCATAAACACATTTCATTACACCAAATACACAAAATAATGTTATTTTTAGCAGCATCATATGACCCCTTTAAACACACACAAAAACACCATTCACCATTCAAGTAGGTAGGAACTGCTTGAAAATACCTGGAGGCATTACCAAAATGGCCACATCCATGATTTGTCTTAAAGGGACACGCATTCACAGCCTCCCAGAGACAAAACACCTCTTTAAACTAATTCTTCAAACTTCAGCAAGAAAGTAACACTCAAAAAACAAAAAAGAGGGAGACATAGGCAGATAGGAGAGAGAGTGAGAGTGAAAATGAGGGCGTCTGACAGCTTTAGTGAATAAACCATAAGCCAGTGTCTCTTCATAAACCATAAGCCAGTGTCTCTTCATCACAGAAGCAAAGGACACACCTGACATTTCTGTGCTGAGCCTCAGCAGACATAGCCCTCTTCCGATAAGAACGTGTAACAATCCTATTCCCCGCTCCTACCCGACCAGACGCCAAACTGAGACCTGTGCTGACCTGGATATAATGAGTGGTGACAAGAGTCGGCGATGACTAAACAATGGCCTCACAGCCTTTAACACGGATGGGTCTGCTTACTCATTCTAAGCAATGCAAATCTGCCACCACAGTCGCAAACACTGAAAGCTGACAGTAAATGGATTTTAAAATTAAAATGGTGGAAAGGTTACAACCAAAATGGTCAAGGTTTGACTAGTTAGCATAGATTGTTTGCCCCTGCAGGCAGATTATGTAACTGCACCATTATTGAGCTAAAAGGTATCTTTTTTTAATTGACGTCCATTTACAAATGTCCATTACATTTACTGTTTATTCTGATGAAACAAAATTTGCAATTGTAAGTATATAAATACACACAAATTGCATTGATGTTTTTTTCAGTCTGCCAAATTTTATTCACTGTTCAGGACAGTCACTAATGCAGGGTTTGAAGGGACTACGCATGTCTTGTGCCCCATCAGCCAATCAATATTGTAGTGATGTCATTTTTACCACTAGCTTCAGAGTTATTATGCTGCCTTCAAGTACAGCAGGGAGGAAAACTTGTCATAATAAAGCCCAAATCTTAGGTGCATGTCACACATTCAATTTGAAAAGATAACACGTAGCCTAAACAAAACAAGTGAATACTGTATATTGTGAACATTAAACCCAAAAATGACTACATCCGAATTCAAAATGATTAATTTCTATCCGTTATGTACACATGGTATCAAACGTGTTTGTGAAACATGAAGCAAACCATGAAAGACAAGTATCTAACTTTACATCAGGGGTGTATTCCAGAAAGCAAGGTTAACTTACCATCTGCTTAACCCTGAACTCTCGGTGGATTAACCCAAACCTTGCTTACTTGAGTTATGTTGGTTCCAAAAACGAGTCCAGGAGTAAGTTCACTCAACCCAGAGTATATTCCTGGTTAAGACTCGAGACATTCTCAACAGAGCGATGAATCACTATGGAAACGAACGCTAAGAAAAAGTGCCAAACTACTTATTTCTTCTTCTTCTGTTCAAAGGCCATTTGCATACTTGGTTCATATCGCCACCTAACTGGTGGTTGTGCAATCATTTTTCTTTTTTTCCGTTTAATCTTTAATCCTTGAGAATAAGAATTATATTGTTTGTTTGATGCTAATTATAGAATAAGTCATATCAGATATGTATTTTTATTATAGAAAATGCCGATCCATGCTGTGTGAGATGATAATAAATAAATAAATATAATAAACTAACATTACCTGTCATAATAAGTGTGTTTTATAAATTATACAGATATTGATTATGTACTTATAATATATATATATAATATTATTATAAATATATTATTAGAATAATATATTGCTTATAATATATTATAGTCACGGTCCGTGTTGAGAGATGAGGCGAGGACTCAAAGATGCAGTAATGGATCTTTATTAATAACAAAAATAAACAAAACTAACAAAAGCTACCCCAAGGGGAAAAACAGGCAGGAAGCCCAGAACAAGGAGCACACAGACACATACCACATACGACGAATAATGAAACAGCACAGGACTGCAAACACAGGGAGACCAAGTAGGGCAGGTAATGAGGGAGACACAGGTGGAATAACTGAAACAATAATGAGGTAACAAGATGGGTGGGGTCAGACAATAGACAGGAGAAAGCACATGGCACCAACAAACGACACAAGCCATGTGCTTAACAAACAAACAGTGTCTCTTGGTGGCCATCCTAGGCACAAACCAGCTGAAGGACTGTGACATCATTATATTAATTTAGTGCTTTACACTTAACATATTCAACCACTATTATATATTATATATATATAGATAATTATATATAATACATAAATATATATTATATATATATATATATATATATATAGTATATGACATTTCCGACTCAGAATGTCTTTACAAGATGGCAGATTTCAAGTCAAGTACTTCCAATGGGTGTTCCTAAAAAAAGACTATAGAGCTACATAATTAATACAAAACGTGGATAAAATAGTTCAGAACATTTTTATCATTGTAAGAATGTAATAAGAAATGTTCATATTTAAATCTCTTACTATTGATCACAGACTATGTGATATCTGTGTGATAAGAGACACATGAGGTGTCTTTGGGGTTTTTCTCTCATGAAAAAAATAAAAAAAGGGAAAAATAATTGAAATGACGAAGAGATCTCATTTGTGATATTACATTTTCAAAAAATGATGATAACCCGGAGATTTGACTACAGATGTGGCCCATCCTCTGGGCTTTATCTGAGCTTATTCTGCTCTCAGTCGGTCTCCTTTTTGCATATCAATCATCACAACTGCAAATAAATGGAATCTACAAACCGGCTGTTAATATAGCACAACTGTACAGGTATCCCATAATACTGTACAAACTGCAATTAATGATGAAACACTTTGAATCTTGTAGGTGACTTTTCAGGTTGAAGTATAAAGAGATACCATAAAAAGCACTGTAATCCAGTTTTACGAGGATTAATAATTAAACACAATGTTTTCTGTCGCAGTTTCAGTGTCCTAAACCACAGGGATCTGTGGAAAGTTTCGGAGCAGCCCGTAAAAGCTTCGCAATATGTGCACTACCCCCTGAAGACTTCAGACCTAGAAACACCATTAAACAGTAAAAAGAAAAAGTAGGTCTGAAGCACACCACTGAAAAAAAAATGTCAAGAAAAGACAGCCTTCACTCTTTAACATGAGAAACTTTTTTGAACATACATCTCAGCCTTCCCTCTGTCAGATTAGTTTATCGTTAAAACACACTGATGATGCTAAATATCTTACATAAAGATCTTTAGGGACATCAGAGCACTAAACCTGCCATAAAAGAGCAAATCTTAAAACATTCTGCCTCATGTGATAAATCAAGCTCATGCTTTTCATTCTTTCCTCTCAGTTTCATTTCTGTACCTCAGCTCATTTGTCAAGCCTTCAAATGTTACTTATTCTCTGTAAATCTGGATGGAGGACTCATATTGTGTAGAAGGAAGGGCAGAGGTCTTTTCAAATTTCATGACCCATTCAGAAAGGAAAAGGTCAAGAGCATATGCCTCCAGGGAGGCACGGAATTATCTCACTTGAAAAGTTTGAAGGCAGCAAAGGTAGGTGAGATAAATAAAAACATGTTATCTCTGTTTGCAGAGAAGGTTTACTGCATACAGTATGTTCATTTTCAGCTGCTGATAAATACAAAAAGTTGCAAACATGCCCAAAGGGAGCTTATAACACAAAGCAACTTATTTACTGTAAAGTGTGAAAACAAGAGAGACTTGTTGATTTCCAACTCTCCTCATTCTTTAAAAGAAGAGATGTGAGGATCACAGAGCATTTGAGTCACCTGGGTTGCCAATATTTTAATTTGCTTGTTTACTGTTCCATTAACTGTGGAAACGCAGTGTGAAGACAAGCAAATAAAAGACGCACACTCCATTAAAATACCGATAGCACCTATTACCGTCAGTATAAATTTAGATTTTATATGTGTTCAGTACACGGTCACATAACAGCACTGGAGAAAAAAGGTATGGCTTCCAAATGAGAATAATAATAGAAAAAAAACTGATTAAAAAAAGATGATCTAGATGAAAAGCTCATCGCTCTCCTCTGCTTTTCTTTATGATTAATTATTTTTAAGCATAGCTCGCACTCCAAACTCGGCAGTGAAGTGTATACTGTACTTACAGTCACTTTGACAGTGAATTATTGCTTTCTACATATACACTGTCATATGTACCCTCTGAAAGTTAATAGGCATGTCTAAAACTTAAAAAAGGGAAAAAATAATATTGAGAAATATTATTTTAATTTAATTCAAATATTTTACAGAACAGAACTGTCAGTCACTATAAACTCAGGAAGGCTCTTCCTCACCTTTTTGTTCAGCTTTTGAAAGCAATGACAGACCAAAGACTGGATAACACCCCCAAACAGTAAGAGAGTTTAACAGTGAAATGCACCACTTAGAAAATGCACATGAAAGCATTCAGCTTTCATGGATAAAAAATTTGAACCAAACATTCAATTCAGAGAAAGCGATATTCATTCAGGCAGGCGACTGAGAGGTTTTTTTCTTCTCTGTTTTGGGTTAAAAAATGGGTTACAAAACTGGTTTTGCAGAAGAACATGGAACTGGCTGGGTTGTACCATAAAATAAGGTAAATAAAAGGCCAGATCAATTTGCTGTCACCTTCCATATGCATGGAGAATTACCTTTGTCTACCATTTGCAATTTCTCTTGTCTTCTCAAAGCTTCATGTCTTAAACTCAGTAATTTCGATTCAATTTCAATAAAAACAGAGCTACTGTGCATCCACATGAACAAACTGTCATCTCACAAAAACCGCTGTGCTTCACTGTTGATTCACTGACATGATTCAGCGCAGTAAATGCAGCATATGCACAGCCAGGCACTTAGTACAGATGGAGTATATTTCACTTCCAAGGGCAGCAGTCAGACACGTTGTGATACCTTGAATCGGACGTCTACGTGCTGCGAGATTGATCTAATATCTGTCAAGGCCAGGAGGCAGCAACAATAGTAGACAAGTTTACCAACTCATCAGTACGAAACCGCTGTCCTCACTGTGGTAATTGCTGTTTTGGGGCTTGAATAGAAGGAGCTCAAAGTGAAGCAAACATAAAAAGAAATTTAAACAGGCAGTCAAGTGTCACGACAGAGGTCGAACAGTAGCTGGTTGCAGTGCTTCATTTCACAGCATTTAAAATTTTTCTGGTAGGTAGAGCTTTATACAAAGAGCAAAACAGCTCATCAGTGAAGCTAAAGATGATTAATGCCTCGCACTTCACAACAACTCAGTCAGCCATTCTAAAACACCCACAGTTTTAATTACACAACTTTGTAAAGCACTAATGAAATAACCGACATTTACACTACCAGGCACATTTTTGGAGACACCTTTTCCATTATTACTATTTTATGCTACCATAACACAAATGGTAGTATGGGAATTATGCAGTGACTAAAATTATTAAACAAATTCAAAATGATCTTACAATTTTCTGAAGTAGACACTAGTTTAAAAAACTCCTGCCATTTTTGTGGTCTAACTCATCAAAAAAATCTGTTCATACCAAGCTATAATCATTGACATGACACAATCATTAATGATCATGTTAAGAAATAATATGCATATCTATCTGCCAATTAATGGCCAAAACATTTTTTAAATTGCATGACAGAATAATGAAGAACAAGGTTTAAGGTATGAGACAGAGTGAATTTGTATTCTAAATGAGTGCAGAGTGCGACAGGGTGAGATGTAGTCATTCGCCAGTGATAACAGGAGGCAGGAGAAGAGACAGGGCACACAAGCCAGCAAACAAGAAATCAACTAGTTCATTCAAACCCAGCAGGAAGGGCAGAGGTGCGTGCACAGGCAATCTATGACCACAAACTACAAACGTTCATGCTCTACAAGAAGGTAATTATAAAGAACAAGTTTAATTCCCCTAGTGCAGACTCAGACTCACTGTGTTATCGACACTGTAAAAAATTCAAACACCTTAAACTGACCTAACTAAAAATAAGGCAACCTATTACAGTCAATGCTAATTTAACGCAATTTAACTTTTGTTCATCTAAAGAACTTAAAAATACAAACCTTATTCTTTCATCATGTTTGATTTTGATTTTATTATTTGCCTATTAAAACTAGAGACAAACATATTACCCTGATAGGTAAATATATTAAATCCCGGAGTTGCAATGAGATGCACATACAATTTTACACACAAATCTCAAAAACAGTGAGATCAACAATTGCTAATTCAGTAAAGATATGAACTCTGAACCATGCTAACATCTAACTAACAGTAACAACATCAACAGCAGAATAAATTAAGCCAGTAAAATGAAAAGCAATAATTTTTTTTTTTTTTATAATAATTGCCACATAATTAGGTCAAGCAGCAAAGCATGCCGGGAACTTGATTGTTCTTTCTAAAACTGTATGTTCAAAAGACTCAGATTGGACAACATTTGGACAGATTTTGAACAAAAACGTACGCATCTATTTAAGTAAGGTTGCTTTTTTTGCAAGTTGGATTTTTTTTTTACAGTACATTTTTTAACCATTCTCCAGTGCATAAAACAAAGCATGTGTTGGTAAATAATGTAGAATAATCAGACTGTCAAGCTTTAATGTTCATACAAGGTCTTGCATTAGAAAGAAGTTATTTATTCATACTTACAGTAGGTCTGTTTTGAGTTTTTGTTTTTGAAAAGCACTTTGCAACATCATGGTGGTCTACGCTATTCTCTTTCTAGAAGCCTCTCAGCTAAAACTGAGGGGAAAAGAGGTCTCTAATTGACTCTACATCTATCGGTTCCTCCGGCATCCGTTTGGCCTTTTAAAATATCCATGACAGTGCGGCAGATGGACTGTGTAAAACTCCATTCCCATCAACCTCTGCCCCTCCCCTCTCAGTATCGCTCACTCTCCCTCTCTTGCTCCAAGCTATGATAAAAAAACATCTCTCTTGCTTTGATAAATTGAACCATCTTATCTTTCACCGACCCATTCTGTCTTTGATGATCCTCAGTGGTCGGAAAACAAATCAGCTTTTCATTATTCCGACACTTACATAACCACAAACTCTCTCCCCACAGCATTATCTCTGACTCTGACTTTCCCTCTATACATTATAAAATGGTCAACGTGCATCATGGTGGTGAAAATAACAGTGCCGTTGAGCTCTGTTTGTTCCAGAGCCATCAGATGTGGAGTGCACACTGTTTTGGGCTTATGTACTGTGTGCTGGGAATGGGATGGGGGTTGTTATTAGCTATTCACATGACTAGGGAACTCTCAGTGCTTAATGCTAATTCTACTGAAAGAGATAAATATAGGGGATCAAGATAAGACTTGAAATACAGGAGAGTACAAGCAGCTGCGTCGCCATTATTCGCATTGCCGGCACAATTTGTCATTGAGAATAAGACTTAAGACTGGCAGGTCAATAGGGGTGAGACTCCGACAGAGAGAGCAGACGATGTGACTTTGCCTGCTGTACTTCTTTGTCAAATCCCCTGTTTTTCAGCAGATCACTTTAAAAACCAATGAGCAAAGCTTTAGTTACAGTGGGGCAAAAAAGTATTTAGTCAGCCACCAATTGTGCAAGTTCTCCCACTTAAAAAGATGAGAGAGGCCTGTAATTTTCATCATAGGTATACCTCAACTATGAGAGACAAAATGAGAAAAAAAATCCAGAAAATCACATTGTATGATTTTTTTAAGAATTAATTGGTAAATTCCTCGGTAAAATAAGTATTTGGTCACCTACAAACAAGTCAGATTTCTGGCTCTCACAGACCTGTAACTTCTTCTTTAAAGAGGCTCCTCTGTCCTCCACTCATAACCTGTATTAATGGCATCTGTTTGAACTGGTTATCAGTATAAAAGACACCTGTCCACAACCTCAAACAGTTACATTCCAAACTCCACCATGGCCAAGACCAAAGAGCTGTCAAAGGACACCAGAAACAAAATTGTAGACCTGCACCAGGCTGGGAAGACTGAATCTGCAATAGGTAAGCAGCTTGGTGTGAAGAAATCAACTGGGGGAGCAATTATTAGAAAATGGAAGACATACAAGACCACTGATAATCGCCCTCGATCTGGGGCTCCATGCAAGATCTCACCCTGTGGGGTCAAAATGATCACAAGAACCACACGGGGTGACCTAGTGAATGACCTGCAGTGAGCTGTGACCAAAGTAACAAAGGCTACCATCATTAACACACTGCGCCGCCAGGGACTCAATTCCTGCAGTGCCAGACGTGTCCCCCTGCTTACGCCAGTACATGTCCAGGCCCGTCTGAAGTTTGCTAGAGAGCATGTGGATGATCCAGAAGAGGATTGGGAGAAAGTCATATGAAACCAAAATATAACTTTTTGGTAAAAAACTCAACTTGTCGTGTTCGGAGGAGAAAGAATGCTGAGTTGCATCCCAAGAACACCATACCTACTGTGAAGCATGGGGGTAGAAACGTTATGCTTTGGGGCTGTTTTTCTGCAAATTGACCAGGACGACTGATCCGTGTAAATTAAAGAATGAATGGGGCCATGTATCGTTAGATTTTGAGTGAAAACCTCCTTCCATCAGCAAGGGCCATTGAAGATGAACGTGGCTGGGTCTTTCAGCATGACCATGATCCCAAACACACCGCCCGGGCAACGAAGGAGTGGCTTCGTAAGAAGCATTTCAAGGTCCTGGAGTGGCCTAGCCAGTCTCCAGATCTCAACCCCATAGAAAATCTTTGGAGGGAGTTGAAAATCCGTGTTGCCCAGCGACAGCCCCAAAACATTACTGCTCTAGAGGAGATCTGCATGGAGGAATGTGCCAAAATACCAGCAACAGTGTGTGAAAACCTTGTGAAGACTTACAGAAAACGTTTGACCTCTGTCATTGCCAACAAAGGGTATATAACAAAGTATTGAGATGAAATTTTGTTATTGACCAAATACTTATTTTCCACCATAATTTGCAAATAAATTCTTTAAAAATCCTACAATGTGATTTTCTGGATTTTTTTTTCCTCATTTTGTCTCTCATAGTTGAGGTATACCTATGATGAAAATTACAGGCCTCTCTCATCTTTTTAAGTGGGAGAACTTGCACAATTGGTGGCTGACTAAATACTTTTTTTTCCCCACTGTATGTACGTTTAGATGACTGAACAGGATTTGAGTGTGTTTTTGCTAGGCTGTGATCCCTTCTATCACATCTAAGAGTAATCATACTAAATTGGAGTGTGTGAAAAGTCAATTCACGTAGCGATTAAATGAAATAATCGAATCCCTGGAGCTACGATTTATTGTTACCCACCCATTGACGCACCTCATCACACGCCAAACTCTCTGTCAGGTCTAATCAAAGCTCACGGTTGAGGCAGCTTTGAGTGTGTTCTCTGGCTTAAACACTATCTGCTTAATTAACGGCTTTTATGAATTATTCAGGTCCTAATGGGAAGCAGAATGGATCCAATTAATAAACGAGAGCAGGAATCCCAACAGGAGTGGCTCTGAACACCCCTATTAGCTTAGCACGCAAACAGGAACTACGGCAATTAACGTGGAACGATGATGCTGGAAGAACTGCTGGAATTCAGATAAAAAAGGATTTTACCATGTAGAATAGTGATTAGTCTTGTCAGGCTGAATAATAGTATTAGTCTTGTCACATAAAGAACTAGTCACTGGTCACAGTGAGAGGAAGAACAACTGGTGACTGAATTTGACCATGGTTTGTGTCATCAAGAAGGTACCAAAGTTATTTTAGGCACGTAAACAAAATAGCCTCAAGTGTAACTGTCTGTATATTCTGCTTTGTTTCCAGATTTATGTTCATAAGATATTCAGTAGCTACTTATTACATTTGAATGGACGGACATTTTGACCACAAAGAATAAACACATTTGCAACTAAAACAAACAATTATTTGCATTGCAGACTGATGCATTATTATTTTAAAAAGCTAGCAGGGCTGCACAATTAATTGAAAACCAAAATCATGATATGGCTTACGGAGATAATAACATCGCAACGGCGGTGATGAATAAAAAATAAATATATACATATCAGTGGCATGCAGCGGTGTTCTGAAATGAGGAGGCAAAGTCCTCACATTTAAGTTTTTTTTCTATTATTAGTAAATGTGAATTCATGTCTAAGTCACATTTTCTTGGTTAAATTAACAAAGTATAAATCTCATCATTTTAGTGTTTTTAAGCATTTTACATTATCTAAATACTAACTCAAGCAGTTACATTTTTAAAATATATATAATTTAATTTAACATTATATATTTTAGTTATGAACTGATGGTTCAGCTTTCTTTTTCATAATAATCTTTATTTCTGAACATCAGCCATAGAGCTTGGTGAACTGGTCAGTGTCACAGATGTCGGAGAAGTTCCTATAATTTGTAAACGCTGCTTTCTCACTAAAAACCCTCAGATCAAGTTTTCAGGCCATTTGAAGTTTGATTTTGACTTGACAAAATGGTGATGTATATATAAGTGTGTGAGTTGTTTACTAACTTGCTTTTTTAATCAGTCTTCCCATTAACGCCATTATATTCATTATATATATGTTCATCCAGACTGATTCGTGAATGCAGACAGACACGAACACAAGAGTTGGGATTTATCGCATGAACCAATCACAGCCAAACATAACCAGTCATATCCAATCATTATCGTGATGGAGGCATTGCGTCCTCTCACGAGACTTTCCCCCATTCATTCTCAATTACCCCCCAACAAACCCACCGCAGGCTTTAGGGGGTCTGTTAAAACTCAATGGGCTCAGGGGAGGCGAGAGAGAGACGCGGTCTCCCGCTGTAACTTTACCTGCTTGGTGTTGCTGTTGCACAGATTTACTTTAGAAAATTGTGTGATTTATACGCTTTTTGTCATATTTTGTAATATTTGCATTGTTTTATTTTCGTAGTTTTTTCTCATCCAAATTTTTCAGGACACAGTGCCTCCCATGCCTCCTTGGAGGAAATGCTACTGATTCATTTATAATAAAATAAATATATGTACTGTGTGTTTTATAGTGAAGTGGAGCACTGCATTAATTTACATACAAGCAGCTAATGGTGCTCCACAAAAACTACATCTCTGCATCTACTCTGTTTTTGGTTGCTTATAGATTGCATTTGGGACCCCAAACATCTTCCCAAACCTAAAGGATTTAAATGCTCCCTATGGTTTCCCACCAAAATGCAAGCTTGATGGTTTAAGGTTTGAAAATGATGACATCATTTGCGTACCTAACTAGTCTTCTACCACGCTACAATCCATCACGCTCCCTAAGGTCGCAAAACTCTGGACTTTTGGTAGTACCTAGGATAGCAAAGTCCACTAAAGGAGGTAGAGCTTTTTCGCATTTGGCTCCCAAACTCTGGAACAGCCTTCCTGATAAGGTTTGGGGTTCAGACATACTCTCTCTGTTTAAATCTAGATTAAGACACATCTCTTTGGCCAAGCATTCAATAATGCATCTCATAATCTTTTACACTGCAGTCATAATCTTTTACTGCAGTTATATCTGATCAAATGCACATTATTATTCGTTAGTTTGGGTTAAACAAATCATTTTTGCTTGGTTGGAACAGCAGCTACGCTAATTATGTTTGTATTTGTTTCTCTGTCTTTTGCCACGGGATTAACATCCCGTGGTAACTAGGATTTACAACAAGCTTCAGTCTGTATCCAGAACACCTGAGAAGAGATGATGCAACCCCTCAGAGGACCTCAGATGATGCCAACCCTGAAACAACATACAGAACTACCACATTTTGCTATAAGTTTGATTGCATCATATAATAATTGCTGTTAATATTATTCATCGTCTGTTTTATTACGTCTTATATTGTTTTTTCCGTTCTGCTGGTGTCGTCTGGTCAGAGGAGAACTGGCCCCCCGACTGAGCCTGGTTTCTCCCAAGGTTTTTTCTCCATTCTGTCACCGATGGAGTTTTGGTTCCTTGCCGCTGTCGCCTCTGGCTTGCTTAGTTGGGGACACTTCATTTCCAGCGTTATCGTTGACATAATTGCAAAGATATTATTCAAACTGAGCTGGATGTTGACATCACTAAATTCAATGATGAACTGCCTTTAACAGAAAAAATTGAGTTTACTATTGTTATTTTGCATTATTGACACTATGTTCCTAATTAATGCTGTTCAGTTACTTTGACACAATCTGTATTGTCAAAAGCGCTATATAAATAAAGGTGACTTTACATCAATACCTAAAATATTAGTATTATAATTTGCAGTTGTACTGTTGAAAATTGTGTTGTTATTATTGCTTTATTTTTTCTTATACTTTTTCACAGTGAATTACCTACAACCCAATATTTTCTTATTTTAATATTTATTATTATTTCAAATTAAAATTTTTATTTTTTTTGAACTGCACAACCTAGAGATTATAAACAACATATTTTGAAATCACAATTGTTCCAGAAAAATAATTTCGCTAAAATTGTGCATTCCTAAATCTTTCCATTGTATTATATGGGAACACAGACTTTTTTTTTTTGTATAAATAAAATGTGACAATCCTGGTTGGCCAATTTGTAGGTCAGTCCAGTGAGTCCAGAATAAGATGCAACATGGACAAGCGTGCCTTAAAGCTAAAGGTCATGTCATCTTCCATAAGATATCATGTTAACAACTCTGATATTGTCAAATCAGCTTAATTCACACCTCGGCTTCATAGTAAACTTCACAGGCAATGTGAGACGGCCAATTCTCACCTCACCCATCTTTATTTAGAAATGCTTACAGGCTGGCACTTTGAGTAAGCATGGTCAATCATTTTTAATCCCTCCATATGGAACCTGCAATCAAGACAGACTGACTCGCTCAATCAAGCTTCACAAACAGATGTCAGGCCCTGAACTTCCGCTATATAAAATACAATATTAATGTAATTAAACAGCTATACTTGATACTGCTGGTGTGATTGACAGAAAGCAAAAAATGTCTGAATAGTGCCAAGCCAAGTGTAGCTGATACAGGACTGAGCTTTCATGCAACGATTTGACTCACATTGTTATTTGCTCTGTGCTTTTTTTAGTTTGTGAATTCAATTCTGACAGGCAAACAAGACTGTGACATGAGTAAGACAGGCAGTACAACAAAGCAAGGACAATACAAAAGAACGCTGCACTTCCCTCAGCAGTCTAACATGAACGCTTGAAAAATAAAAAATAAAACAAACACAGAATGAGCCTGCCCACACAAATAGTCAAAGAGAGAGAGTGAGCGAGCAAAGAGGAGAGGAAAGTAAGAGTGAGGTGGCTGCCTGTCATTGCTCTTCTTCTGCAAACTGTATAAGCTTCAATTGTTATGTAACCTATGATTTAACTCTCAAATCTAGAACTAAAATTAGAGATGATAATAGATTCCACCACAGGCAAATCTCTAACTGGATGTTACAGTTGATAAAACATCATACTTCCAATTCTTTTCACAATGCCTGAGACCAGCACCACAGATCCAATGGGGTGTTTTGAGTCAATTATCCAATTTCCTGAAATTACCTTTGGACACACATGGGGAATGAGAGCAAATGTGTTAAAAAAAGACCAGGATTAGGACCATGTGAAGAGAAGAGAGCAAGTGAGATGGTTTAGTCACACTGCCAGTGGCCGGGTTGGGGTTGAGGCCAAAAGTTAGTACATAGTACTGTGTAATCAAGTGGGCAAGAAAAAAAAATTAAAGATTGATTTTAGCCCTGCTAAAGCCAGTAACTCTGACTGGGACTCTGGCCAAAGATTTTTCTGCAGGGCTGTGACTCTGGTAAAGGACTTTACAGGATGAAAGGAGGAAGGGGGAAAGCAAATGGGGCTGTTTGGTACAAAAAAGGAGTCAACACTGTAAAAATGAAAAGACCAACTGGGGCTCCTCACACTGCCACACTGACAGATACCTGTAAAGCAGCGATTCCCCACCAGAAGTATGTAGGGCAGTCAAACCATCCTTAATGTATTTTAATACTATTATTCTTTTAGTTTGTATACATATCTTTATTTATATTCAGTATGTCCCATTTGGTTTTCACTGGGAACGTTTCTGCATGATTAAAAGAACAGTCAGAAATGGTAAAACACCAGCAATTACATATGCAAGTGCATCAAACATGTCCCTTATAACGGGTCTTCATTTTTTCAGTGAATCATTTCAGACTCAGCAGATCCAGAAAAGATTTCTTACGACATGAAATGTTTAAAACACTGCCAAAAACACACGTTCACTCACACACACTAAGACAGAGATCACACATCACCTTTACTGCCTCTCCATGAGTGACTCGGTCAAACACCATGCTATTGACTTGCACGATCTGGTCTCCAACTCTGAGCCCCTCTCTCTCAGCGGATGATCCCGGCTCCACCAAAGACACATAGATGCCAACTCCATGCTCTGACCCACCCCGTATGCTGAATCCCAGGCCTTCGTGGCTCTTGCTCCTTTTCAGCGTAACTTGGCGGATTTCATCAGGCGCTTCCTGCATCAGCGCTGGCGCTGTCCCCTCAGCCGCGGTGCTGAAAACCAGAGCCTGGCGCACGGATCCGTGACTGGGACCGGCCTGCTCGGACTCGTGCAGAAAGTGCACGGAGGATGCTCCAGCATGCGCGTTCGTGCTGCTGAGGTCTTCCGAGCACTCGTGCGTGACACTGGCCGCCAGCAGATCCGTCTTCAGATAAAGCCCTTCCGATGTGTACTGGTCGAACAGCAGCTGGTCCGAGCGGGGTATGACCAGGCGCAGCATGGGTAAGAGTTGGCGCTTGTTGGCTGTGTTGAGAATGACTTTGAGAGTCTGCACGAGATCAAAGACATTGCGTTTGGCGTGGTAAACGTTGAGACAGTGGATGAACTGCTCCCTTTCGAAGTCGTTGAGCAGCACGTTGAGCGCGTTGTGCAACTTCTTGACGTTAACGGAAAGCGCGCGGCCACCGGAGCCCAGGGAGTTCGCGCCCGACTTGAGAGAAGCGCGCTCCAGATCCGTGCTCATTCTCGGACACCTCAAAACCACAGGGGGATTTCACATCACGCATTAGGAACAGAGCACGGTCACTGCCTCTTGCTAAAAACAGAAGCGCACCGCGATTCGTGCGTTAAACCAGTGGTGAGAGCAGCCATGCTGGGTTGAGTCTTCAAACTAACAACGCAGAATAACTAGTGCAATGCAGTTTCGAAACTTTTGATTATTAATGAAATTGGTTTACTAATCACTTTGAATAGTGGAAAAAGTACACTGTTCTTCCAAAGGCAAACAACAAACCCGAATTAAGTCCCGCGAGGATTTGACGTCCGTTATAGTGACTTTAATCCTTTTGGTAACACACTGTGCGATGAGAAACGGGTGGAGAGACGCGTCCGGCTCCGAGAAAGAAACAAAAACACAGCAAGAACGTTTAAAGTTTGGCAGCTGCGCTCAGAGGAGCAGCGCGTCTGGTCAGTGCGGCTCGCTCGGATTGCTTGTCGCTACTACTGAGTCCGTAGTGAGATACCGACACTGCGCTCTGGAGGAAATGACGCACGCGCGAGGCGCCTCTGTTGCTTAGGAACAAACAACTGTGAGGAACGCATTTGGACAAACTAAACCACATTTTTCCTGTGCGTGAGCTATTTTTAATGTTCAAGGCCCACCGGGTTATTGACGTTAATCAATTGAAAAATAAGTAGTCTCCAAAGTGCATTGCGCACTTAACGTAAAAGTTCTCAAAGGGAAACAGTCGAAACCACAGCCACCTGATTTCAACTTCAGACGAATGTGTCATAGGCAGATCCTCTCAATGTTATTCATTCATTCCTTTTTTGTTTTAAGGGATCATGTACGTCCAGCCTGTCATTGTTTAAAAATAAACAACGATAGGGCGATAACATTATCACTGGCTCTGGCTGTCATGTCCCATGAAATGTTGATTTAATTTGTAATAAATCATTATCTTGTAGCTTAGCGCTTACAGATTCTGCTCAGAAAAATAGTCTGGCCTAGCAACAACCCAGCTAACAGGAGACGTTCTCAGAACGTTGGCTAACATTCTGTCAAGGTTCTCCAAGGTGATCATTCTTTCAGTAACGTTAATATAATGTTCATTCAAAGTTAAATATAAACTGGTCTTATATAAAGTTACACAAAGTTTATATATGTATTATTTACATTGTTTATGGAATGCATTTGAAACATTTTAGTTGAACATTCGTGGTCGTCAAAAGTAACACTTCCATAATGTCTGTAAAATAATAAAATAAAACGCTCCCATAACCTAGACAAACTGGACGTTTTGAAAGTTCAGAGAACATTTCATAATTTAATGGTAACGTTAGCAAGAAGTTCTTAGAACATATTTATTTTAGTTGACGAATACTGCAACATACTTATGATTTAATATTTAATTAAAAAAGATTAATTTATCAATCTGCAATGAAACATAAAAATTGTGCCAGTATGGCAATGGTGGAACATCCCATTTAGAGATCAAAAATATTTGACCTAGCAAAGCCACAACTGACCAATCAGAATCAAGTGTTCCAGAGAGCCATTAAATACAGAAAAACTTCCAGAATAGTAGTGACCTAAATACATTTTTTAGTAATGACTAATGAAAACCAAACCCGATTATGATTGACATTTTCCTTTGGAACACTTTAAAAAGAAATATCTCGGTGCAGATGAAATTCTAAAGGCCCTTACATTTCAATCTTCAGTTGATTTCTTATCCTAAGTTAAGACGGGGCAGTGAAAGCTGTTTTGAACAGATTTACAAAACGAGGGCAGTGTTTGGATGCATTTATGTGTGTGTGTGTGTGTGTGTGTGTGTGTGTGTGCTTTATTTGAGAGAGTTCCATTTATACCTGAAGCTCTCTAATCCCTTGTGTCTGCCTGGGAAAAGAGAGTAATATCACATCTAAAACACAGCTTTGCTCAAATCAGGGTGGTGTTGTGAGAACCCAACTCTCACAGAGGCTGTGTCTAATACTGCATCTGCTGAGAAAAGCTGCATAATCCATACTGCACATTCATGGCAGTCCATGAATTGTTTTAAACAATAACAATTATCCTTATTATGTAGGCTGTCTAATGTGCTCAAAAGGCAACCAGCAAGGTTTTAGGTCAGTCTGTGGATTTCAGCTGCTGTGGAAGCTCAGTTAAAACACACGTGTCATCCTCTAAGCTCATAAAGAGGAATTAGAAAGGCCTGTCAGCAGACATCCACAACCTACAGATCACCAATAGTCTCACTGAGGGCTATTAATAAACTCATATGGACAGACTGTTGCTCCCTTTAAGGCTGTATTTAACCTCATCCGTTTCTGCATTGACCCAATCCAGTTTTAATGTAGTGCGTTTTACTGGCCCGACAGCAACAAAGTGCATTTGTTTTGCCAGGGAGACTGTATATATGAACTATGCTAAATAAAATGATTAAAAATATCAATAATACAAATGAAACAAAACAGAGTGCAGCATAATAAAATAAACGTGTACTAAACATTAAAATAAATGACAGCAGCCTCAGTAGTTAAATGACTGACTTAAAATGATAATGAGACTAAACATCTATAGACCCTCTCAACTGAGCTTTCTTCGTTCTTCCAGGTGTCCAACCCACTGATTTACAGCCCTTTAAGATGGTGACATTGCAGCAAGAGTCAAATTCATTGCTAATTTGCAATTACCGCTCTTGGCATCAGCGCATGGTGGCAGAAATTAATGAACAATTAATTGGCCTAAATGAGACAATAGAGATGCTCATTGATCTTTATGCACTGTATAAGTGAATACACTTCAGCTGTAAGTCACGCATAACTATGACTCACTTACCAAAAGCACACATACACACTCAAAAGTGCTCCAAAATGTATGCCAGAAATTCAATTAAGTGCTAAAATACCAAATATCTTCCCTTGTCCTTTCTTTCTCCGTCCGTGTACACGTGTTTGTGAGAGTGATTTAATGAAGCTGTGTGGTTGGGTTGGTTTAACCTAATTTGAGTAACTCCTGTTCTCTTGGCTTAAGATTCCCCATGCACCATCATAGTTGGCTGTTTTCGGCTGTCTGCTTTCTTGATAAAGAGTCCAACATTATCTTTTGAGTACAGAGCAAGAGCAACTAACTTTTATGACGGGTTGCTCAGTCAAGGCCATTAAATTGCAGCCGTTGGCTGTGCTACACAAAGACCCAAATACAGTTCAGTTACAACTGACAGAAGCTTGTTTTGACGCTGAAACATGTTAAACGGTATAACTCCCTGACACTTATACAACAGCTCATAAACACGATGCCAAATTTCACTTTGACAAATAAAAATCCAGGAACAGAAGGTAGGAGGGGAAGAACTGATCGGTAAACGTTGGGTCAGAATGCGGTACGGCTTTGATTAATAGCAGAATGTTTAATGGGAATTGAGGGAAATGTGCGTCACGCTGGGCTCTGCCAACCCCATAATTACAGCAATATAAAAGAGCAGAGGGATCGTACGCTCCAGTGCCATGCCCAAGTGCCCAGTCTGACAGAGCACACCACGCCTTTAAACACTGCATTACAGATACCTCGCTGAGGTGTATTCAGCTCTCACTACAGGACAAGGGTGATTTAAAAGCCATTTTATGACATCTGACCAAGTCAGAAATAAAATCTGCCAGCGGTGTGTATTGTATGGGTGTGATGCAAGTTAAATCATCTCTTTTTCTGCACTGCTGTTCAGTTTGTATATGATAGATATGTCAGCTGCAGGTTAAGAAGAGGTGGGTGGCAATGATGTAAACTAAAGCAAGCATCCCATGGAGCATTATTTAAAACTTTGGATTTGGCTTCTAGCCGCCCTGTTTTGTGATCTCAAAAAGTACCTGAAATTCTCACTTTTCTATTAATATTAAATGAACTCACTCTGTAAGGCGAGCCAGGAGTTTCCAGTTGGCATCTAATTTAGACAGAATTTGGATGTTCTGGTACCATTATACGTAATATATTTCAGACATCTTAAATTCCCTAATGATATTATTTTCCAGTTAAAAGCACTTAAAGACTGCTGTAATCTCATTAAGTAAATGGAAAAATAAATCAAGGAAAATGTTATGGAAAATTCACATTTAGAACAGGAAAAAAAATATGGAGAGGAGGAATTATTTTGATTTCAAGTTTTAAAATGTATGCTCAAAAGTTATTGTGATCATGTTCATTGAGACGGCAGTTAGGCACAGACACATTTTGGCATGGAGATAAATACTGTCATTTTTAACAGATGGACCCCTTGAGACTGTCGATGCACATGAGAAAGTTCTTATTCACTGAAGGCTAATACAGCCACTGTTGATGTTTAGAGGCTGTGTCAATCTGTTGATGTCCCACTGATGCTGTCTGTATCCCGATGAGCAAAACTTCGAGGGAAGATGCCGATATTTCCAGCAACGTGTCCTTCTAACCACTCATCATTCACTGCAAAATGGAAAAAATACTCGTCTTACCCCATCACTTGTGTGTAACATTAATAACAAAAAGATACCCCTGTGTTTATGTACCTTCACTCAGAATGTCAATTGTGTCGCCTTCACTGAATTCCAAATCCTCTGGGCCTTGTGCATTGTAGTCATACAGTGCCACCATCTGATAGAGAATGGCCCTGTTGGCCAGAGGTTCCTCGTTCTTGGGACAAGATGGAAAAAACAGGTTGCCAAAATATAAAAAATTGCATAATTGATTCATAATAGATCAAAGTTCATGGAGTTTAATAAAAGGGTAAAGCATTTATAGGTTGATTTCCTCGAATGGTGTAAACACTGTGACTGTGCAAGCACTAGCTCAATCACTGGAAGACATTTTTGGCAAGATAAGCTAACCAAACTAGAATTTTGCAATTCCTGTTTGGTGACAGTAGTGGTACAAAAATTATATTAAAGGGATAGTAGACCCAAAAATTAACATTTTGTCATCATTTTCTCACCCTCGTGTCGTTGCAAACCTGCATGAGTTTCTTTTCTTAGATATTTTGATATTTTGAAGAATGCTGGTAATCAAACATTCGACGGTCCCCATTGACTTCCATTGTATTTCTTTCCGTACTATGAAAGTCAATGGGGACCAACAACTGTTTGGTACTTCAAAATTCTTCATAATATCTTAATTTGTGTTCAACACAAGAAAGAAACTTATACAGATTTGGAACGACATAAGGGTGAGTAAATGATGACAATTTTCACATTTTTGGGTGAACTATTCCTTTAAGTCACCGATAGCTGTCAGTCAAAAATGGCAATTAGTTTACCTGACACCAAATTTGGGCACGTCCGTATTCAGCCACACCCTCCAGGCTATCCAGTCTTTCATCACCATTTAGTGGTGTTAGTGCTCTGTTGCCATTCCTTCTGTGTCTGTGAGAGGAAGTCGTAGTATGTGTTAGAGATGGTGTAGGGGTTTGTACAATGGAAAAATGTTACCAGACTTCTAACATACTTTAAAGCTGGGAATTTATGGCAACTAAAAGCGGGTCAAGCAGACTGCAGGTCTGCGATATTACCTGAGGCGAACGTTCATTGCAGGCTGTCCTAATTTCTCAGCGATTTTGTATTGCAGATCCCGGAAAGAAGTTTCTAAAGGCACTCTCAGAGCCATGGTGTATGTATAGTGCACCTTGACTATGACTGATCCAGACTCCTGAGGTGAAGTTTGGGCCTGAGAAATTGGGGTGGGGGGGGCACATCTGAGGTTACAGCGTAGACAACTGAGAGCTACATATGATCAGTTCACTGGAAGTGTAAGCCAAGTGAATATGAAGTTACAATACAAGAACTTGAAAAATGAAAGTATTTTCCCCCAATTTCAAATACCCCTTTTCCCCATTACAAAGTTCTATCATTCGCACAAGGTATTTGCATATTCAGATATAAGTTTTGTCACAAGGTAATCTGCCAGACAGTGGCCTCAAATAGTCCCCTTTTCAAATTTTTATCAGCTTTCTTTTGGTCCCTTGGGTGTTTTTCTGACTGAATCAGGCCAAATCAAAGGCCTGCTGCCTCAACACTCCACTCCACTTCATGTCTGAGTCACAAAACTCATTCAAAAGATCTCATCTCACACAAAATATCAACCATGACGGTCACTGCATTAATCATGCTCTGCTTCTATTTCCATCTACAGTACATTATACTGTCAGAAATGCTGGCTTACAGGCTTGACAAATTGGACAGGGAGATAAAACGAATTTGCAGAAATATATAAGATACAAGCACAGAGGATGCAACCAAATATGTTAATAGACCTGGGGCCTTATTTATCAACAGTGGGCATAAAAGTTTCTATATTTTGTCCTTATATTTACACACTTTCTTACATATAAGGATAAGTTGGTAGATCCCACACTTTGCGTGAAACTGTTCTTACGCACACATCTGTGCATACGCACTGTTGATAAATAAGGGGCCTGGTCTTTCAAACCATGTTGAAAGAGCACAAATCTGTTCCCTTTAATTCAATGAACAAATCATTTTAATAATTTAAGTTTATTGTTTCAAAGACACTTAATATTCCATAATATCATTGATTATTGAACAAAACTTGAACTGAATTGAGCTGAATAATGACGCTATTCTAAAAGCTTTTACACTTAATACCGTGCAGTTGCTTTGAAACAATCTCAACTGTATTAAGGGCTATATAAAGGTAAATTGACTTAAAGCTTTTAATTAATAGTGAAAAATTCTGGCAAAAACGGATTGTGTGGGTAAAATAAAACGTTGGAGTTTCCATTCTAAAGGCATCACTGCTTTGTCCTGCCACAAGGTCATCATTCTTTCATCATTTTCAAGTGTGTTTCGTTAGTTACTCACCTGCTGTGTAGGGACGCGGGTGGAGTTGCCGGTTGTAGGAGTTGTGTGGGTAGCACCGGCATAGGAGGGGTGCCGCTCTACAGGAGAGAGGATGAAACTTACATTCTTCAGAATACCAGTACAGTCATTTTTGCTGTTTATTTTTAGGACAGTTAAAGGAGAGACAGGAAATGCACATAAACGGCACATACTGTAAGTGTATCACGCAACATGCTGGAGCATGTGCTGTATTTAAACAATGCCAGTGCACTTTTGACATCATCAAATATTATAAAAGAGAAAGTTTAGAGATGATATTATCTTTCATTTTTTATGATAATATATATTTATGAAATAAAAGAAAACACACACACACACAACAACAACAACTTTAGTCATTAACAAACAGTTTCAGTGTGAATGCGTCTGTTTTATCTGAATTATTTTCTGTACCTAATGAACGTTGAGATGGAGCTTGGGGTCGATTTGGGGGTTTTAGGGCTGGTGGATGTGGGATGCCATTGGCGAGTTCCTTCAAAGAAATATAAAGAGAAAATCACTAAATATGGTACTTTAATTCAGATATTGGACATCAGAGGCTAAAGAATAAGGTCACTGCTAATACAGTATGCCAAGCAAGGAAATTTAGATCCCTTTTTTGCTCAATTAATCATCACATATCTGGCAGAAGTGGTAACAAGAGGCTATAAACTTTTAAACCTTTTTTATTTTCATGATTGCTTTTCTTTTCCTTACAACGATACTAAAAGTAACAGTGTGCGGTGGCAAAGCGCAGTCTTTCCCAAATCACTGTGGTGTGTAAGCACATTTTTAGACTAGAATTAAAAAGCTTTTAAAGCTGTCTGCATTCATAAAGCTCAACATACTGAATAAGAGAAAAGCTGGGTAAGACTTGGCAAATAACAAGACACTATTAAAAACCATAAAGAACACTCTGTGGGAAATGAAAGAGGTCATAAGGAAGTTAAAAAACAAACAAACAAAAAGACACTTACAATTCGCTTGTTTTTACCCTTGTTTTTCTTGCCCATCGGTTCAAGCAGGAAATTGGGAACCAGACCTCTCTGATATTTTTAAAGTTAAAAAAGAGAAATATCCCAGTCATTATTCTATACTCGGTCAAATGTTTAATATCATATCACACTGATGATGCCACTTCAACTGCTTTTGTGAATGTCAGAAAAATTATTAGAAAGCGAGACTATAACGTCGAAAAACATTCAATGTGCTTCCAAATCAAAACAAATCCTCTGTAACAGTCCATCACATTCTAGAAAGAAAGAGTATCCCACCTTTCCATCATAAATGACGACTGCCAGTCCGTCCTTGTCATCATCACTGTACAAAAACACTTCTGCTCCTGCAGGCACCGTGAGCTCCCCTGCCCCTTTTGCCACATATGCACTCTTCATTATCAAGTAACGAGAGTCCCTATGCAGGAATAACATATTCAGCTTAATTAGAAAAACTTTTTTGTGCTTAAATTTGGCATAAAATTAGTACAATATATTATGTCTGTGTATTAAGCTGGTCTTTATATTTTCTGTATATTGAATACTTACTGGCCATCTTCTACCTTTGGCTCATAGTACCCTGGTTTCTGCAGTGACATATATAATCAGTACAGTCTAGTTAGAAACCAAAAGATAGTGAAAAAAGCAGGACAACATTTGACAGGTGTAATATCACAGGTAGTAAATGTACCTGTGGTCTGAGAGGATCAAAACCTCTGAAGTCATCATTTGGAATCAAAGAAGTGATGACCTGAGAGAAGAAAAGTTTAATTTCAGTAAACATTTCTCAAGTAATAGTGTGCATAGTGTTTATGTGCTTAAAATTATTTTTGGTATATAATGGCATGCATCTGCAGGTTTGATTTTAATTTATTAAATACATATATTTCTACATTTTCAACAGATTTTCAACTGTCCTCAACCAGAGGCTCAGGACCCTGTAGGACTTTTCTATGGTAGGGGGGGGGGCTCAAGATAACGTAAAAATTATTGGAGTCAAAAAGTTTGAGCCACTGACTTAGAGCGTGTTACTATCTACTGCATACATGCCATTCCAATGTGTTTGTTTGTAATATTTGACTTTGGGCACATTTAGGTTTGTCCAGTTTTTAATTGTATCACTTCTTTTGTGTTTGAATGTCATATACTTTACTATTATTGAATTCTGCATCTTATAGTTAATTTCCAAACAGCTTTTAAAGCAACTGTACAGTGTGAAGATACGAGTCACCTTAGCTTCACCCAAGAAGTCCCTCGGTTTAAGCTGGTCTACCTCTTGTTTCCTGGGACGGAACACTTCACCCTCAGGAACCAAGAGAGGCTCCAAAACCTCTCTCCTCTGGGAATAAAATGAACATTTCATGATTAAAATGGTCAGTGAAGTGTTGTCATCTTAAAACTGCTGAAATCATCACAATCTACTGCGTTCAGTAATACATTATCAGTAAAAGAGCAATCATAATGTAGCGGGGGATCTCTAGCACTATGAGAGAAAAAAAAATGTCAGTGTCCTCTTAGCATTTTCTTAATAAAATGATCACATAGGTCTTACAGAAATAGCCTCTAGAGCTATGTCTATCAAGTTGCTCCGGCCCGCTCCTCTCTCCTGTGAGGCCGCTGTCAAAATTTCCCTGGCTTTGTCCCATTGCTGCAGTCTAGAGTGGACGGCTGCTGCATTATAAAGGACCTATGAGTGAAAAAAACCCACACAAGTTGTACACACTGTTCATTACATCATATCAATAGGACAATAAAAGATTAGACACTATTGCTGGGGTCAATTTTATTATTTTTTTTCTTAAATGCATTTTTACTTTTATTCAGCAAGGATGCATAAAATCGATCAAAAGAGACAGTAAATACATTTATAATGTTATCAAAGATTTTAATTTTACTCTGTTCATTGAAAAATCCTTTAAAATGATCATGTGGCCACCAGGACAACATAAAACATCAGAAGAGAAAAAGCCTACAGGGTAGACAAAACCAGCGACCTGGGTTTTTAAACGTGGATAAAATAAGGTTTCGTGAGCACAAATCGCCATAAGAGATTTCGAACGATCATGGACACTAACCGTTATTTTAATCTTAAATGTGCCATGAACATTTCAATATTACTGTTCACCATATCTTTTAATCAAAATTAATGCATCCTGTGCTGTGTGTGGTATATATCTATCTATGTAATGTATTACCAGATATATATATCTATATATATATATAATATAAAATATATATCTCTATATATATATATATATAGCTACCCACACACACACATCATATGTAGTACACCTAAAGTCATTAATATTTTTTTACCGCTCTCTTGGGAAACTGTAAAGTAATTTATTTCCTTGAACAGGACCCTCTATTCCATCATCTCAATTACTCTTCCAGGAAATCACATAAACCATACCTAATACCTATAGCACATATTCCTCAGGTCTAACAATGGACTAGTGGTGCAAATTTAGCTCTTTGGCTCTGTGAAACTTTTACAAAGCAAATGTTTCTATTTTTCAGCTAACAGGCATTTGAGGAATAGAAAGGTTGTTTCATCTGTTCAGGCTAACCTGAGCTTAACCTGACAACTGAGGAATGCTGGACATGTCTTATCTTCTTTCACGCTGGCATTTGACATTACATAACCATGGAGCTTTTTCACTCAGCCCTCAAAGAGGCCTTGTGATGGATATCTGAGCAGGTGAACTCCACCAACGTTCATGTTTAATGGCAGAGTTGACACAAGGCTAGAGAGAAATGGTCAACAATTCCCCACCTCTCAATAAAATGTTAACAAAAATTTTTTACAATAAATTGAAACAATCATACTTTTATAAATGGTTTTGTTTGAACTTTTTTGCACATATAGAGAAAAATATGCTTAATGTTCTGACCTGCCAGCTGTACATTTTATAGCGAAGACCCAGCTGTTTGTAGTCAATAACAGGATTTTCCCTCATGAATTTCTGAGCCCATATACAATCAGCCAATGCCTCCTCCAGCCTGGTGTTAGAAAAAAAGTGACACAGACAGAAATGGAAAGAGAATGAGACAGGGAGAGAGCAAGATAACAAAGAGGCAGTGTCAGATCAAAGTGAATCAGCTGTCCAGAACATCAACTTTAAACAAAAAAGGTCAATGTTTAAGATGTTTGTGTTGCGTCACGCTGTAGCGTACCAGACAGACTAGTCTGCTCATTCATAGAGAGCTACAGTATCCTCACCTATTTGCCATCATATGAACAGCAGACCTCTGAAAAAATCCCACAGCAAGACATGAATCCTTTGCGATTACCTGGTCGAGAGCCTAAAAGGCATCATTTGACATCGTCAAAGACATCTCAAAAGACATCTCAAAAGACATCTCCTTTTTATCTAACAAATACATAACAATTACAGTTTATATTTCCAGATTCTGACTAAATAGAACTAACATAGGGTACGCAAGGGGGGGATAGGGTGTGTTGCAGTGTAAAAACCTTTAAAAACCAAAGATATTTTAAAATAATTTGTGGGGAAAATACAAATATAGCATTAATAAAAATGTAAAATACATTTGAAAAAAATCAAGATATTTAATTAACCTCCTCAACAACTTTTAAAAAAGAAACATAAGTCTGATTTCTAAATCTGGAAACTTATAAATAATAAATTCATTTGATTAAAATAAGAAGTATTAAGATAAATTGATATGACAACATTAGAGTTAGAATACTATTGTAAGCAGAAAAAAGTAATAATGTAATAATAAAAACTAAATATTTTCCAAATAATATTCTATACATTTATAATAATCATTTTCACAGTGCAAATTAGGACTTCATTCATTCAAACACACAGCTGCCTTTTAAATTTTAGGATGGCACAAGGATGATCATATTTTGTGGCATCTGTGGCATCTAAAAGCCTCAAAAACCCTAAAACTGAACCATAGCTCTCAAAAATAGTTTAACAACCAAAGACAATGATAACTGTATTGAATTATTGCTACAGATATCCTACATTTCTACCATGTCTTACACATGTAATTGCAAAATGTATGATTGTACCTTGATGGCCGAGTCCACCTGACCCAGGGCAATGTGTGTCGAAGCAACCACAAACATAGTGCGACAGTTGTGTTCTGTGATCTGGTTGAGTTTAGTGAGAGCACCCTGCCAGTCCCGGCTGTCTATTTCTCTCACGGCCTCATCCCACAGCTTGATCAACTCTATGTACAGCATGGCCCTCTAGAACAAAATAAAAAATAATCAACTGATATTTTAGAATCACTATATACCAAGATGTACTGCGAAAACACCATATTTTGGTCTCTAATAACACTAAGAACAAAAAGAGTGAATGTGACAGCTGCCCGCAAATACAGGTCTTGTAAGAAAATAAAACCATAAAAGCAAAATCTAATACTACAGTAGTACAATGACCGACACTTACCACTGCTCAGAAACTGACAGAGATAAATCAGGAACTTGAACTGCTTTCTAGAAGTGATCAATCATGAATATGAGCATGGCTCCTGAACAGGTGTAAGACAGAGTCCTTAGTGAACTCACAGGGAAGTGATTTTTGTAGTGTGACACACAGCTGTGGTTCCTCCCACTTGCCATGCCTTCAGGAAGTCCCACATTCCCAGGAGAGAGAGAGACAGAGACTTGTAGAGCAGCAGGTAGGGCACGTACACAATGGCTCAATTAAACAAAAAGGTGTTGCATAAGGAAATTGAAGAAAGACAATGTGCACACTTACACAATAACATACAGCACACTACAGACAGAAACTATAAAGGCTGTCTGGCCAAGTGTTACACTACCAGGAAGCACTTAGTCATCACCTGACATTTATTTTAATAGGGAAACAGTCAAGAAAAAGACTGGAGGGAGGAAATCCCAGCATTGCTATATGTCTATTTTTACATAGCAAGTTTGCAGCTTTAGATTTCTCACAAATAAGGTCATAATTCAATTTAATTTCACAGTATCTTAAAAACAAACAAACAAAAAAAGGAAATGGAGATACATTGTGCTGTTTTGACACACTTCTAGCACATTTGTCCACATGTAGATATATTAAGATATATGTGAACACCATAATAAACGGAGATACAAGTGAAATATCCAGGAGTGCAAATCTACTCGAATTCAACCTTCAAAGTTACCTATATGTACAGCAGATGGCGCTACAGATGTCTGGTAAACAATCCATCAAGGGCTCCTCCGCTCTACGGTATTTATAAATAAAATTTATTTATACTTTTTTTTTTTTAAATGTACATCACTTGTACATCTAAAAATACATTTTTATGTATTATGTAAAAAAATTTTATGTATTCATGTACAGTACAACATTTCGTTTTGAAGCTGTGTTCTACTTCTCGTTTATTGGCCATTGACTCCTTACAAGTAAGCTGAGAGTTAGCTGCTTAACAATGTCTAGCCCTCTGGGTAAAAACAGGGCAAACCGGTAGTAGTGGTGTTTCCTTCGTGAACGAATCGGGGTCTGTGAATGAAACTTAAAAAAAAAAATTTAATTAATGCTGACAATGTGAACGATCCAAAGACTCGCTCAACCATAATAACACACAAAACAAAAGACACTTGTCGCCACCTTCTGGTAACGATGTAAACTTCACAAATGGTCACTGGCCATTACTGAACAACTCTGATCACGTTTGCAGTTTCCACTTCTCATGCTCATAACAGATATCAAATTTAGATCATATTTTTTCGCATTGCGAAGAATTAGTGCAGCCTTTTTGGAGAGAGAGCTGGTTACAGTCCGGGGAGGTTGAGCTCCCACGACGACAGTGAAAATCATTTTGGTATTTTCTTGGAAAACAAAGATTTGTTTTCCTTGAGGTCTTTTGAAAAATTTTTTTATACATAAGTGAAGATGCTTTCCGCCTAAGCCCAACTTTTTCCAGTGGTACATCGTAGAAATGACAAGGAAACCTTTAAGCTATTATTATTATTTAATAATAACAATAATAAATAAATAAATAATAGCAGACCGTCAGTTATTTCAAGTCATGAAGACTTTTACTTTGAAATGGCTCCTTGACTTTTATTCTGAAACTATTGGGTAAATTATTGTTAAACTGCGAGGCTGCTATGTTCATTGCTTTAGACAACCTTTAACATAATAACAGTGTAAATCACGCACCGTACTCCTGACCCAACAGGGATAAGCGCTCGTCTGCAACGTTTATAGACGACTCGTAAACAATGACACAGGTCACATGACAGCTGGCATGATCACATGACTGTCAATAGCCCTGTGATGAGTTCATGAAAGTGTGCTAGATTTCAGGTTTGGTGTATGGGGTCTCTGTGAGAATGGCTGCACATAGGCTTTTCCTCGGATTCATGTTGCTGATCCTCGGTGGAAAAACTGAGACACGTTTATCTGTGGCAAGTTCTGTTCTTATCAGTTTTCCTATATTTGCCTGTTGATTTATGACATTTTATTGCTAACGAAGTGTTTCAGTTGTTTTCTTACAAATCTCTCAATGTTTCTTAATTTTCCTCTTTGGGACGTTTTCTTTTTTTTTTTTTTAGAAGGAAAAGCTCAATAATGAGGTCACCCCATCTCACAGAGACCTTGCTCCTGATTTCAAGGAAAAGTATTTTAAACAGGTTTTAGACCACTTCAATTACAACAGCCTTGGCAATGGCACATATGATCAGCGCTACCTTATTACAGGTGATAATCTACCACACTGTCATCTGTTAGAACTTTTATTATCTTTTTAAATCATATCCATACTGAGTGAGTGCATTGTGTGTTTAATTGTAGATCAGTCCTGGAAGAAAGGCAATGGACCTATTTTCTTCTACACTGGTAATGAAGGGGACATATGGGAGTTTGCACGGAATACAGGGTTCATCACAGAGCTGGCAGCAGTGCAGGGAGCCCTGGTGATATTTGCTGAGCATGTAAGCTTGTCATGTAACTGTTGAATCATATGATCATGGAGGAAGTTAGACAAGTTGGGACAGTTCACTCAGTCTTTGATGTCAGGTTTATGCAGTCATACGGTCTATAACTGTCCACTAATCTTAAGCTTTGCTTTAAACTCTAGAGGTACTATGGAAAATCTCTTCCATTTGGGAAGGATTCATTTAATATCCCTGAGGTGGGGCTGTTGACGGTGGAGCAGGCCCTGGCTGACTATGCGGTCATGATCACAGAGCTGAAGGAGGAACTGGGAGCTCAGAAATGTCCCGTCATCGTCTTTGGTGGAAGGTGGGTTTCTCATTTTGTTGAGAAACTTATCTTCTGACAGACATACTGTGTATATATACACATACGTATATCCATACTGGTTACATAATATTATTTTATTATTATGAAGCTAAACAAACATAATAACAACAATAATAAAAAACAAATACTGTCTGTACTGTACATTGGCAGTCAAAAGTTTGAAATGACTCGCAGTTGTAATGTTTTTGAAAGTGTTTTTCTCACCAAGGCGACATTTTATTTGATAAAAAAAAAAAGTTTAAAATTGTGAATATTATACAATTATAAATGTTTTCTGTTTTAATATATTTAAAATTTTAATTTATTTCTGTGATGGCAAAGCTAAATTTTCAGTTTTCAGTGTCACATGATTTAAAAAAAAAAAATCATTGTAATATTCTCATTTGTTGCTTAGTTTTTATTGTGCCCAACTATTAATAATGGTTATTTGGTTCTGTTGGAAAAAGTTTTTTCTGCTTAATATTTCTGGCACCATGATACATTCTTTGAATACAAAGTTCAAAAGAACAGATTTATAGAACTGGAAATATATTGTGACATTAATATTTTTTACTCTACTTTGGATCATGAATGGATCTTTGATAAATTAAACTTTTCTTTGTATTCTCTTACTTTCCCCAAAATTATTCAACAGTAGCATACCATGGTTTCCCAAAAATAAAAAAATAGCAAAAAAGTGTTTTCAACTTGATAAGAAATGTTTCTTTGCGCAACACACTGATTCGACGAAAGTCATGTGACATGCATACTGGCGTAAGGTGCTGACCAATTCAGTTTCCCATCACTGGAAATATTACTGGCTGGTCCACAAAAGAAAATATATATATAATGTATATCCACTTACAGAATTTACCCACAACATTGTCCTCCTTTCCTCATATTATATCTCTAATGGATAGAAGTCACCCTTTGCCACGGGGCAGTGCACGCAGCACACCCGCTACTATCCCACAATCGGACCCCGCCCTACGTGGTTACCTACGCGGCCAAAAGGCGGCACGCCCGATGCACCGGTTCCGCGACTTGTGATGCGCATAAACCTCCCTGCGGTTCAGACGCACAGACGGGCACCTCGTGCTCCGACTTCAGAAAGGATGTATGCCTGGGTAGTCTTCACACGTGTGATATGTAGACACTATTGTGTACACACTAGGTATTATGTGAAAGCTGTGTGGTGGTATGTGTCTTCTGTGGTTGCATCAGCGTAGGGAGGAACTACTGTTAGCGCGTGTGTCCACAGGCAGGCCAATGGCATACACGCCGACTCTTGGTGAACCTTCGTGTGCGTAGGCTGACGCGTTGTCGAATTGAGTGTCGCCGCCATAGAGCCTACACCATCCTGGTCCAGCGCCCTCCCGCACAGGGTTACATTGGGGCGTAGTCCTATCAGGACTTACAGTGGTCACAGAGGATATTATAGCCAGACGTCAATGTTACACATTTATTGCACCCCTTGATCTGACGTTGATATAGTGACACGTACCTTTACCATGTACTCCTTTTTTGTACGTACTCGCCGTGGCTTATGCTTTCTTTTATTAGGCATCATCTAGCGGATTTGTCCTCGATATTTGCGGTCATGATTTGAGACAGTGAAGACTGCCTGCCGCTATGGAAGTCAAGTGACGATTTCAAGGGCCGGAGAGGCCATCCAACACTGTATTGGACAGATATACGCCGAAAGTTTTATCTTGCATTCACGGTCAGAGGGTGGTCTACTAACACGGTGCATCAGTCTAGTGCACGCACAAAGTGACATTCTACACACCTCACACATGTAATAGATATACGCTAGCTTCCATCGGACTACGGAGGCAGTGGTGCAGTCTGCTTCTCCGCGCCTTGTGTACACTCATCGCTCGTACCCCCCCAAAGGACAGTCCGCTAGCAGGCGAGCTCGTAAACCGGGGTAACCCTCCTTCCAACATACGCGGGGCCATGGTTGTGCATATCCTACAGACCAGCTGCGTAAATAGATGCAGCATTGCCAGCCCTTCCATGCGTGCAAGGTACTGTAGACTGGTCCCTAGCAAAATGAATATTCAGCCAACCCCACACCAAATGGGAAAGTGGAGAGATAGCATTTAATTACAAACTAAAAGGCTGTTTGAACACCCTGGACCACAAACGACCCCACGCGCGGTTGGCGACAAGAGAAATTAGCCCATGTAAAAGGTGGATGCGCGTACTCACAATCACGAGTTGTGTGCGGACTGGCATATTCACGTCCATAACAGTGCAGAAAAGCCGAACCCGGCACCCGCGTCAGGTGGCCACATTTGTGAACGTATGGCTTAGCAGGCAGTTCCTGCAGTTGGCCGAGCACTGGAAGCGGTGCGATCTTAAAGATAAATCGCATTGCTTTTACTTTTACAGGTGCGTGTTGAACCGCGCTGCGGTGCGCGACTGCATATAATCCTAGGCGGACAGCGATCACACGAGATACTGTGACCGGGTCCACAGTGCCGAGCTAGCCTGCTGGTGCACAGTGCACACTCAGTGCCATTGTTCCCGCCCGTTTTGTCACGTCACATTTTAATAAGCAGACTTGAGAGTGTGACCTGGGCAGGCTCAAAGGCGGCTTCTGCATTCTTCGTGTGCCGCCCCACACATGGATAGTTGTGCTATAAGTCACTGACAGCACACCTGTATGCCTCTCACAGTTCTATGTGGCGTGTGCGCCCCACCGGCTGTGTGGCCTTGTGGACCCTATGCACCGCTCTGCGGGAGCTCCCCTATCCCATGTTTGAGTTCTCTCTACCCCCCTCCCTATGCAATTTTTGAACACCCAGTAATCACCCATTTTAGGACACCGATCTGAGGTTTCCTGTGGAGGCTCCACGCCATGCTGCGCCTCGCATGCCACGTCATTTGTAGGCCACACAGCAGTTTGCGTTCGCCTGGTTCCATGTATATGTTGTTATTCACATTGGGCTTTTGGAGATAGTTGTTCGAGCGCACATCTCGACCCGACCACTTTACATTTGATTCGGTCCGCCCCATTGATTCAATGAGAAGTGCCCAACAGGCTATGACAATCGACCATTCGAATTTTGCCAGCTCAGGAACTGCACTTTGCATAGGACGCAGTAAAGAGCAAGCTACACAGCGGTAGGCATAACCAACCCCCATGTCGCAATATTGGATAAAGTTGGGCCTAGAGATGCCTAATATCGACGCCCCTGTGAATGCAGCAGAGGGTCCTTACTCTGTGGTACGTGCCTGAAAACCTTTGCTACCTAGGTGGAGGACAGCCGCGTGTTTCCAAATACGGACATTGTAGTAGAAGCTTACTATTATTCCTATTCACAGGCGTAAGCACAACCGATCAGCATACTCGTCGCGCAAAGAGAACAACAAAACCGATTGCCAACAAAGAGTCACACCTGACAAACCGAGGTGTTGAATATATAACTAGCTTGCGAGTCTAGTGGAGTTCAAAAAGGCAACTTCAGTCCAAATACTTGACACTAGTATATTTAGAAATTCATGTTAAATTACTTCTCCAAAGAAATTAGTTTTAAAGTTGAATCCGATGTTTTGGGGTCATTATAGTATGAATAGACTTTTCTTTCACTTGTAATTGTATATAAAAAAAAATGTATTTGTTTTTTAGGCCTGCACTGAGATCGAGATGTGCTATGAGAGTAACAATGTGACAGACATGTTCCCGCCTATGACATTCACCGAGCAGCAGAGAGAACAGTATTGCGCAAAGAGATGGGGGGTGGTGCCGCGTCCAGGGTGGCTGAAGACCCAGTACTGGGGCGACGGTAAGCTGTAACTACCAAAGACCCGGGGGGGGGTGCGGGGTGCCTTTTTTTTTTTGTGTTCTTTTTTTTTAAAAAAAGGTTAAGGTTTTACCTCATGATTATACATCAGGTTCTGCTCGTCTTTGGTCCTTTTAATATTCATTGGATGTTCGCAATGAAATGGGAGCTCAGTGTTGCATCCATTTGAATTTTGTCTTCTAGATCTCGCCACCGCAAGCAATATCATATTTTCCAATGGTGATCTTGATCCTTGGGCTAATGGAGGGGTAAGACAGTTTTACTTTAAAAGTTTTTTTCCCTCACTAAAAATGATGATCTGAATAATTAACTTTAGCAATTCCACGAATAAAGTTCTTTGTTGTGCTTCTCTGTGAAACTATGATGGAATTATTTTCACCTGTAGGTCAGGAAGTCACTCAGTCCATCACTGATTGCAATCAACATACCAGAGGGAGCTCATCATCTGGATTTAAGGTGCACATTTTCAGAACTTATGTATAACTTTGAGAGAAATGAAGACAATAAAATGCATATTTGGTGTTGTCATCTGATCATTCTTCCGTTTGTTTTGTCCCCCCCCCTCAGGGAGTCCAATCCTAACGATCCTGAGTCTGTGATTATGGCTCGGAAGGAGGAGTCTGAAATCATTGCTCGATGGGTGAAGGCAGCAATGAAGGAGTCATCATGAGTTCCTTTTTATGTACAATTTATTATTAACATTGTAAACGTGTAAAATATTGATTAAATCCATTTATTTCTCACAGAAATGGACATTAAAAAGGTACATTCAAGAAATATATCAATAAAAAGAAAAAAAATCAAAATGTACAAACTCGCTCTTGTTTCATTAAAAGGAATATGTACAGCTGTACCACATATTACTTGTTTCATCACTCCGGTTTTACAATATTTTTTTGAAGTTCATGTCTTTGGTGTATGAATGATTCAAAATTATGTTGATTTGTCAATATGCATGAGGCATCTAATATTCTGAGACATTTGCACAAACAATTAAGAGCGAGGCATGAAAAGCCCTTCATTTTAAATCTGAGATACACAAGCTCTATTGAGTCTAGCTGTCTTCAGTTTCTCACACAATGAGAGAAAATAAAATACCCAGAAATAGAATACAGATAGCAACTTAATTTAACACGTACACACTGTATTATAAATAATCACAAAAGTATTTATTCACATAAAACAAATTGTAGATAGCTTCACAACAGGACTGAGATGTTTAAAACCGATTGAATTCTCATAAAAACTTGATTCTCTGGATTGAAATCAGACAACATTTGTCATTGCTCTGTATGTAAAGGCACACGCGGAACAGAACACCTCACTACACCATGACAACGAGAAACCGGTTGTCAGCCCTTGATGAACATCTGCAGTGGTTTTAATTTACATACTACATAAAAGACCGGGATATTAATGTAAGATTCTGCACAGTGAGATGTAATTTTCAAATACAATGCACATAGTACATCTGTAATCTGTGTAAACGGCAGGAATATTCTCTAAATGGTCAAAAAAGTTGACTGTTTTTTTTTACATTCTATTTTATTTAAGCTCAGGCCCACAAACTGATCTGTAATAAGTAGCGAAAAATGACTAGCAAACACTCAACTTCTCTTCCTGTAAGAAAACGTGGAAATTTGAAGATTTTAAGAAAACCAATTTTTCATATTTTACAAAATAATTACCAATACCATGAAGTTCTTCATACACACATAAAATTACTACTGACACAATCACATCTGATGTAGGTCCCCTGAAAGAGTGAAAACTGCCATAATATAAACCCTTAAAAACATTGTGTTTGATTAACGCTCTATTAAAATACATAATTCTGACTGCAATCACAACAAGTGGGACCAAATGGAAAAATAAAAATCAGCAACTAAATAATAATAATGGTCCACCTGCTAGTCAGTTTTAACGTCAAAAGAACATTTAATATGTATATAAAAAATGTAAAACCCAAGATCAACAACAAAACAAAAAAAAGTAAATTTCTCCTATTCACAGGAATGACATTTTACAAATCCCTCACAGCAAGGTTGGGGTTTTAAACTCAAAATAAAATAAATATTTGAAATAATGAATAAAAACACAAACATTCCCCTTGCATGTGCTTGAACACGAGATAAGCTAAAATCATACAATGCTGCCTGATAACTATACCGCATGTTTCAAATGTTCGCATAATAAAACTTATAATGTAAAGAAAACTATTTTTACAAAGCTAAATAGACCATCAGATGATGGTGAAAGACTCCTTAAATCCCCACAACAGAAACAACAGTAATTCTTTCATTATAAGAAAACACACACACTAAAACCTCAAAACACACCATTAAAGTGCTTGCAGTCCCCATAAGGTTTCACAGTATGAACATTTTTGTCCGTGTGCTTGGGCTGAGAGACTGCGCATACTGATTCAATGGGCTAATTCAGCAGCCTAGCTGATCGACAGCATAACAATAGCATAAATAGAGTAAAAAATGAAGAAACTCTATTAATAGAAACATACAGATTACAAGTACAATCAGAAACTACACATCTACAAACAGTTTCTGTCATGGCTGTTTTAATTTTGTTTTACCAGTTAGTGACTTTCAATTACAAAGAGTTCCTAGTATAGAAAAAGATGGCAGTTTGGATATTAAATGTGTTCATGGCCCTGAGAGAGGTGTGTTTGGTTATGCACGTGTGCTTGTGGGTCCTTCACTGCTTGTGGCCATATGGGCAGAGGATGGGCCTCAGTGTTGAAGATGTACTTGTCTAAGCTGATAAGGTTGGGGTCATTAGAAAACAGCAGGTAGAAGTATTTGAGTGTCTCACCCAGGAAGAAGCTCTCCATCTTGTCTCGAGGGTTGGGATTGGCTGGATCACGGACATTGTTTATGGACGTATAACCTCCGGTGGGAACCTGTGGGGAGTTGAACACATGAGTCTGTACTGAAGGTTGTTTGGTAACATTCTTGTAAACTGTTGATATGAACTGAAGGCTAAATGTGAAGTTCAGAACAGCAGAGAGAAAGTGCAAGTACATTTGGAAATGGAGCGAGGCAATGTTTGAATAAACCAAGAAATATGAGAAGTCATGTAGCAACGTATCTAACACATGAAAATCAGATGGGAGTCAATGATATCTTGAGTCTTGTTCTGACAAAGCACCAAAGTTTGGCTTTGGGCCAGAATGAAAAACAATCACACAGTCTTGAGGCTCACATTTTTCTTACAATATGCCTGCATTCAATTCCACATTTTCTGACCAATGATGAATGGATAAGGATTTTTACTTCACTTTACTTTTAACTAACTTTAGAGATCACATTCACAAAGAGTATTAGTGAAAGAAACACTTTACACCTGAGCACAACTAGACTAAAATGTGCTGAATTAAACTTTCCCATGTCCTTTTAATATTTTATTAATTTAAAAGAAAGTTTCATGCCTGAAAAAAAGAAAAATTGGTAAGATTTTTTAAATGTTTTTGGCTACATTTATTTGATCAATAAAAACAGTAATATTTGGCATTTTCTTAACATTTAAAATAGCATTTTTTTTAAATTTGTTTTATAAGTAAACTATCCTGTGAGCACACTGATTTGCAGCAGACATTACTCCAGTCTTCAGTGTCACATGATACTTCAGAAATCATTCTATTATGCCGACTTGTGCTTAAGAAATATTACTTCGTTTCAATGTTAAAAACAGTTGAGCTGTTTAATATTTTTTTGAAAACCACGATACATTTGTTTCAAGATTTTATTATCAATAAAAAAAGTTAAAAAGAACAGTATGTATTTGAAATACCTTTTGTAACATTAGAAATGTATTTACTGTTACTTTTGATTAATTTCATTAATTTTTGCTCAATAAAAGTATTAAATCAAATGTACTTCAATAAAAAAAATTAATTAATAAAATAAAAAACGTACTGATCTCAAAACTTTTGAACAGTAGTATAAATAATTAAACCGTTGAGCAATGGGACTGTGGTCAACATTATCTGAAAATCATGCAAAAGCACAAACTTCAAAAATACACCAGAAACAGTACACCATCTGAAAACTATTTTCAAGACACTATGATTGGCAATGCACTCATTTGAATCTCACATACCATTTAGAATGGAAAATATGTAAATTTGGACACAGTGCACAACATGTACCTTCCACAGTTTTGCATGTTCTAAAACATTTCAAGGTGACAGTGGAAGCGTTTCATCACTCTCTCACATACCCTTGTGTACTTATTGAAGTTCTGTAGGATCTCCCAGCCCCACTGCTGGTACTTCTTATCCTCAGTGAATCTGTACATGTAGAAGAGGCTCTCTACAGTCTCTGGCCGCAGAAGGTTGTGTCGGTCTGCAATCTGTAGGACATTATGAGATCACAAAGGAGATTTCATTTCACAAACAAACGCCTATTTCACAGCTGCCAACTGAAAGTTCTTCCTGAGCTCACCTTTACATCTACATCCTGTGTGCTGCCCTCATGCATGTTGAAATGAGCTATCTCCGGGCTCAGACCTGTCTCCATCTGGGCATACATCTGGTAGCAAGTCTCCATCAGCTGTTTTGCCAGCTCCATGTGATCCGCAGGAAGGCCATAATGTGCCCCCAGCGCAAGTGTGCCAGGCAGGAAACAAACCAAGTGGTCCTGAAAGAAACAAGAAAGGAGGAAAAAAGGGGCTACATGAGCTATTTGATTCTGCTGGGCCTGAGGGTTTGTTTTTCTTTGAGAACAAGCATACCATTTTGGGACTGAAGTGGCCATGGGACAGCTCTCCTACAAATGTAAGATCGGAAGGAGTAGACTTCTTCAGGAGGTTCTTCTTCACGCCTTCCACAGCCAGCAGGTAGTCATCCAGCAATCTGAAAAAAAAAATGGGAGCACATAAATCTTTGAACCTGAACATACATATATTTAGCTGAATTTTAACAGTCACCCATTTTTGATTTAATATTAGCACTACATGATGTCATCATACCACAGCTAAAATTTTGGTATTAACTGTTTGAAGGTCAAACATATAGAGACTCTACTCACTCGTTCTCGGTCTTGCCTCCTTGTATCCACTGCTTCAGCAGGTACTCGTAGTAGCTGTCAGCCCTGGCACCCAGTGTGTAAATGCCCTGATGGGTGAACAGCCCGTTGTGGGTATTGATAAACATCGGCACTAACCCATCTTGCTTTCCATCCAATTTGTGCACCTGCTTCATCACCTCCATTACAGCCAGCTACAGAAAGAAACGGAAGAAAAGTAACCACCTGTTCCTATGAGAACAGAATTGCTTAAATGAGTGTTCGGGTCTTAACTGAGAAAGACTGTCCGTTGTCTTGACCTTGTATTTGGGGTCTCCGGTAAGTCGACTGAGCTCTCTGAATTCTAGCTGAATGCTAGTGACCTCAGCTACGGTACTGTCTGAAGTCCACTGCGGAGGATGAGCTGTCCCCTTCCCAATATTCACATCCGAATAGGGGATTTTTGAGACAGTGTTGAAGGCAGGCATCAGTCTGGAGCCAATATCTTTCTGAAAATGAGTCATGTGATAAAATCACCAGAACATAGTAACAGGATAAAGAAAAACTTTGAAGCCTCCAGCCCTTTCATCAGCATGTCCTTCTTACTCACAGCTTTCTCCAGGAACATGGAGTCTCCGGTCAGATGGTAAGTACTCAGAAGGCCACCCAGTATACGAATGGTGCTCTCGAACAGATTAACATCCACGTTCTTATCGAAGGAGAGCTCTCTGGCCACCCACTCCCTGGCCTCTGCAAACTCTGTCAACAAGATTTATGTAAATCAAGTAAACCAGATTACACACCATAAACAGCTCAGTAAACAACAAAAATGGCAGATAATTTTTCTGTTACAACATTTTTTTCTTAACATGAAGACATATCACTATTATTAAGTCATCTTCCCAGAAAAGTGTAAAATGGTGGCTCTGTGCTTCTAGAATTGCTTTGTTTCTTTGAACATCTCAACCTGCCTGACATAGTAAGGTGAGTTCAACCAAGGCTGTGAGTTTAGGGCTGATCGGTTTTGTCCACCAAAGGACAAATATATCAACTATATATATATATAACACTTTTTCTAAAAGATGTAATACATTTGGAAGAGTACAATGAAAAGTTATATAATTTCTTGTGACTTGGACTGGATTTTTTTCCCACAAGAAAAAAAAAAAATCTTGGTCTGTGATGGACTCTGTAATGTATGTTCTCTAGCAAACTAAATTACCCTCGTTGAGACCCAAGATCCACATGGTGTCCAGCGCATCAATTAGGGTCAGCCCAAGTCCAAACCACTCTCCATATGAATTAGAGATTGGTTTTAGCTCATCGTGACCCCAAGCAAAGTTCTTGTAACCCTTCCAAGCATGTCTAAAAGCTTCTCTCACAGCCTCCAGCCTGTTCTCAGCTGAAAGAAACAGAAACACAGGAAACATCTGCTTCAGTGCAATCCATAAAAAGAAACAAATGAATCTGGCAGATCAGCTGCATAAAATGGGTTTATATTTAGAAAGTATTAATAGATTGAGCAACTGGCTCTTTTCCTGTTCAATATCAAAGGAGTGTAGCTGACAAAATAACAAACCATGTGCTAATGAAGCTGGATCGTCTTGGATGTCTGTGTCTTTGGTGTCAGTATCAGATGCCTGTTCTTCTTCTATCACAGCTCCACGCCAACTACACATATGTGAGAAATAAATAATAATAATAATAATAAACAAACCATAAGATTATGAAGTCCTCTATACAGCCAAGCTCATCATCATGCAAAATGCACATGCTTTTGTATTTGACATTGACATTAAACATCAAACCTAATGATTGGCTTTCCTCCTTCAGATCCTTTATTTTCATTCTTCAGGTCCAGTCCCTGATTTTCTACTCCCAACAGACCCGAAACATTTGTTTTGGTTTGCAAACGGTTCTGTAAGACAGGAGGATCACATCGATTATCTGTAGAGCATGACGTCCTTGTTTGAAGCAGTTTTTTTTTCTGTAGAATGTGTGTTACTTGGAGTCACACGAGCCTGAGCGACCTTACCTGCCACGCACCTCCCATCGCACGCCGATCACAGCCACAGGTGTGTAGCCGTTGGCAGTTCTCGGTTCCTCCTCACAAGAGGCCCCCCACCCAGCGCTCGCACACGCCGCACCACTAGGTCCGGCTACCTCCGCGGGGGTCCGGCAGGAAACAGCGGGATTACCCTGTGACGTTGACCATTTTTCGCGGTGGTACCCCCCAATGGCTGTTACTCGGCATTTCCCCGTTCTCCCTAAAGCCCACCCTCTGCGCCACTACACACACGCGAAGGTATACGAGTTGACGGCCTGATTTGTTTTGTAAACCATTAGCTGATCTATGGACTGAGCCACAGATTCAATTTAAGTGACCGTCTTGCGACTAATTTTCTCCGTTCTGTAGAAGACATGACAGTTATTCAATAGGTTAACGAACGTGCATTATGGAGTGGGCACCACCTGAAGACAGGTCGTACGATCGCACGGTATGCTGACTAGTAGGTATACCGAGACACAGGATGCACACATCAAGCAGATTGCTTTCTAACCAACCAAACAGGGATGTGGCGGGATTGCTCCTGTACAAAGGAAAAGCCTCTATTGTGGAGCTTCGATTTAATGGCCCACACTATGTTGAAGGGGCGCGGCGAGACGGTTTTGTTGGGACGCATTACTCTCATTTTTTATTTTTCAACAAGACAATTTGGAAGCTCATTTTCAATTGTTTTTTGTAGCATCTCACCTCTCCAGTGCCCTATGAGAGTGGGAGATGTGGCAATTCCACAAACCAACAACAGCATGAGGACGTCGGACAGGCATCCTCCTTGCGACACCAAAGATCTGTGGCCCGTGAGTCCACTTTTCTGGCGAGCGACGGCCAAAGATGAGCTTTGTGCTATAGCGACCGTCAGATGGTAGATCCATACAATCGTGGTGCAACTCGACAACCAGCCCGATCCGAGTACCCTACCGATGGGCTCGGACCTCCTGGATACATGACCAACGCAACATGTTCAAGGAGTCCGTCTGATGGTGCAAGCCTAATTAACAGATAACATTATTTGTGTATTTGGTCACTAAGCATGTACTGTAGTAGAACGTAGTTTCTGTGGTTACCGTACCGTTCAAAAAAAACACAGTTTTTCCCAATACTTAGTACATTTTGTTTGTCCTGTATATGCCCCGACCTTTTTTAGCCCGCGCGGGCTCGATTTTTACCACAGTTCAATACGGTGTTGAAGTAACAATCAACAGTGAAGCAGGGGTTGTGCTCGCTGTGTGGGTACGCACACACTGCCAGTCCATAGTCAGTGCGCATTTGCTTGTAGCGCAACGCGCCCGCCACCGCCGATACACCCTCACGTTCGGGCGAAGGAACGTTACGCCCCTCACATACTGTTGGATGCCGTGTCCCGGCCGGAGCGACGACACAAAAACATTAAACATGACAAAAGAGGCATTGTTTGCATCCAGTGGGGACATAATTACTGATATAATGACTTATACTGTCTTTTTAGGAGTTGCATTGCATCGCGCCACGCCTCAATATCAACCCTGTGCCTTTGTGGATAGAGAATTGTACACACACAACACAGGATGAGGGATCTATGAAGTCCTGCCCCTCAGATCGTCCGTGTGTTGCTTCCCGACCTCAATGGGAACGGAGTGCTAAGGGCATGAAAACGAGACTTGCCAGCAGGTAACCGGACGCCGGCCCGAGCGAATTGTCAGGTGTCTGCCATTAGCCTCATACCAGAGCGAGTATAAATGGCGTGCATATCCCCTTCACAAATGCGTCGTGCCACACCGGCAGGCGGTATTGGCGACTAGATGCGTTTTGTTTGGCAACAGTGTTGTAAATAAAACTTAACCAATGATTTCTAGTCGTGTCCATTTTTGAAAAGCCAAACAAAGTAGTTTCGCTTTAACAACAAAACACACAGCGGGCATAGGTGAGGGGAAGCCGGTAGCGTGCGAGGAGGGGCCGGATTAGAGTGATGAGCCGGGATAGAGTGAGCGGAGGGCGGGATTAGAGTGAGCGGAGGCAGGGGATAGAGTGAGCGGGGCAGGGATAGAGTGAGCGGAGGCCGGGATAGCGTGAGCGGAGGCCGGGATAGAGTGAGCGGAGGCCGGGATAGAGTGAGCCGAGGCCGGGCTAGAGTGAGCAGAGGCCGGGCTAGCGTGATGTATTTCCTCAGCGACCAGCACGGATAATCTCTAGGTATGACGAAGTGGATATCGTCCTCTTTGGAAGACCAAACAAAGTAGTTTCGCTTTCACAACAAATCACACAGCACCTTCACGACATGGCAGCAGCGGCAACAACAATACTACAGTGAGACTAAAAGTTACGCCTTCTTTTTTTGCGCGAACATTTGGGCGGCGTTATGCAAAAATTCCCACATGGTGACGTAGATATGTGGGAGCGTGTGACGTTTCGGAGCCGCCAGGTAGACCTGGTTGCCTCTCAGAAACCTCTCATTGACAGTGATGATAGGGTCCGCCATTTTAGGAGGCCGTGGGCTGCCTGTCTCATACCTACTGTGATAACGGACCCGACCAGTACAGATGTTTTTGGTGCTTGAGACTTGTAGCGTTTGACCTTGACCCCGAGTCTTCGTGTTATGGGCCACCACCCAAGCAGCTTGTCAACCCTCCCCAGCGCCGGCCCAACCCCCCGGCCACCACCCCTTAACGCCGTGGGACCTCATTCTTTCGCGCCCACACTGGTTATGACAGTTCCACCTCAACGTGATTTGCTTTGCCTCGTGTACAACATCCACTTGTCTACACGGAGCAGGGAACCATAGTCACGGGGGGCCGGGTTGACGTGCTGGGTTGTACCGTGCGTGATCACACTTTCGCTGCGAGTCAGCGATCAAAATCCGGTGTCGGGATGGGACGCCCTATTGGCATACGCCGGACATGCAGCGATTCACGGGCACCAGCTGACATAGCAGCGACTCCAGCCTTTTTTGACTGACGCACGAAAATTGCCCGAGTTTACGTCGCTTACACCTGGGCGATTGCAGTATATCCCTGATTTGGTACTTGGACTATACCGACACACAGAGACGCCGCTGTACAGAGAAGATAGGCTGTTGGCTTGGAACCCAGCATGCTATGCAGATCAGCTGAGATATGGAAGGTGAGAACCATAGGCAGGTCAGTAGCCTGAAGTCGGCGCGGGTGCGTAGCTGTCGGGGCCGCGCGGGCTGGCACCCTACGCAGAGGACTGACCACACCGCGCAACGTTTTTTATGTTTTCAATTTGCCGTTTTCCACTAATGAGACTTCTATCGCGGGAGCGGCATTAAATACTGCTGCTGTCTTGCGAGCATCACCCACCCTTTAAAAGTATTCACAGACTTACGTTACCTCCACCACGAGCGCAGGCTACGTCAGATGACAATAGAGGGCAAGTAAGTCCACTGGTTGAATAGAAGCACAAATCAGACCATCGAGAGACGATCCCGCGCATATAGTCTAACCAATCCAATTATCTAACTATATATCATGATAAAAAAAATTCTAAAACAAACACGACTAGCTTGCAAATAGCCGCCTTTGATGGAAGTGATGACATTACATGTGCCCGACTAGGTAGCGACGACACTCACTGGTCAGTGGCTTCCACGTTTTTCACCCCACACAACGAGAGAGTGGCATCATAAGAGTCATGCGTTCCCACTTCAGCACGCGAATAATTAGCTCAGAAAACAAAGTCCGAGTATTTTAGTATGGTGTCCCTCCACAGCGGCAGAGAAAACGAATATGAAGAAAATTATTTGGCTTCGGTATATTGTAAAATTAAATAAACGAAGAATTGTTTCTATTCAGTTCTCGGTTGCCAACCCGATCGACCAAGTGTCAACCGTCAGACAACGCTTTCTCAGACTAAAAAATTGACTGCAACGGATTTATTTACATTATTAAAGAACCCTTAAAACGATTTACATTTTATTTAGTACAAAAACCGACCAGTTTAGTAAATAATACAACTCACACTGGGTTACTTTTCTCGGACGTTTAAGTTCACGCAGGATTAAGCGGACATCAAGAAGTCATTCACCTCTCTTCCTGGAGTAACGTTTTGTCGAGCGTCCAGCTGTGTGAAGCGGAGCTCTGATCGGCTCAGGATCTCACGACGGTCCGAGGCATCACTGAAGGGCCTAGAGCTCACCAGCGATTACTCACTCACAAAAATCCCATTCGACTCTTCAACTGTGGCGAACACCAAGCGACGCGTCTGAAAATCCTAAAGGTTTAAATGTAGCATATTGCAGCCATTTTTTTTCGGAACAGGTTTCAAGTGATTTCCTGGAGACGAAGACAAGCCAGCTGTTGTTGTACAGTACACTAGCAGCAACTTGTGGCTTTTCCAAATAATCCTCCAGAGGGCGCCAGGCACGCCACAAACTGGGACCAATCAGAAAGAGAAACCTAAAAACTCATTGTTTGGTCCATCTGTTATTCACCACACAAGCCTACAGGTTTATACTACACAGTTCTGCACTGAAATTATAATCGGAGTATAATAAAAGACCGTGGTTGACAAAAACGCGCTTAGCTATTTTAAATATTAGATTTCTTTTGTAAAAAAAATTATAAATGAATGCTTTTATACTGCAAAGATGGATTAAATTGATCAGTGGATCAAGGAGTTTGTCTAGTTACATTGTTTATTGCAATAATCCAGAAAAAAATGTTATTCCAAAAAAATATTGAGCAGCACAATGTCAACAGTGATAAGAAATGTTTCTTGAGCACCAAAAAGCATATTCAAATGATTTCTGAAGGATTATGTAATGCAGAAGACTTAAAATTCAGCTTTGCCATCACAGTAAAAAATGACATTGTTTTATATTGTAATAAAATGTCATATATTTGTAATCAAATAAATGCTGCCTTGATGAGTACCAATAAGAGACTTCTTTCAAAGCCAAAAATCTTACAGATCAAGTTTTGAACGGTAATGTATATAATTATCAGATTTTATATTAGCCCATTCGATATGCTATGGGGTTTTATGTTTTATCTGGTTTTCTTGGCCAAAGGAACATTACAAAAAAATTTTTTTTTTTTTTAAATTTGGGGGGGTTTTACCATTAACAGTGTCCTGATTCCTGCAGATATTAACTTGCACTTCCCAACTTAAAAAAAACTCAAAAAATTCCTTGCTGTTATTATAATTCATGCTGAATGCTGTTATTATAATTCATGCTGAAGGCATTTTAAATTCATAGTGTAACCTGAAATAACACAAACCCTTGAGGACTTATTCTGGTTTCCTTTGGTTTTTACTAAGGCGACCATAATATACCCAACAATAAAAACACACTCTTTTGAATAAAATCAGTTTGTTATTAAAACAGATTGCAATGAGCTACTTTTACAATGAGCTAAATTGTCATTATTTCTAATGGGACTCTTTTTGCAATTTGCACACAAGAACAACAATGTATTATTCAGAAATGGTCATCATAATGTGTTAATTAATGTATAGTAAATTCCATTGGATCCACCATAAACAATGGTCCAACAGCAACTGTCTGACCAAAATATTCTTTGTACTAATCAATTCATGTTATTAGTCTTCACAAGCAGTGCCTCATATATTGTATGTTTGAGGCACATTGTTTAAATAGTATCAGATTTGAGTGCCACATACACCACATGGCCAAACGTGACAGCAAATCTCTGCATATGTTTAAAAGCCTTTCAAGAAGAACAGAAGCTGTTACAGCAGTATAGAGTGGATAAACTACCTATTAATGCCAAAGGTTTTAAAATTAAAAGTTCATCAAGCACATGTGGTGTTGAAATGTTCAGACACTTTTGGCCATGTAGTGTATATCACAATGCTCTTTGTCATAAGGTGCAACAAAACCTGAATTAAAGTTTTTTTTTTTTTTTTTTTTGAGGAAATCTTGGTTTGTGGAAGTGAACTGCTCTTAAAATATGACGAGTAACATCCTGACATTACATAAATAATCAGTTACTTAACAGAAAACAAGCATTGTAAACAACATACAACAATATATTACATCTCCTCATGAGAAGCTGCGCAGCGGATTGCAGTTGCCACTAGACAATAAATCAGTTTATTGTACGGAAGGTACACTGTAAACTGAAGGTGAAAACTTCATTAGGAACCTCCATTCCCACAGCAGAGGGAGAACAGTAGAGTAAAGAAAGTCCTGATTTTTGCTTATCGTTCTTGTCTCAGCAGAGAGCTACTCAGTAAGGGCTCTGCACAACAGTTCAGCAAGTCCTCAAATGTGTTTGTGTGTTTTAGCTGAAGCAGACTTGTCCTACAGTAAACTCAAACTGTTCTGTTGTGTCACTGTGGCCAAATAAAGCCAGATCTCTGATTGGTAAAAGCTCCAGGTCTTCAGTCTCAAACTGGAACACAGACTCCCGAGGGCCTGTATGCGGTGACCCTACAGGCTAAACACAGACAGAAAGGGGACATAATAAAATTAAACGAACAACAATGCAATAATCCATTATCATTTAGATACAGTTATCTTACTTCACAATCCAGTAATGTTCCCAAGAAGCTCTGTCTTCTTGAATCTGCAAGGAACTTAATGTCTCTTTCATTGGAGCCCTGGTGGCTGTTTGGCTGGCATGAAAATGTGATGTTCTGCTTCACAAACTTGCTGTTGAGTCGTAGGAATCTCATTTGTACCACACCAGTTTCCATGTAATCGAACTATAAAGACACAATGATTTTCTCAAGTGGGAAATACATGATGGCAGGATTTAGTGGGTTCTGAGCAACAACATACCTGAAAGCCACCATCTATAGCGCTCAACCATGTAAATGAGTCTGGCATGGTATCTTTGAGCCAAGATTTCATGGGGATCTGAAGCAGAGAGGCGTCTCATTATCAGATTAATATCAACCTAAACCAAAGCTTAATTGTAGCGTCAAGTAAGATTTTATTTTATTTTTAAAGAAATGAATACTTTTAAATTAAAACAAGGATGCATTAAATTGATCAAAAGTGACAGTAAAGACAGTACAGGTTTTCTATTTTAAATAAACGCTGTTCTTTAGAACTTTTCCAAGTTTCCACAAAAATATTAAGCAGCAAAACTGTTTTTAACACTGATAATCATAAGATATGTTTCTTAAGCACCGAATTGCATGTGACACTGAAGATAAAAATTCAGCTTTGCCATCACAAAAATAAATGATATCTTTATATATAGTAATATAGACAACACATTTAAAATTGTAATATTTCACATATTACTGTTTTTACTACATCTTTGATGAAGAAAATGCAGCCTTGCTGAGCATAAGGGATTTCTTTCAAAACAATCTCACCTACTCCAAACTTTTAAACAGTAGCGAGATTCGAGTACTGAAAGTTTCAGTGTGTATTTAAGCTATTTTATCACATACATTTTTTTTCTCCACATATGACGACCCCATCAGATGCCGAGGAAAACTGTACTTACCTCTGGCTGCAGGGGTGGCAAACATGTTTGTCCACCTGCACTGAAGTTACAATATACCAGCAAAGCATCAGCAGGACTGCCCTGATTTGGGTCGATATAATACATTCCTGAGACAACAACAGTTAAATAAAAATCAATAACTGTAAGTATAATTATTCACACAGACCAGAATAATACATTTAGGTCCACAAATGAACAATAACATTCATGAGAATGACTCTGACCACTGCTTAAGTTAGGATGACTGAGCATCAACTCTAAGCAGGTGGTGGCTGGATGCTCCTTAGTGCCATCTGGAGGATCTATGAAGAATCGCAGGTCTTGCTGAAGGGAGTCTAGCAGGGTCTTAAGAAGTGGATAGTTGGACTTGTCGGAGAGGTACATGAGGTCCTAATTTGTGTGGAAAATACAAAAAGCATTGTCACACAGCAATTAAGTTAACACCTGATTAAATATGTTATGTTATACAATGAATGGATTCTGAGCAAAAACATTTGAAATCCTAAAATCACTTATCAGCTGCTTACTTTTAGCTGAGTCAGTGTTAGGTTCAGAGATAAGCCCGGTGGACCTGGAAGACCTGGTGGACCCTAAAATAAACACAGTTACAGTTACTACAGCTCATACATTAATGTCATGATTCATGTTTTATATACATCACTTAGTGTCAAACTCACAGGAGGTCCTCTCTTTCCTTTTGGACCAGCAAGTCCTGGATATCCTTTTAAACCCTGAATAAATCACATTTCATTATCAACAGATGTTAACTGCAAAAGTAAACTAGATAAGAGAACAATGTGTGTTTAACCCTGTATTTAAATGTTTGTTCCAAACCTTTTCTCCAAACAGGCCCTGTGGAGTGAAGAAATGGACATAGTAAATAGCTAACTTCAGTATCATTCGTGTATAAAAGTGTCTAATGTTTTTTTTCTTGGATCTGATCATTTAATAATTCATAATTCATTTTATATAATTCAATCTTCAAATATTTACTTTATCCTAAATATACACTGCTGTCTTTTTTTTGTTTTGAAAATTAATGCATACTTTCAGCAAGGACGCATTCAATTGATTTCTTTGATATTTATATTGTTACACAAACTTTCAATTTCAATTAAAAGCTGTTCATTTGAAGGTTTTATTAATCAAAGAATCCTGGGGAAAAAAAACATCACGGTTTTCATAAAAATATCAAGCAGCACAACTGCTTTCAACATTTGATAACATTAAGAAGAAATGTTTCATGAGCACCAAATCAGCACGTTGGAATAACTTCTGAAGATCATGTGACTCATAAGATGAGAGTAATGGCTGTTGAAAAATTAGCTTTGTCATCACAAGAATAGAACATTTTAAATTGTACAAATATTTTACAATATTATGCTTTTTACTGAATTTTTGATTAAATAAATACAACATTCTTGAGTTTGCTTTCAAAAGCTTTAAAAAAATTTTGAACAGTAGTTTAAAAATAAGATATTTTAAATTGCCAATTCAAATAAATAATAATATAATAATAACTTACCGGCATCCCTGGTAGACCTGGAGTCCCTCTTTGACCTGTTGGGCCAATATCCCCCTAAAAAGAGGCATAAATTCTTCTATATTCTACATGCCAACAGTCTCATTGTACATTTACATGCACATCTAAATACTGTATATCAACCTGCTCTCCCTTCAGCCCCTGTCTCCCTTTTTCTCCAGTTAGGCCCTGCTCCCCCTGAAATAAACCAATAGACAGAAGTCAGACACAACAACTAACACTTTCAGTATTTATGCACACAAAATACTTTTCAGTTTCTTCTAGCATTTGATTAAGATGAATGAAGGTACCTTCAGTCCATCTCCCCCTGGAGGACCAAGTGGCCCAAGTTCCCCCTTCTCTCCCTATAGACAGAAAGAAGAGTAAGCCTCAAGGTTCTCAGTTTTGTCAGTTCTAATATGACATTTCCATTAAAGCCCCAAACCTCAAAGCCTTTTTCACCGCTCTCTCCTTTCTCGCCTCGAATACCTGGTAAACCCTGAAACAATAAATGTAGACCACTGATGAATATTCTCATCGTCATATATATCATACGTACATTACCCATATGTATTCATTTACATATTGTCCTGGTCTGCCAGGAGGTCCAGTCTTTCCCATTGCTCCTTGTTGGCCCTGTTACACATCAAACAAAAGCTGCTTATGCAGTAATTTGTGATGAACATCATACCTTTCCAGGTTAAGCAGCATTTAAAAATGACTAATTAATAAATAAGTACCTTCTCCCCTCTAGGTCCTCTGAGACCCCTCTGACCAGCTTTTCCCTTTTTCTCCTAACAGTCAAAGAATAATTTAAATGGTTCTGTTAATGCTGGAAATGTTTCCCCACAAACACACACACACAAAAAAAACCTTAACACTGTTCTTACTCTCTTCCCAGCATGCCCAGGTTTTCCAGGAGGTCCATCTAGACCATCATTTCCCTGAAAAATCAGAAAAGTATATATACAGTAAGACTGATTGTTACAGTGATTAGTCGTAATATTTTCAGAAATTAACAGGGCAACTAGAGAAGGAAAAAGTGAATGTTATGATATCAGATCGCAAATTCAATCCTAACATATGATGAATAAAGAGATTTAGATCACTCTGACCTTCTGACCTTTCGGTCCATCCCTTCCCTGAGGCCCAGATTTGCCACTTGGACCCTAAAACATTAATAATACATAATAAAACAGAAATAATACATAATTCCCAGTCTTCAGATGGTGAAAAGATATCACCATATTCATTGCAGAATGTTCCTTGATATTAAAATCACACAAATACTGACTTGTGGCCCTGGTGGGCCAACAGGGCCATCAGCTCCCATTTCTCCTGGATGTCCCTGGAAATAACAGCACAATGCAATTAAATTCATAAATACATTTCTGAATTTGGATCATATGCAAAGAACATTAAAATATTGCTATTTAACATAATATGACTAAATATGAAAAAAGTTTGGACAATATTATCTTGAAATTCTACCTCATTTCCTAGTAATGCAGAGGGTCCTTTGTTACCAGAAAGGCCCGGTGGTCCCTAGACAAGAGACAATCATCAGCTGACATCAAGCCTGATTTTAGACACTCGTTATAAAAATTCTTCTTTAATTTAGAGTCTCACCATCTGCCCTGGAGGTCCTTGTCTTCCTGGTTCACCTTTAGGTCCCTCTTGTCCCGGCATACCCTTTGGACCCAATAAGCCCTCGGGGCCTCTGGGACCCACGGCTCCCTGCAATATCAGTATTATTTATCTGCTGAAAATCTAGCACTGTAACCGGGATTTACCTTGAAATGGTTAGCCGTACTAACCTGAGGTCCTGCCTTCCCCATAACCCCTTGTAAGCCTCTCTGCCCAGCTATTCCCTGTAGATGAAACAAAAACATAATGACTTTAATTTGACATTGAGAGGTTCCCCTCAGTTCCTGTAATCTTATATAGCAGCCAATATATATGCAAAAAAGGGCAGTGAGAGAAATGCAGCATCTCTTGTCTTGTTCCCAGTTCACAATTCAAATGTTATTTTACCCAAACTGTTGTATCATGGAAAACAGTCATTGATTTTACCCGATTGCCTTGATCTCCAGGATGGCCAGGTGCCCCAGGTGATCCAGTTTCCCCCTTATGAAACAAAGAGCAGGTCTGTTACATTAAGAAATGCATAAGAGTAATCCTGATCTATTACAAGGAAACTTGATGAAAGAAACCTGAGGAAGAAAAGGGAGCAATACCTTTGGGCCTGGTAAACCATTTGCTCCTGGTGGTCCCCGAAGGCCTATCAAACCCTGCATTAAAAGCCAACTTATAAACTTAACCAACCAACTGACTCCAAAAGCGTGTTTCTCGTCAAAAACTACAATCATGTAAGTTGATTTAGGTGCATCTTATATAAAAATCATACCTCTAGACCCATCAAACCCGATGGACCAGACTTTCCCATCAATCCATTCTGACCCTGGTGAAGAGACAATCATTATTCTACTACATATTAACAGTGCACAATAGTTAGGTTGATCTGTCCAACAGAAATGGGGTTTGCTCAGTAGGATCACTAACTTGTGGTCCAATGTAGCCTTTATTCCCCTTCAGTCCTCTCTCTCCTCTGTCCCCCAAAAATCCAGATGGGCCTTGTCGTCCAGAGAATCCTCGATGTCCAGGGCCACCCTGTTTGAAGAAGAATACAGTTAATTCACTTTGTGTAGAAACTGTTCATAGTATAGACCTTTACAGCTCATCTAATGAAATATTACTTAGTATTGTGCAATTATTTTACCTTTTGTCCTTTAGGCCCAGGGTCACCAATATCACCTCGAGGCCCAATACCTCCCTATATATGAAACATCATACTTATTATAATTTATTGTAATGCACTTTAAAAGAACAAGGATGTTTAAGTATAGCATACTGTTGGAGTCTGTAAGATTTTACTTTTTTTTTTTTTAAAGAACTCTCTTATGTTCACCAGGGCAGGGATGTATTCATTTGATCAAAAAAAGCAAATAAAAATGATAATATTGTGAAATATTATTACAATTGAAAAATTACTGTTTTCTATTTCAATCGATTTTAAAACATAATTTATCTTCTGATGGTAAAGTTGAATTGCAGCGCCATTACTCCAGTCTTCAGGTCAAAACATTCTTATTATTATCAGTGTTAAAAAAATAAACAGTTGTGCTGCTTAATATTTTTGTGAAAACGGACGTGGGTATAATACAAAAAATATTTGTAACATTATACATGGAATTTCTGTCACCTTTGAGTCCTTGCTAAATATAAAATCATTGTTTCTTAAAAAACCAATGACCACAAATTAGCATAGTAAGGCTTACTAATGAGGACTTGAAGCTCATGAATCACTGTCACTGACCTCTTTGGCAGTGGTCTGGTGAGCATGCATTCCCTGAGAGCCCGGAGGACATGATCGCACGGTAGCCATTGACCAGGCTTCCACTGGTCCAGGTGATCCCTAAAAATCAAATACCTAGTTAAATCATTAAATTGGAAAAACAATGGAGTGTTAGCGACCGATGTGGTGGGTTGATGGAGGACATTTTTAATCAGTATCCACACTTACATGTTCTCCTTTTTGCCTGTGGCCCCTCAAAACCAACTGGACGGATGGCCCTTACAGCAGAAAGAGAAATAAACTGTATGGTAATTTTACAAAACAAGACGGGGTATAGCTATACTGAATCACACTTTTAACAAAAATATCTGCACTTATGCTAGGTTCCTTATCTCAAAATAGATCATGCCTGTTAAAAAACATACTACAAACCAGAGATCAAGTTGCTAAATTTGGTAAGTGCCACGAAATGAAGAAGTGATTCAGGTCCTCAACAGGATGCCTCCTATAGCAGTTCATTCTGAATAAAAGTGAAATGAACCAACCTGTGGTCCAGCATCCAACAGATCCAGGGTCACATGAAGGCTGGCAATCCCTAAAGAAGAGATTATAAATCAAAGCTTATCCGTGTTATGTAAATGCTTTAGGACAATTGAAAATGCTTTACAAACCTGCCCTCCTTTCTTCCGGTGACCAACCATTCACTTTTCCCGGTGGACCCCTGAAGATAGCAGAATATGATCAGAATGTCAGATTGTAAATTCTCTTAAAATCCTTTGAAAACTATCCTAAAAATTAAATCATCAAAATGAGGGGTACCCACTCACTGGCAATCCAATTGGTCCTTGTTTTCCCTGTGGCCCCCGAGGCCCCTGGCCCCCGGGGGGGCCTGGTTTTCCAGCTGCTCCTTCAATCCCTGGCAGTCTGAGGCCGGAATTGACACACAGAACCGTGGACACCATGTAATGAACAACAATTCCTAAATGCCCCCCCCCCCCCGAGATTCATTTGACATTCAACAGTGCTGACTGCATAAAAAGCACAATGTTCATCAGCATTAAGCAATCAGGTTCTTTCACAATTCATATAAAATATATAGAAATTATTATATGTGCATTTCAATACAAAATACACAATAAACAAATATTATGAAATATTGCAGTTTAAAATAACTTATTATACTTTAATTACTTTCGATGTATTCCATTTTTATTTGCTTCTCAAAAATCTAAATGTATAATTCAAACTAAGGGCTACGTACAGGCAGTCCTCGCAAGCCAGCAGGTCCTGTTTCCCCTTGGCGACCCTAAAGAAATGTTGAAAACATTATTGATAACCTCTCTGAATATGAAAAACAGTGCTATTGAATTATTTAGCTCTATGAATGGAGACGTTACTTCACCTGTGGTCCACGTGGGCCCCTCTCACCAGCCGGGCCTGGTAAACCCTTAAAATGTTAACAAAGTAACAATTGTTTTAGAGAAGAAATGGCCAAAATGTCATAACATTAATGATAATTAAAGGATGACATTCAAATCAACTTACAGGTGGACCTCTTTGCCCTGGTAGACCCAGAGGACCCCTGATGCCGGGTTCACCCTGCAGATGCACATTCACACAATATATGTGACACGACATCCAGAATGATCAGAGAAAAATTCATAGTAAAATATTTACAGCAGAAAGCTCTAACCCTCTCTCCAATGTGACCTGGCTGTCCACGAAGGCCTGTGGCTCCTGGATAACCCTGAGAGCAAGAAGACAGCATATAGAATCAAATCGCTGCTACAAGCCGATCATGAATTTTCATGTCAGTCCGAACTGATTTATGCAGGATAGTGCCACTTACATACATGCCTACAGGCCCTTGAGCACCTGCAATGCCTGGTTTTCCAGTGAAGCCCTGATAACAAACACACACAGTGGTGATATATGTGAATACTATGCATTAATTACATTATTACAGCAATAAAATACTTTGAGAGGCTTACCTTCTCACCAGGAGGACCTTGAGTGCCATCTTGGCCTGGTCGTCCAGGTGGGCCCTAATGAGTGGAGAAACCATGAACTGGTTGCATTTTCAGTAGATGTTAATCAACAAGAATGAAAATGCTTTTGATTTTGAATTTAAATCACAATTCTGTGATGGTTTACTTTTCAAAGTTTGACTACTGTGTAAAATTTTAATTTTTCCACAGTCCTTGTTTGTCCTGTTGTTATGCTCACCTGTGAGCCTGGAGGGCCTTGTTTTCCTGGTTCGCCAATCATGCCCTTCAGGCCCTTTAGATGACAAATATTACAGAAGATATATGATATATGACATGACAAATGAGTGAAAGACTAAAAAAGTCCATAGTGAATATGGTTTGATGTAAAAGGAATACAAATATGTAGGATTCTTAACTATTTCTAGGCTACTAATCTAATTTGTGACATTGACCCTGTTAACTCCTTTTAGAATAAAATGTTCTTTCTTCCACTGAAGCACAAGATGTTCTTTAGATCATTCTTAAATGATACTGGATCACATCATCATCAGGTTTTACACACACTTGCTCATGCAACGCATGTGCTGCTGTCAATAAAGCAAAAATGAGACAAAATAAATACTAAGACATTCTGAAATTCATTCTGATTATTCAATTAAACATCTTACTAAAATTACGCTGACAATTGAATTTGTAAAGGTACCCAAAAATATAAAACAGACACAACACACAAGATATAGATATATGATTCAGTCTACCAGTTTAACACTTACAAAACACATTTCAGGCTCTTGCTGTCATGCTGAAACAGATCATTCCTCCATGACAGAAGGACCAACCCAACAGGATGTTTAAGACCTTGTTAAGTTTAATAGTCTCTGATCTTTCTGACCTCGACATGCCTGTATCAAGTGTTTCTCCTTCTTCTGAGGTCTAATGTTGGTAATAGCTCTTTTAAAGAATCGTCTGCTATCATTACTGACCAGTCTTTACAACAAGCTTATAATAGCAGCAGTCTGCTCTCAACTGACTAATATATCTCATAGAATATTTTGGTTGATGAGAAACATACATTAGGTCCTTTATCCCCTGGGCTTCCAACAGAACCAGAAACACCCTGCAAGACAGATACATAAAATCAACACAATTTCGATTTCTTTCTTTGGTGTAATGTTAAAGCAAAGATTAATATATGATAAATCACTATGACTGATAAAAAAAACAAAAACTTGATATTAAATGTATGAAATGGGAACCTGTGTACCAGGCTTTCCTTCTGGCCCCTCGGCACCAACTGGACCTCGTAAACCCTGCAAAAACAGCAAAGTAAATATGATCAATTCAATAAAACGTGAACCAAATAAATCTGGACTCAGTTTACTCAAATTCAATTTCCCTACCACTATTCCAGGTACACCAGGGGGACCATGTTGGCCTGCTCGACCCTGAGCATACGGAAACAACGTGAGGGAATGTGATCAAATGATACAGGACCACTTACATTTTGTTTACTCATAACACGCAATGTTAAATATCTAGCTTATTCATGAAACAAAACATTTGAATAAACCTGAGACAGAATTTAAAACTGGACATTTAATTAATAAATATTTCTCAAATTAATGGGATTCATGTGAATTTTTCCATTATTGACTTTTTCCTTAAATTGTTATTATGGTAATATAATTTTTAAATGATATATGGATTTTAGATGTATTTGCAGGTAGATGCATTTTCACTGGTGGTCTCAGGATTTTCAGATTTTTATATGAAACAAATAGCTAATTTACTCTGGATCCTCTGAGTCCTGTTCTTCCATTATCACCAGGTTCACCCCTGCTGCCCTTTGTTTCCCAAAAAAAAAAGAAAAAAAAAAAGGAAGATATGTTATTGATTTAGGTGCATATATTTGTAGGACACAGTGAAAGAGCCTTTGGGCAGCATTGTTTTTTAGAGGAGCAATCACAGGTGGATTGATGTAAAATGGTGAGCTACAAGAATGCTTTTGGTGTGATCGTTCCACCTGAAAGTCATAAAGCACTCTGACCTTTTGACCCTCTTTTCCAAGTGTTCCCTGAGGACCTACTTCCCCATTTATACCCTGTGGGGAAAAAAGGGTGAGAGAAAAACAAATGTATTTTGCCAAGAAATCTTATTTTGAACCTCAGTTGTTAAAGATTATGCCATATATTCATATAAAGAATATAAAGTAAGGCATGTCATAGGGAATCTTCTGTGCAACTGTATACCTGGACACCTGGAGCACCTGGCTGACCTTTGACACCAGGTAAACCGGGGAGGCCTGACTGGCCCCTTTCACCCTGTGGACCCATGATCCCTGATGCTCCTTTTGTTCCCTAAAAACATACAGTATAATCATAAATAGGCAATTTCCTGAATCCTCCAATTATGCATTTCAAAGCTTTAGAATTTTTGAATGTATCGTGTTGAATGTATTGTGTGCTGGTGATTACTTTTTTCCCCTTGGGTCCTCTGTCACCCATCTCTCCATCTGGTCCCCTACTGCCCTGAATTTAGAGGAATTAATTATTGAGGTAATACATGTTAAAGGACATACATTTACAAATATTAACTAAAATGTCAAACAAATATACGGTGAGATCTGAATCAGATATCTTACTGTGACACCTGGAAAACCTTTTGGACCTGGATCTCCAGTTGTACCCTAAATGAATGAATGGTAATTATTGACTCCTACCTGAATTCATGCATGTATATGTATATGTATATATATATATATATATAAATAGAGTACTACTGTACAAATCCAAAAATAGATCAACTAGGCATGTTTCCAGCCTGTCAGTACACAGCAGCAACTTGAAATATTGCTGGGTAAAATTTAATGGAACTTTAAGGCCATATTGGTTGTTGAAAGTCTGCTATGTAAGTTGATAATGAATTGTATAAATGTTTCCCTTTAGATTACATTTAATATATTGACAAACAGACTCACCATGGGCCCTTCAATGCCTTGTAGCCCTCTGTTACCTGCTGGACCCTCTGGCCCCTGTCCACAAACAAAAACATCTAGGGCTTCCATTTTATAAACACATAACACATGTAATTGTACATATTCTACATGTACACAGAAAAAGTTTTAAAACTTACCATGTCACCTTTGAGACCCTGTGGACCAGTCTGACCTAGAAGACCCTGTGGAAAAAAACAATCATGACAATGCTTACTCTTGATTGAATATCACAACAGACCCATATTTGTATGTTTTTCTACTTCACTGGGAGTAGGAGTATGTGCATTGCTAGCCTACATGATAAACTTTACCTGTGATCCTGGATCACCAGGTGGGCCTCTGTCTCCCTCGATCCCTCTAGGCCCCTAGGAGGAACAATCAGGACAGGTTTGATATTATTTCAGCTTATGAGCAATCTCTAAGAACAGACTTCATGAAGCAATGACACAAAACAATGTTGCATACCTGAGGGCCTTTCCGCCCCACAGCGCCAGCAGGTCCAGCGTCGCCCTATAACCGCAAAAGTGTTTTGGTTTATAACCAAGTCAAGTCTTTCTTTGATAATTTACTCATCCTCTTGTCATTTCCTAACCCACATAATATTTCAAAGAATATTGGTAACGAAAACAACATTGGCTCTCATTGCCTTCCATTGTATGGGCAAGAAATACAGTGGAAATCAATGGGAACCTAAATGGTTTGGCTACAGTGTTCAAAACATCTTCCTTTATGTTCCACAGTAGAGAGTCAATGGGTTTGGAACAACAGGAGGGTGTACAAATGATAACAATATTTATTTTTGGGTAGAGTGAGTGAAGTGACATGTGGGTAAAGTGACATGTGGCCAAGTATGGTGACCCCATACTTGGAATTAGTGCTCTGCATTTAACCCATCCAAAGTGCACACACACACACCGTGAACACACACCCGGAGCAGTGTAGACTATCCCTTTAAGCAATGAAATTGACACTTGCTTACTGAATTTGTAGTAAGCAATCACTTACTTCAGAGCCATTAACACCTTGTGCACCAACCAATCCTGTAGCACCTGGTGCTCCCTGGCAAGACACAAACACATAACTGAGCATTATTAAGCAGTATCCATAAACACCAGGATAAGGGTGATTTCTCTGTTAATAAGAAGTAATCACTGTCCCCAATTCAGTTTTCCCAAATGGATTTTCTTTTTGGCTATAACGAATATCTACTTTATAGTTCGATATAGTTAGTTATACTTAGAAGAAACACAGTTTGAAGAACTTTATTTTTTCAAGTTTTCACAAGTGTCACGAGCATGATTTATGACTCACCACTGTCCCTGGAGGACCACGTTTTCCATCATTGCCCGGATCCCCCTATGAAAACAACATTCTTTATACTGTCAAGATCAATGTAAAAATACACAAAAATAAATAGTCAATTAAATCAATCACCTTAGGACCAGGTGGTCCAGGAATCCCTTGAACACCTTGTAAACCAATCGGTCCCTTAAAAGAAAAGAAAAGAAAACCATTCATGCATAATATTTACTACAATATAAGAAAGGATACTAACACCAGTTATTATTAATAATGTTTAAAACTAGCAGTTCAAGAATATGAAGTGATTTACTCACTGGAGGACCAGAAAAGCCAGTAAACCCAATTTCTCCTTTTGAGCCCTATTAAAAAAAATTACAGAGGCATAACCAATAATTACACTACAACAATAGAAAATAATGCTTTTTATGGTAGTGTCCCCTCCTGATTCACTAGGGGGCAGTACAGGTGTTGAATTTATATATATAAACAGTACACACAAATTAAATGCATCATAAATACTTCAGTTGAAGGCTTTCTTTACCTTCAGGCCAGTCTGTCCTTTGTCTCCTCTGAGGCCAGGAGCGCCAGGAAAACCCTGCTCATGGAGGCAGAAAACTGCTTTATACTATATTAAGTATATTATAATCCTGTATGAGGCAGTTACAGGGTCGTGCATTTCAGAATATTATGTATCCTCATACTGTACCTCATCTCCTTTCTCACCAGGGGGCGCTGTGTCACCTTTGAAACCACGAGGACCCTTGAGCCACAACCAGACATATACAACATATTGTCTTCTGCAGTTTAAGTTCATAAATTCCACAGCTACAATTCATAGCTTTACCACAATCTATCCAAAAGCCATATTCACACTAGTGTCCCAACTTGAACTTTTACAACAACTACAAAAGCTACTACAGACATCTCATGCCCTTAGTCTTACCTGTAGGCCAGGAACCCCTGGAGATCCTGTCACCCCATCTGGACCTTTCTCTCCGTCTCTTCCTTGAGTCCCTGCTCTGCCTCGAACACCCCTTGGTCCAATGCCACCCTATTATAAAGTGTTTGCTTGTACCTAATTCCTGTAGTCACTTTGCATAATTCTGCACCAGTTTTTAAAGGTTTTGGGGACAGTAAGATTTTTTTTTTGAAAGAAATTAAAACTTATTTATCAAAGATGCATTAAACCGATCAAAAGTAAATACTTTTACATTGTTACAATGCTGTGCTTTTGAACTCTCTATTCATCAAATAATTTTGTAAAAGAAAAAGGAAAAGTATCGTGGTTTCCACAAAAATATTAAGCAGCACAATTGTTATGAAAATTGATAAGAAATACTGCTTGAGCACACATAGAATGAAGGATCGTGTGACACTGAAGACTGGAGTAATGGATGCTGAAAATTCAGCTTTGCCATCACAGGAATAAATTACATTTTAACATGTTAAATAGAAAACAGTTACTTTAAATAAGAATAGTACTGAATTTGCTGCATTTGTCATCAAATAAATGCAGCTTTGTTTAGTATAAGAGACTTATTTAAAAAAATATTTTAAAAATCGTATTGACCCCAAACCTTTGAACAGTAGTGTACCTCATAGTAACATTTAACTGTTGCTGAAGATACCATTGAACTCTCATTGCTATTATGAACACACACCCACATACATACCCAGACACACACAAAAACAGAAATATTGTAATGAATAGGTACCATTTCGCCTCTTAGGCCTGGTGGTCCTGCCTGACCTGGGTCTCCAGGCAACCCCTTCAGGAATAAAACAATTAAGCACAGTACTGTATATACCAAATCAAAGACACTCTAATCTGTCTGTAACCATTTCATCATTCATCATACTACAGTAAACCGCACTAGTCAAAGATCTACAATGACCCCCAATATAGTTGGAGGTCATTGTAAAATTCTTTCATACCCTGCAACACAGGTTCTCTAACAATTCAGTCTTCATTAAAAGTGTTCTGTGTGTTTGAGTGTACTCACAGGTAAACCAGGTCTCCCCGTCTCACCCATTGGTCCAGGGTGTCCTGTCTGTCTCTGCAGGACATTAGAGGGAAAGGGTTTAGTGAGAGACCACATGCATATACTATATTGACGTTTTGCTAATTTATTCGAATTTCAAATACTCACTGGCCATCCAGCTGCCAGCAACTGGTAAAAAGATGTTCTCTACAAAAATAAAATTAAATAAAAACATACAAAATATGAAATATTGCCTTACCAACTAACTGAAAAAAGTGTTACGATGAATTACAAAAATCACTAAAATGAAAACTAAAATAAATGAAAACTAAGATAGAAATAAAAATGACAAAAGCATATAACAAAGTTACTAAAACTAAAATTAAAATGAACAATGAAAATATAAAAAAAATACCAATACCAAAAATTGCTTATATTTATTTAAAAACATTTTTTTAATGTATTGAGCGGAGCTGTGCTGTCCTTCTTGCAGCAGGGGTTGGAGCGAAGGCTGTCTCCCTGCACCCTTAAAGTTCATGTCGCCGCGATCGCTTCTAACCACGACCCCGTAGAAGGGAAGTCACTGGGGAAGCATGACCTGGTCGTCAGATTCCAGGGGGGCGAGAAGGTTAAATCCTCCACGGGCCCCCTCTATACCTTCTTGGGACCTGAGTCTGGTGCTCACCGCACTACAGCAGGCCCCGTTTGAGCCTTTAAAGGCAGTGGAGCTGAAGTTCCTCTCAATGAAGACTTTGGTCCTGCTGGCATTGGCCTCCATCAAGAGGGTAGGGACCTGCACGCATTTTCGGTCAACGATTCGTGCCTAGAGTTCGGGCCGGCTGATTCCCAGGTAACCCTGAGGCCCCGGCCCGGCTACGTGCCCAAGGTTCCCGCTACTCCCTTCAGGGATCAGGTGGTGGACCTCCAAGCGCTGCACTCGGAGGAGGCAGACCCAGCCCTAGATTTTCTCTGTCCTGTCCGAGCCTTAAGGTGCTAAGTAGACCAGACGCAAAGCTTCAGGACCTCAGAACAGCTCTTTTTCTGTTACGGAGGCCGGCAGAAGGGGAAAGCCGTCTCAAAGCAGAGGATGGCCCACAGGATAGTGGATGCATCACCCTGGCTTATCAGGAACAGGGTGTGCCCTGCCTGTTCAGGTTGCGAGCTCACTCAACTAGATGTGTTGCATCCTCCTGGGCGCTGGCTTGTGGTGCCTCACTGACAGATATTTGTAGAGTTGTGGGCTGTGCGACCCCCAACACGTTCACTAGATTCCATAGCCTTCATGTAGAGCCGGTATCATTTTGTGTTCTCACCTCAAACGGGTAGAAGTACTGAGGGGCCCTGGCTTCGGGTCGGCTTGCAAAATCACTCCAGAGAGTCCTTACAGTAGACCTGTTGAGTTCCTCTGTCCCCTCGGCAGCCAGAAGTGGCGGAGCGTCCGGCGCCAGGCCTTCACTCGCTGAATCATCGAGAACCGGTAGAAGGCTGGGTTCCATATGTAAGACCCAAGTGGATCTCATATGTGTAAAGTCCACGGTATAGCCTTGAGCCCGTGTTTCCCCGGCAGACTTCTGCCATTCCAAGAGGGTTCAATCACCTCCATTCTCCATATGCACCTAAGGGATGTCCATAAGTGTATTGCTTCCGAAAACCTCCTTCGGGAAGGTTCGAGCTTCCGTACCGCCCCTGTTCCAAGTAGAACGGGACGTGCTTATTTATTTTATTGTTTTGTGACTGTTTAGGCTGTCTCAATTGACTCATTTACTCCCACATGTGGCATTCACTATGTAACGAATATTAAATGACCAAACAAACAAGTGGTTTCAGACCCAGCATATGCATGAATGCATAAATACAATTCAGACCGCATACGAGAGATGATGGGAAGCTCTGTACCTGACTGGTGTTAATAGGGGAAAAAAAACGCCTCAACATCAAATCCTCAATCTAAACTCTTGTAACACTTAATGCCTGTATGTTTTAATTCCTCTCTATAAGAAACACAAACAAAAAGAGTGCTGAAAGGCATTTCTTCTTCTCCTGTTCAAATAGAGGAGAAGAACTGAGAGACAGTGTACGCTGTCTCTGCAGTGTGGCCTAGAAAAGCGGAGGCCTCGAACCCACATAGACACACAGTCTCTGTCACACTGATATTAAATCACCCAGTCTGCCTCCGCTTTATACAACATTTGTCTTGGCAAATGCTCAATTTGGCAACAGGGCAGAATTCGGCTCACTGCTGGTCCAGTGAAGGTGAGTTTGAGAGAAGTTTGGGAATCGGACCTCCCAGTGCACCTCCCAGTGCCTGCCACATGTCCCACTGAAACAGAGGGATCTAAACAGCTGTCAAAACCTCCTCACAACACTGCAACCATTCTACAGAGTGCAACCTGGGTAAACAGCAAAGCACCATCAGCACAAACAATGTCTGTAAGTGTTCAGTTTATAATATTTCAATGACAAATCATTCCTAATCACCACTGAATACAGAGAATCAGTCCCATTCAGCCACATCCATCTAAACACGACATATGCTATGGGGCAAATTATATAAATCAGAGATGAAACAGATAGAAAGGCTTTTTCCTAAACCTTTTTTATCATTGATCATAGTGAAAAAATCTGAGAAAAAAGGTAAAAAAAAAAAATATTTAACCCCTTAATTGTCACTCACATTTTTGAACATAGACATGAATGAAAACATTTTGTAACATGATTTTGATGTACCATTTTCATGGTAATGCAATGTCTGATTTTAAAATGGTTTTCAAAGGATGAATTTTGAGATTTTAAGTTTTCAACTGATATATAATTTCTGATAATTTCTAAAGTGTGATAGAGAAAAAGGCAACGAAGAAGTAAACTTAGGCGTCCCACAGAGGGGACGGGTGACAGTTTAAGAGGTTAAACGTCATTTATTTAATAAAAATGACATGCAGTGAAGATTTACATAGAAAATTGTGATAATCATTTTTGCCAAAAATATGTACAATTGACTTCATTTTCCTAAACAATAGCCAAATTATACATTACACCATATGAAATCTGACCTTCCATATTGAAGCACTTAAATAATTTCCACAATGAACGGGGCTAAAATAAAATTCACATACAGTAATGACTTTTTCATACAAATAATCAAATCAAATCTAATCAAATTATCCCTCAAGTGAAAGTACTTAAAATTGTGAAACCTGAAAAAAATATTAAAACCCAATACAAATCACAAAACGTCTTTGAACGTACATAAAGTCTCACTCTTTAAGAAAGGTACAACTCCCTCACCTACCACCCATGGCTCAATATACACACTCACGACTCCTCTTTGGAGGACTAAACTCATCCATCATGTTTGAGGATTCTGCCAAATGATGATGAAAAAACAACATTTAGATATTCTCCACACACACACACACACACTGTGCGCGCACACACACACACACACACAACATTAAATAATGCCAAGTTGCAGCTGCACAATCATAATAAGCAGATATTCACAACCGTTTTGAGTTCTGAGAATCTACAAGGAGGTCAAACCTGAGGTTTTACAATTATACTTAAATATATGCTCAAAAATAGAGAGTCACAAATAGAGAGAATACAAGGTCTGGCAGGAACCATCCAGCAGTTTGAGAGACACAGGGCGGTGGCTCACTGCTATATATTCATGTTTGGTAGGGATGGGCAGGATGATCGACTAATTTATCTAGATAGAGAGAGAGCAGGCGGCTCCTTGTGCTTTCGTATCGCTCTCACGGTACTTTGATGTCATACAACGATCGGTCTGCGCAGCGCCTCTTCATGTCAAAGGAAACGAATGAACACTCCTAATATGTGCGCGTATTTGCATCGCTTTGACTGCTCTCAGTAGAACCCACCTTTGACAATTGACCAATCGTTGATTATGTACAATGCCTGCACGCTATTGGTCAAACTACTTTTCGATCATTACCTCCAGCAAGTATGAAATCAAGAAAACAAAACCGGGATATTTTAGGCAATATACAAATCCTGGCCAGGTCATGTCCCGTAAAAATGGCACGTACGGCCAACCTAGGGAAGCCTAAGCTATAAGAGATTTACCAGCTAGATAGACAATTCTCCAGAATATGGCGTATTAAGGCCTACCTTAAATGCAGCCCAATCCTCCTCTGTGTTCCTCCAAAGGTAGAGGACTGGGAGTCCTGGTGGACCTGGAGGTCCTGGTATGCCTCTTGTCCCATCTGCTCCTTGGTCTCCTTGAGAACCCTGGAACGACATACAGGTACAAATCAGTGTGATCCCATAATCACCGAATATTATAATGTAATGTAAATTCCTTACCTTATCACCCTTGTATCCAATATAGCCCCTTTTGCCAGCGCACCCCTGTGCAAACAACAAAAGCAATCTTAAACCGAGGGCCCTGCATATGAAGAATATTTATGGGACTTTGCTGTGGTTAAATGCTTTTTATAAATGCCAAAGTGCAAAGCTACTGTCATCAACCATCAAACTTAGTTTATAGAGGATTGGTTTCCATGTTCAAATTTAAGCATGGAAATCAAGATACAGTAGAAGACTTTGAATCTCGAGTCAATTAATATTTATAGGTCCATGCCCTTTTTAATCTTATGTATGTTACGTAATGTGACACTCTTAGACATGCCAATTTGTAGAGTGCTGCCAAACCTCTAACCTTCTGCAAAGTGCACATTTAGCACTACAGCCTTATATTTGGGTCTCATAGTGAAAGGCTATCATTCAGAAAAGGGCAGATGTAGTAATGTTTGGTTATAGATGTGAAACATATTCAAAGGAATGCTCGTCTAAACTCCATTAAAAGATGTAAAGATTACATGACATTCAGCTTTCGGCAATTATGTATTTCAAATGACCAAATTAAGTTTGAATACATAGTGAGATTTAATGTGCAATTTAGCAATTTAATGTGACTTCAATTCAGTATTTTGTTTCTTGCTCAAACAACAAACACTGTATGTTTTGCAAACTGAAAACTGGGCACGTTTTCAGTTCCAACAGACAGGAGGAGGGGGGAAACACAGCTACTGTAAATCACAAAAGACATGACATATTTTTAATTTGCACTAACATCATAGTAGCTACTTGTTTTAGTTTCAATTTTTTTCTTAAGACTGAAAAGCTGAAGTTTTCCATCCTGGAATACTTGATTCTGATTTGTCAAATCACAGCATTCAGTGGCTAGATAATTCCTACAAAATATTTCATTGGTGAAGGGTGAAACCGTTCCCCACACATATTTTGTATATGGTTCAAGTTTTTCATGCAAATTTGCCATGTTGACCAACGGAATGAACCTTGGTTTGAAAGTGACTTCTATGTGAGCGGAGCTTTGTGCATCACTAAACTATTGAGAGTGGGCCATTTTTTGCTGATGAAATTTCACTAATGTGACTGTGCCTTCAGTCTGCTTCCAACTGAAAATGATGCTACTTTCACATATATCGTTTCATACAAATGCAACTGTGTCCCAGTCATCACAGGTAGTGCAAATGGCTTCAGTACTGATTTTAGGTTACTGGAATTTTGTTGTAATGTTCATCTTATTGCTTGGCCAATAGTTTTGTACATTCAAACGGACTATTTTTGAAAGAATATACAAGTAAAATGATAAAACTTTTACATTAACTCCTTTAATTCATTCGAATGTACTTATTTCTATACATTATCCCTCTGAAAAGAGATTCACCACTATAATTAACTTAAGTTTGTTTTCTATGGCATGTATTGAAATGATACTATGCATATAAACTTCTATTTTTTTTCAAGTTTTTGGATTCAGATTCAAATTTGGCACATATTATTGGAAGAAAATCATGGAAGAGCACATGATTTCATAAGGATTTAATTGTGGTAACTCACTGTTCTCCCTGGTGGTCCAACAGGCCCTGGAGGTCCACTGAGGAGCCGGTATCTCCTTCCATCCATGCCTAACATAACATCACCATGTTTAAATGCAACTTTTTTCTTGCTTGAGTGCTTGTAGTCAGCTTGTCCTTTGCTATCTACTTTGAAGCCCTTTGAAGGAAGTAAGAAACCTTCTTCAATCAGCTGGTTTAACTCAGGATAGACTGTAGGCCTGACCAGATCCTTCTGACCAGCTGATGTCTTCACATTCAAAATAGAATCCAGGTCAGCAATGTCCCCAGAGGGCTTCAAAGGGAGCCGCTCAAGACGGCCTCCACCCAAATCTGCTTTCAGTTTTTGAGAGGTGAAGTTCTCCTCTGATGATTTGAAGGTGGTGGACTGGATCTTTTTTTCACCGGTGTCCTTATACCTGCTATGTGTGCTGACAGCGGGAGACGTGAGAAGGTCAGACTCGTCCACCACTACAAAGCCACGAACCGAATGCTTTGAAGTTCTGTTCAAATCAGACGACATGTCCCATTCACTACGAAGATCTTCATTCTTAGAAGAGACACTGGAGTTCTGGAAGAGAACAAAAATAAGAGATAGAACAAACAAGATACATTAACAAAATGCTAAGGGGATAATCCATTAAATATTTCAGAGCAAAAACATGCCATACTCATTAATCATTTGTAATCCAGTTTAACCGGGTATAATGTTGCACTCAGGGTATTTAAATCATTTTATTGTTATCCATTTCAGCACAAACTGTTTGCACCCTATTCCCTAAAGTCGGTGCTGCTTAACTGGTACATATTGTGTACATTTTTATTGATCATGGCAGCAGTTATTCATCTAATTATGGAGAAAAGCATCCAAAACATCCAGACAGGATGGAGTAGAGCACCCTTTTTGCATTTTCATTTTAAACCAAAAACAAGTGACAGATGATCACCAAATCAGGTACCATAAAAATGAAGTGCATATTGCACAAAGCAGAAAAAAACGATCAATTGCGATAAGGCAATGGCCTACACGTGATTCTGAGCTCAGAGACCCAGAGGCTCCATCCTACTGTCCTCCTCTCTTTCTCTAACAATAAGCTACAGAGAAAGAGCAGTCAGGCACTTAACACTGTAAGGCGGCTGCCTCAGATGAGAGGGACACTTGATCCTCTCAAGGGTGACACAGCTCCCCAAATAATTGTTTTACCCTCCTCAGTGCTACAGGTTACATCTTTGGCTGGAACTGTACCGAACACTGGAACAACTCCTGTGAGAGAAGCTGGAGCAGAACCAGATGCTACAAGACACAATTACACTTTGTTCAGAAGATCAGCCAGTGGGATGTTTGAGAGGAAGTGAGTAGATGCTCTGCATATTCCATGTTAAAGGTTTCAGTTGCTATAGTTTCTACAATAAACACCAAAAATGCTACTCCATTTTACTCATACTCAATTGTTCAAAAGTTTGGGTTCAGAAATGAATTCGGGTTTCAAATATTAATAGAAAATCTATCCTAATTTAAAGACAACAAGTTGATCAAAAGACTGAATCCAATATTTGGTGATAATAAAGCGTAACAAGAGATTTATAAGCTATTTTTATAGGCCAGTCATTTTTGTGACTTTGTGCCATTTCGTACCAGATAAAACCATTTTAAAACAAACTTCCTGGTTAAACATTTTTTCAAATTTTATTTAAAATTGACAAAATGATCCACAAATTAGTGCATAAGCTCGGATCAAAGAGGCCGAAGATCAATCAGTTTCTTAAAGAAATAGAAAAATCTACCCTAATTGAAAGAAAACATTGAATTGACAAAAAGATGATATATTTGGTGATATAGTTTAAAAATTGATAAGATATTTTTGTAGGCCGGTCAGTTTTGACCAGGAACACCACAAGTGTAACAAGGTGGGGGAAAAGTACAAAAACAATCCAAAACATTTTGGGAAGTAGTTATACCCTGTGTGAACAGGTAGCAGGTTTTTGTCCAGTGCGATAACATTAACTACCATTTTCAGGAAAAAGCTTCTTCTGATCAAAATGACCCGAACACAGCATAAGGGTTAAGCAAAACATTTTACAAAAATAAGTTTGCAAGGCTATAGAGACAATGTTTAAAATTAAGTTAAAAAGTTTTTTTTTCCTGGTCGTCAAACTGCAATAAAATACACCTTTAAGCAGGTGTGAACAACAACATCTGTGTGAACCCCAGGGAAACTACTGTAACTTCATACATCTACTGAAATTACCCAGGGACAAGCTGTTGAACAGTCACAAAAATTACTTTGAAAAGTGAAGCTAGTTCTGGAAAAAGCTTCAGTATTGTTTGCAGATATCACTTGTTTTTTAAAATTCGTCATGCAATTCATTTAAAACATTTACATGTATGACTTATGAGTCCAAAAGTGTCCAGACACTTGCTGAGTTCATTGGCCATTACACTGTCATTTGTGGTTTACCATAATTTATTTATATTCTATTTAACAATGACACTTCTGGTTAGATGCAGTTTCATTGGCTTTGTACTGCACTTGACAATATCAATAAATCTGAATCAAATTGAAAGTCTATAATGCTAAAGATCCAAAACTGAAAGCGACCGAGACATCAATATCAGATAAAGCATCTGCCAGTGAGAAGGTCGTAAATACTAACTCAGTTTGGAGGTTTACAGATATAAACAAATGTTTCACAGAGACTGGAAAATGATGAAAGCACAATGTCAGAGTTTGGAACGCAAGGCCCTGGGCAGAATATTATCAGTGTTCATCACAGCTGACCCAACAGTGAATAATGAAAGAGAGACGCCATAAATCATGGTTAAGACACAGGTATGAGGGAAATCCTTGCAGGTCATTTGTTGAGGAACCCAGCACGGCAAATCTGACACTCCCATTAAGAAAGTCACCTGGAACATTTTTGTGGATCATCAGAAAGGAAATCAGGGTGCAATTGGCAAAGAAGAAGAACACTAGATAGTATTCAGTTTACTTGGCTACTAATGACCTCAGCATCTCAGGTCAATCAGATTATCTAGACCAAAACACTCACTTAACATGTTAAGATCTCCATAACCTCCATTCAAACTGCAGTTTCCAACCCATTTACCCTTTTAGTTTAACCCTGTTCAGTAAGTGAACATGTTCATGGGAAAGTCTCCATTACTTACTAATCTCTAAACTCACCTTTCTGAAAGTTTAGACATGTCAGCTTATACAAGAGCTGTCTAAACTCAATACAGTGTGATAATATACATTTGCACTTTTTGCCTTTAGAATACATAAGCAGATAATTCAATAAAACCAGATCATAAAACAACTTTTAATATATATGTTTTACAGAATTCTTGCGCAAACATCCAAACAAAATCTGACCATCTAATAACGAATAATGAATTGAAGCACAGTTAAAAGGAAAGACATGTATTTGTTTCCTACCATGGCTTTCCATTTGCCCTCCACATTCATTCCAAGCAGGAGCAGATCTAGTACAAGGTAACATCCCATATAGACACAGCACACCATGATTGCTGGAGATACACACTGCACCACAGTCTCTGTATCCCTGCTAAAGATCCCAGACAGTGCAAGCTTTCTCCAAGTGCCCTCCCAGAGAGAGAGAACCTCCCAGACACAGGAGCTGTGCCCAGGCTTCACACACTCAAGCCAACTAAGCCTTCAGGCAGCCATTAAGGTGAACATCACCCAAATAAAATGTGCAACATCCACTTGTCCTATTTGTGTCCCATTTGAATTATGTCTGCAGAACAAAATGGGATATTAGGTCATCTTGAGGGTGACCGAGGATATACACCACTGTTCAAAAGTCATGGGTCAGTAAGACTTTTTATATTTATTTAACTTATTCATTATGAAACAAATCCCTTATTTTCACCAATGCTGCATTTATTTGATCAAAAATACAATACAATAAAAATATTAATAATGTGAAATATGATTACAATTTATTTAAAAAACTGTTTATGGTTTTAATATATTTTAATATTTAATTTATTCCTGTGATGGCAAATAGGCATGCTCAAGTCTTCTGTCACATGCAACATTACAAATGTCTGAACCTTTTGAACCTTTGTAATCTTGGCTTCAATTAAGAAAATGGGTTGAAACCAATGTCTTTTAAGTTGGGAGAGCTTAAAGCTGCTGAAAGTGTTTTATCCAAGAATAAAAATTCTGTCATCATTTACTCACCACCACGTCTTTCCTTAAGACTTGCTCTCTTCCGTGGAACACAAAAGGAAATGTTTAGCAGAATGTTCATGTTGCTGTTTTCCATACAACAAAAGTCAATCGTGAGCAAAAGGTACAAAAATGTCAAAAAACGCACCATAAAAGTGCTCCATATGACCCATGCACTATATTCCAATATTCCTTCTGTGACTAACAGAAAGCTAAAACACACTCCACTGCAGCTCTCAAATCTCATTTGGCCAATTCTGAATACGAAAATTGGTTATGAGACACATGAACCAATGACGTTTGGCATTACTGAAGTCAAACCTTTGACATGCTATATTATCCATGACAATGTGAACATGAATGGCATTTGAAAGCTACAGTGGTGAAGATTGCCAATGGCTAAATTTCTGTTTTTCCACAAACATAGAGACTGGTTTCAAAAGACTTGGAATATGAGTCATATGGGCTGCTTTCATGAGCTTAATAGCTTGATAGATAAGAGAGACAAAGAGGACACATGCTTGGAAACTTCATATCAGACAATGTCAGTTTTACAACCAAATTAGAAGCTACTTTAGATTTTACATAAACATAAAGGTTTTCTCCTTCACTGCGGAACCGTGACAAATAGAAAACACATTCAGACAACTAAAGCCTGCCGAGACTGACACACACGCACACAAAAGCAGCAGAGAAGAGACAAATTTATGAAAGCACTGGTGAACCATCAATTAGAAATGACAATTTGTTCCAGAAATAAACTTGATGAGGTTGGTTTAATTCAAAGCAAGTTTTTAAGCAGACATCCAGCTCAAAGAATCAAAGCAGTGGGATGCTGCGTGACCATGAGGTCATTAAAACAGAGAGGATTAGTGGTAATGGCTGCCATAGTAACAGAGGTAACTCAAGGAGATCAATCACAGATGAAGACTCTCTTGCCTGACTTTCCTGTGGGACCCTGACTCTGAGGTTTTCACAATTTCACTGGCGGTGGGTGTTGGAAACCATGATTCCACATAGCCTAGTTAATCAAACAGCAGAAACCACAAGGAATAATGGGAGATGGTCTTTTCATCTGACATATTCAGTGTGCACGTATCTACCATGGGGTTCATAAGTCAGAGACCAAAGTGAAAAATCATTTTAGCATTTATTTCTCATCAGTTCTTTTATTACAAATTGCATTATTTAAAACTGTACATTATTTGATTGAAAGTTCCACATGACTTTTTAATGTATTGGTTATAGATATTAGGTATGTATTTATAATATCAACAACAACAAAACCTAAATCTTACAACTTAATGTAGATTTAGCAGAAAGATTTTCGCCTAAAAATCTATTAAAGGATCCCAGGATTTTAATGTGGACTTTTAGACCCCACTGTATGCATGTTTATGAAATCATGAGAATATCCAAGGCTGAATATTAAAGGGGTCATATGATGTTGCTAAAAATAACATTATTTTGTGTATTTGGTGTAATGAAATGTGTTTATGCAGTTTAAGGTTAAAAAAACGCATTATTTTCCACATACTGTACATTATTGTTTCTCCTTTATGCCCCGCCTTTCTGAAATGCGCCGATTTTTACAAAGCTCATCGGTCTGAAAAGCGAGGTGTGCTCTGATTGGCCAACTATCCAGTGTGATTGGCCGAATACCTCAAGAGTGTGACAGAAATTTTACGCCCCTTACCATATTGTGATGACGTTTCCTGGAGCGACAAGACAAACCCAATAAAACCCATTATAAACGAGCCATTTGTTGCATCCAGTATGGACATAATTACGGATTTTAATGACTTATACTGTCTTTTTACGCGTTGCATCACGCCGCGTAAACATAAAACCATGTCTGCATTTGTGATCTGAGAAATGACAAACAACAAGCGCTACTCTACACTGCCCAAAACTACCGTTTTGAATCATCAGTGGCAAATCTTTAAATATGAAAACGTACCTACAGACTGTGAGTCAGAACAGCCAGCATTGTAGTCTACTCTCCGAGGATCAGGAAACAGTCCTCCATAAAATGTGCTGCAAGTAGTTTTGCTATCGCAACGAAACACACAGCGTCTTCATGCATTCCACATGGCGGCGGCGGTGGCAGCAACAATAAATTTACGTCTTCTTTCTTTGCGTGAACATTTGGGCGGCATTATGCAAATCTTCCCACATCGTGACGTAGACATGTGGGGGCGTGTTTAAACGAGGCGTTTTAGGAGGGCGTGGATGAGTCTTAACTTTTATAAAGAATATCTCTTTGGGTTTGAGACTTTAGTCTTTGCAACTTTAGGGATCTTATCTATTCACAAACAGCTTGTAACACTCCAAAGAGAAAGGAAAACTTGAAATCGCATCATACGACCCCTTTAAATAAAACTTCACACTTAACCAAAGTTTATATCTTCTTTATGACTTATTTTAGCTTCAGAAGGGTGCACTAAATTACAGTGCAAAGATCATAATTACATGTCTAACCTTTATGAGGCCAGAATAAATGGATGACAGACAAACATTGCCAAGAACATTTCCATGCTGTGCTGGCGGACATGTGCAGAACAGAACTCCCACACTTCCTCATTTACATATATACTCCATAAACGAATGATCAAGAGTTAAAACAAAACTAAATTTAAGATTAGATCTGCCACATTTTAGAACATTATCCTGAGGAGGTTATTGTGTTAAGTGTAGCAGTATTGTCATCTAGTAGTTTGTCAAACCCTGGTTAGCTGATAACAGGCAACATTATGTAAACTCAGCCTCAATTACGCCTCAAACGAAACCATATCCATATGCAGGGGTGAGCTCTGCACCATCGTCGATAGATGGGACGGTCCTGGAATTCCCCTATGTAATGCCACGTCTTAGGGGAAGATGTGTAACACAGATTTGCCTTGATATTTAACCTTAAAGCTGTTCACAGCTAAATAATACAACTGTATTTGTGTCATTTGTAGTGTGTGCAACCATAACAGAACACTGATGTAATCTCACTTCCTGTATTACAGGCTGTATTGGGCCAAATGAGCTTGGCTTCATTTGCTTTTTGGAGACTTCAACTGTAGGTAGTAGGCTTCAACTGTCATCATAATATGTGACGATCATAACAGAATGTTTTGTGACATAAGCCATTGTCCAAATGCTGGCGTAAAGAAATGAAATACAATTTGACAGAAATGAAATAATAAAATCACTACAGATATTTCAGACCACTTTAAAATGTGTTCAGAGAACAGTGAATGCTGATTATTAATCTATTAATTTAATCTATGAATCTATTAATTTAATGTTCTCAAGGATTATGCACAAATCTTCATGTCTACATACAGTGCACATTTTTTCAATTAACATCTATTATAATAAAAACTAACAGATGTAATATTTCCTGTTTTCATGCCCTAGATTTTATTTGAATTTGTCATTTGTCAAAGTCAAACCCTTTAAAAGTTTACATTAGCAATGCACTGATATTAAAATTGTGGCTGATACTGAAGCAAATAATTATTTTTATGTACTGGCCGATAACCAATAAATGGCCAGTATTACAATTCTATCATTTTAATATTATTACAAAATAAATTAAAAATTGAACACAAAAAAACTAAAATAAATAATTAAAAATGCTACAAGTGATTTTAGGCATTGTAGCATTATAATGTGCAGTATGAATTTTTTTTTACCTAGAACTAGGGAATTAATTCAGAAAACATGTCCATTAATTACTAAATTGTACAAATTCTTAAAGGGATAGTTCACCCAAAAATGAAAACACTGTCATTAATTATTCACCCTCATGTCATTACAAACGTTCCTTAAGACCATCGTTCATCTTCAGAACACAAATTAAGATATTTTTTGACGAAATCCGAGTGCTTTCCATGAAACACCCAACCAGATTACTGTGGATGAAGCTACACCCACAGCCAACTATGCAGACAGTGTCTAGCAAAATACTGTGTGTGCAATCATAAACACAAGCTCGAGAGGTACAGTCTTTAACAATCAATTCATAATATATGCAAAAAAAAAATCAGCCCAGGAAACTTCTAAAAATATGTCCTGCAGTGCACAGAGCTCACTTAAAGTGCAAAGCAATATAGGTGTCTAATGACTTTCCAGGCGATTTGCAAGCTTTGGAGCTGTTCCTGGAGTATACCAGCAAAATCTCAGGCTGCACGGACTTACTCTCCCAGACGGGGTGTTTATTAAACCGTCTCAGCACAGCATCGTGCTGAAACGAGACAGTTCCCATGATGATAATTTATCATCGCCCTCCCCATGTAGGAAAATACAGCAACAGCTTTATGAGGACAAATGAGAAGTCAGAGTGATCCCTACTTTCCCATTTATTCAATTTCCTGACCTCTAAAGTCACCCAGCTCTCTTCTCCAGCTGGGGTTCATTCTCCCCACATTGTACTCAGGCTTTGTCCATTCATAGCTGCAGAATTACTCACCATGGCTGTATCTGAGCTTTTAAGATGTAATTCATGCACAGATCACTTGTAAACTGTCTTTTTGGGTCTGTAATTAACACTGGGATGTTTCTTGTTGTCTCTTACCGAACCATGTGATTTTCTGGGTTCAGGCCGGAGCCCTGGAACTGAATGTATATTGGCAGTCTCATCTCTGCCAGTAGAGGGATTTGATGAGAAAGGTCTGTCTGCTGTTGAGCCAGCTGAGGACGACAAAGGGCTCTGTAGGGTGAATAGAGGCAAACAAGATGTCAATAAAACACATTACTTTCAGTGTGGGAATGCATTTTTAATGGCATGAAATGCATTCTCTGTGCCAATAGCATCACAAAAATCAATTGCAAAAAAAAACAAAAACATCCTAAACACTGACATCACTGGTTTAGCCAATATTGCTGTGCCCAAAGCCACATTTTGCACACTTTTCAGGCAAAATGTTGTACTAACAGTTGTATTTGGATTATATTTGGATTGGAGTTTTGTTTAGTTACCCTTTTAAGTTTTTGTCATTAATTTTAGTCAATTTTATTCAAACTTAAATGCCATCTAATTTAAGAACAAAAATTTAAGTTTTTCAATTTTGCACAAGTGCAAAATTAAACCAAACGTTCAAACATTTTATATAGCTCTAATATTATTGATCATGATTGACATTTGAATGACCATATGACCATTTAAAAATCAAATTCTTCTTCGATTTTTTTTCTTCAAAAACATTGATAGTGCATTGTTAATAACTTGGTGTTTTATCTTTTAATTATGTTTTAATTAAAACAATTTAATTGTTATTTAATCTTTTCATTGATGATTCTTTGATGATTCTTATTACTAATGACTATTTTCAGCAGTAATTTTACCAGGTTAGGACTTAAAAAAAAAGACATAGCCCTGAAAAAGATCTTTTTGTATAACTGCTTTCAAGTACACAAAGTCATCAACCCTACCTCAGTGCTACTTTCTGTCTTAAGAAAGCCACGTTCTTTCACAGATTCACACATATGCTGATGAAGAGCACAGTGATCCTTGGCAGCATTTGCATCTCCCATTATGAAGGTCATCTGTCTCAGCGCTCCCTGTGAGAACAGACACCGACGTCATAGACAAATCTGAGCTAGGACATCAACCACATAATCCATTAGATGAGCACTGATTTCACAAGAGTGTTGGTCAAACGTTCACTCATATGCCTCATCGATTTGGGATGAATAGTAATCTTGATACCACAGTCAGATGATAAAACCCCATTTATATAGGCATTCAGTGCCATTGAAACTCTTGGCATACTGTTTTGTGACCATTCATTTTTAAGTACAAGTCACTAAGATGATGGTTTTCACAGCTGAAATGCAAATTGGTGTGGCAGCCATACATATGTTTCCCATGACACATTGCCAGTGCTTCTTTACCTGGTTAGCTCTAGTTTCTTTAATAAACATTCTTCTACACCACTGTGTTGCAGTAAGACATATTTAGAGTGTTTAATTAATGACTTTAGGAAAGGCTGGTTGCCCAGGCATGATGGATTCTTGACACTGACTATAGTTATGTGTCTTTCCATACCCTCCATGCATATAACAAATGAGGAATACCTCAAAGGGTGTCTCAAAGCCCTCCAGGATTCCTCCCACCATCAGCAGGCCATCTGTAGTGATGCCCATGTACGGGTACATCCAGCTGACTTTCTCCACCAGCACACAGTCCACATACACAGCCAGCCATTCAAATGCAACCCCAACTGAGATCCAGCGCCACTGCGGGTCAGACAGCCCTGACACTGAAAACCTGAAGCCAGAGTTTCAAATACACTATTATAAGAATACCGTTATTTCAACATTGGTAAAGCTTAGTGCTCAGTGGCATGTGTTAAATGGTGTTTGTACTCATAGTCACGCTGCTGTGTGGTGATGAAGGTGATGCTGTGTGGGCCTATACGGATCTGGAGTAAAATGTGATTATAGAAGTTCAGCAAAGTCAACACACTCCGGTCCTCTTCTTGTGAGCTCCGCAGTTGAATCAGAAGACTAAATTCATCTGCAAAGCTGTAAACACACACAGACACTTTGTTAAGTATCAAAGAAATTATTTCATTAGAAATGAGAACGTAAATACATACGCTACCATTTAAAACTACTGTCTAATGCGCACCAAGGCTGGATAAATGTGATTGAAAATACAATAAAAATAGAAAAAATGTGAAAAATTATTACAAATTAAAATATTTGTTTTCTATTACATATTTTAAAATGTAAGGTATTTGTGTGTGATGACAAAGCAGAATTTTCAGCAGCCATTACTCCAGTCTTCAGAGTCTCAACATGATCCTTTAGAAATCAATCTATTATACTGATTTGCTCAAGAAACATTTCTTATTATCACAGTTGAAAATATTTTGCTGGTTAATAGCACATGTGACAGTTTTTGAGGGGATGAACAGAATTTTTAAATGAACAGTATTAATTTAAAAAGAAATTTTTTGTCACAACGTAAAACATTTGATAAATATATATATATATATATTTAACCCCAAACATTTGAACAACAGTGTACATTTAAAAAAGTATGGTCATTTTAATAAAATCATAATGAAAAAGAAGAAAAAGTTAAAAAACCTGTCAAATAAAATGCCAAAAATTTTATTAAATAATTACATACATACAGACATACATACATTACATACAGACATACATAAATGTCAAACCTTGAACCAAATGCTTCCTGGGAGGGCATAGTGAGTGTGGAATACAGGCCAATGTCCAGCACTGGACATCCCTTGTCCTCCTCATAAAGAGTCACGTTCCTGCTGGTTGGTACGAAGCCTGAGAGCTGCTCAAGTAAATCCACTCTTTGTGTGAAGAGATTCAGGTATGTGTTGAACCCCTCTGTAAAGAATGAAAAAACAATTTATCAATACAGCAAGTGACCTGCACAGAATCAAGTCACTTAAATCAAGTGACACTTCATTAATGCTTCTTATGATACTGCATTTATTAGTGAAAAAATATATTACGGAAGAATAGTGGGACATTGAGATGTTGCATCATCCCTTTATTCACCTTCGGACTTGTTTCAGCCTATTGTGTGAAAATGGGCAAGTCTCAAACTGTCCAAATCTCCAGGGCTAATGCAAAGTAGCTTTCCCCTTCCAAGTACTATCCACAGATGACTCTATCCTATTGTGCACAAACACAGTCAGGACCATTACTGATGGATGGTTCTGGGGTGAAGCATTTCCATGAACGGCTGCATTTTCTCCCACCTGATCCCCATAGGACATCAAGGGTGGAGAGAACAAGCCGTTGATTAACTTTCCATCCCTTACCTGCACAACATGGCCAAATACCCTAAACCCTACAAGACTCCCCTTCTTCATTTTCCCCTTCCCTTTCAAGTACATCTAAAAATGAAAGATCATTCTTCCAACCCCCAAAAAATAAGTTTTAAATGTACAGATAAAAAAAACCCACATCAACTATTAAAGAAACATGGTAATTTTATGATGCAATCTTTAAATTTTCATTGGACGTCAGCCTCACAGTTGTTCCTGCTCTTAATGGAGACGAAAAGAAATAAAGGAAGAATAAAAAAATAAATGACACAGCTCATTTACAGGGATGTTGAAAAAAGAAGAATAGCTCTGTATATTTAACCTCTACATAAACCCAAATCCCCAATAGCCATATATGGCAAAGCAAAGCACTGTACGATTTGTTCTTCACAAGACATGATACATAGACCTTACAACCGGATTAAAGATTTGAGTTAAGAGTATTTATTTAAGAGATTGAAAAGGGCTTTTTACGCTCCCTGCATTCAGGCATCAGTCGTCACTCATAGTCCTGCAAGCAGCATGACCACAAGCAGCAGACTCCGGTCACACATGAGCTCTCGCTGATAACCTGATGAAAGTTGCACATGCCACCATTTTCTACATACCACATGCACACTAAGCTAGAATACATGTCTTAAAAGATGTAAAAGTGGAACTGCATTAGATAAAATATCAAATAAACTGACCTGTACATTTTAAACTGACCTGTACAGCATGTGCATTTTACAGAAAGACAGCACAAGCACACTTTTGACACAAAAGCAAGCAACACATTTTACAAAAAAAATTGTTACATTTAAAATGACCAAACAATAGATATATAATTCAACCTTAAGACAAAAAGCATTTGGACGCTGGTTCTCAAATGTTGGCGGAATATAGTAAATATGATGAGCTACACCTGCGTAAACTGACTTCATGCACATTCAATAAAATAACCTGGGTAAATGATAGTAAATGACTCGGAAAAGTGAGTTAGTTCTGAGAAAAGGTCTTGCATAGTTTGTTTGGAGATGCAGATTTTGATATACTTTCATATGCAAAGAAATTCTGATATTTTTAAGTGTGCCTCAAATGTCCAAATTGTATAATCACAGGGACACAGAACGTTTAATGCCACACAAAAGCTGAATAAATGCAATTACACATGAATGTAGGCAGAACTGATGCTATGAAATCGATTTTTAAAATATTACAATATAGAAACATAAATGGGAGAATTTCATAGCAGTCATATCACCCTGTAGCCCAAGACTGGTTGCCCACTGAAGCCAAGCAGGGATGAGACTGGTCAGTACCTGGATGGGAGACCTCCTGGGAAAACTAGGTTGCTGCTGTCCTAGTGCGCCAGTATAGTCATGGGGACACTATACTTCGGATGAGACGTTAAACCGAGGTCCTGACTCTCTGTGGTCATTAAAAATCCCAGGATGTCCTTCGAAAAAGAGTAGGGGTGTAACCACGGCATCCTGGCCAAATTCGTCCATTGGCCTCTGACCACCATCATGGCCTCCTAATCATCCCCGTATCTGCTGATTGGCTTCATCACTCCATCTCCTCTCCACCAGCAAGCTGGTGTGTGGTGGGCGTTCTGGTGCACTATGGCTGCCGTCGCATCATCCAGGTGGATGCTACACACTGGTGGTGGATGATACCCCCTCACATTGTAAAGCGCTTTGAGTGTCTAGAAAAGTGCTATATAAATGCAACGAATTATATTATTTCATAATAGTATCAAAGACACCGCCTTTACAATTTAAATACCATGTTACTTAAATGGTAATCAAACTGTAAAATGGTACATTATCAAAGTATGAATTAATCTGATTATGAATCAGGGTATCGCAACGAATCAATAATATAGTGTGTGTGTGTGTGTGTGTGTGTGAAGCCTGAAAGCTGTGAGGACAGCTGTTTGGTATCATAACTAACTAGTATATTAATTTCCACATATACAGAGTAAAATATGAATCAATAGTACTGATATGATGAAAAAGTGTAGTTTACAAGTTAATTAAAAAGTAAAATTATATGTGAACACTGATAAACAAAATTAATTACAAAGGTTCGCAGTGCTTCAAAGGGGTATGTGCAATGCCCCATAACATACAGACCACATGGCTGTAAGAAGATTTTAAACAGCTCAATATGATGCCTAGAGTGGAGCCAGATCAGAAGAGTGCATCACCGTCAAAGAAAATGGAGTGACTTCAGCAGGTTAAAAAGGGGAGGAATGATCTAACACCTTGAGACCATGTGCAAAACTGACATTCTCTTTCCCACCTTGGCTTGTGGTCATTGTGTTTTGCAAGTATTCATTGCCCGCATGCTGATCTATAACCAACTCACCCCAAACCATGTCCCAACTTTGAGAATGTTTAGAAAAGCCACAAAATGATCTAAGATCAAGTCTGTGAAGGGTCAGTGGGTACTCATGCCTCCTCCTAGAGCACAGCTGAACAAGCATTGAGATGACACAGACATTAATATACATGTACAGTGCATATCATAATAACACAAAGGATGAAATGTGACATTTGTGGGACATGCCTTTTCGTGATATTTTTGTAAAGATATAAATATAATTTTATGACCATTTGTACAATCACTGTATTACAGTTTTCAGCTCAAATTTCTTACATATGCTCTGCTAGTTAAAATCCCATAAAATGATTAAATGCAACATAGATGCAAACATTTAGATTTCACAAATTACATGGATATTATTCAGCAAGAAGATGCTAAAATGTTTCCTTTGAGACTCTTTACTGATTTCAAGTATAATAAAAAGTCCCAGAATTTGCATAAGTGACAAACACACACTAAAAACAACATGAAGTCTGAATAACTCTTATATTTCACATTATTTGACAACAAAAACATTTACTGCATGAGGCAGCAAAATGTCACTTTCATATGGCCAGCTGAAATAACTGTAGTTGCATTAAAGTTAAATAAATATATAAAGCTGCACTATTTTACCATTCTTTTCCTTCCTTCTCCAATTACCTGCCTGTAGTTTCTACAGGAACTGGATGTTGGATGCCAGTATGTAATTTCCAAAAGTCCATTCATCTAGCATGCAGTCAGATTCAGGTCTGATGTTTGGCTACATTTATTTCCCATTTAATGCCCAATTAGCCCCCCTTGTGCCGGTTTGTGTTTCATTTACATGGACGGTTCGTTTAACAAAAGTCTTGAGGTAGCAATTATGGAATAAAGAGGGATGAGACTCCATTTCCTAAGCTGTTTCCTTTCTTCCAATTGTGCTGTGAAGTGTAATCAGAGAAGGACTGATGGTACTTATCTCTTTCATTACGAGACTAAAGATGGGACACCACCTGACACCCAAACTGAAGGAAAGGAATAAAAGTAAACGATTTCACTAGTGGGGATTTCTTTAGAAAAGGCCTCTGTGCGTATAATTTGAAGCCATTGTGAAATCTGTGTAGGGAAATCTTTTGCCATCATGCAAAATTACAGATCGCATAGATTCCTATTGAAATGACATGAAAATTTACAGTACAAACGGTAAATGTAACTCCAACTTAACTCACAGTAGTAGGTAAAAAATAAAGAAGCTTTTCACAGAGAAGCATTCTGTCGCCTTCACCTAAATCCTAACCTCTTATAGCTCTTTTCATTTCCCTCTTTAAGGTGGAATAATATTTAAATATGACAGAGTGACCTTGGGTAATCAAAATCCACAAGAATGCCTTAATTGAGAAAAAGTTCAAGAAAAGAAAATTAGCAAATCAACAGCAGGAACTTTCAAAAACATGACCTGACCCCCATAATATTTAAAGAGGTCTGGTTATGTGGCATGTGGCAGAGAAAGAGTGAGGAAGACTCATTAAAGCCTGTGAAACATTGTTCCCTAAACACACCTGAGCTCTGTCCTGTTAAGCCAAGAAGGAAACACGTTGAGGAATAAGGAACGGCTCCATGATCAACATTCACAGAGTTTCAGGATGTTTTGAAAGACATTCAATCTTTCTTTTTTCCATCCTGGTCTATGTGCTGATAACATTTATAGTCCTCTGGGGCACCTAAATCAGAGCGATGTTTTTGCCTCAGTTTTCTAATTACTAACAGCATCACTCAGTTCGTCTGTGGCGGGGGGGTTTTCAACCATGGGCACTAGCATGGCAGACTTTTAGAAAATAAACGCTCTCAAAACTCTAACTTGATCAACAAATGTCAGTTCCTCCTTATGTTTAATAGCTTTTATGTCACAGCAATAACTTTTTAAACATTAAAACCGGAAAACAGTGGAACAGTCACAATTTGTGTTAAAACTGGTATTAAATAATAAATTCACATGTTAGTTTTGCTAAATAATAACTTACATGTTACTTAAGATCTGTTTCCTGTGAATCTCATTGTCAGATTTGCAATGACAGTTTGAGTAAGAATTAAGAACTAGAATAATGTAGAAAAATATGAGCAATTTCCAAAAACGGTCATGTCGGAGCTCTAAGGGTTCAACGAGTATTTTCACAGGTGGCATTACATACACAGACAGTTAGCTTTTGTGAATAATGACAGCAATTTTAGGAGTTCACCTTTCAGTTTTTCCAAACAATAATTTATTTCTGAACTATTAATTAATCAAGCTGTCAAACATGTCATGAAATCTATACCTACTTTGATGGCAGCTCTCACAATTCATGAGTTCATGTTTCCATGTTCTCACATGAGAAAATGTTGGTCAAACATGAAAAACTATTGGCTTCATATAAAATGGTGAGACTCTGCATATTTTAAGAATCAAAGTCAATGAAAACCGATAAAGATATGTTAATGATATTTTATAGCCAATCAAGTGGAACAATATCTTTTATGGATCAAATGCTGAATACAAGATAAACTGGTTATAGCGATGGTTGGAAAATCTAGCATGACTAAAATCGCTCTAGCTTCTTTCACAAAATCCTCTGGGATTCATGTCAGAACACATAGAATGGAAAAGAATTCAAGATGTTGCACTGCAGGAAGAATCCTCACTCACATCAGGCAGTAAATTCACAACTCATTATCACTCTTACACAGTATTCATCTTGTCAAACTGTAGAAAATGCATTTCTCCCGATTTCTCTACTCACGCATTCCATGGTCAAGGAAATTTCAAATTGAAAAATGAATATTCTTTCTTCTTCTGCATTACCTTATTTCATTTAAACCCATATGATTTTCTCTTATTTCACAGAAATACAAAGAATAGCTCAAGCTATTCCCAGGCAGCTCTTTTTCCATACAACTAATGGGAATAAGAACCGACCTTGATAAGTGTACTGTAGAAGCCCAGAACACATTTGCTATATACAGTATGAATATATATATATTTTAAAGACATACAATAGCTTTGTGCTAAGAACAGACCAAAAAAATGTTATTTAAAAAAAAGAAAAAAGAAAGATGCATTTCAAAAAGGCAAAGGGGTAAGTAAATGATGACAGAACTTTGATTTGTTTTGTTTAATTATCCCTTTAAATAGTCTAAGAATTTTTTATCTGATTCATTTCTCAGCACAGACAAACTCACTGATTCTATAACAAAAGAACTAAGGACTTAGGTATAAATCTTTAGACTGGTCCAAATGGATGTAACCGGAAATAGAGGAAAAGGGTCCCTCGGGAATCATATGACGTTCCCCAATTGACCATAACCCCAGATGGTCTTGCTGCGCTGCAAGTGGTGACACTTCGCTGATAAGTGAGATCTGTTCTTAGGCACATTAGCAGCTGTATGAAGACAGGTCACGCTCTCTATCAAAGAAGGTTGGGGGCAGTATAAGGTACACATCCAGCTCCTAAGGAATACGCAAGGTTGCTGAAAAAAACACAACAGGATTTATACAGCACCGCAAGCGGAACAGCAGCTTATCAAAAAGACATCCTGTCACAGAAATGCCAACATCAACCCCAACCCCTTTTGATTGGTAGCTGTTGGATTCAATTCCAACACAATGCATCGACCCTGGACAATTAATAAAGTGCAAAGGAAAAAAGTGGAGAACGGAAGGGCTTTGTATAAAAAGCTCATATACTGTACATACAGTACAGGATGTCGGCCTTAATTCAACGTCAACCATGTACACCAAAACAGATTCCGCAAATTGTAATGTGCATCATATTAGCAGATCAAATCGGTTGAAGAGTACAAGAAGATAGAGAATTCTTGTAGAAAAATATTAAAATGCAAGACAGGTTTTTTATTTCAAGCTGACTGTATCAAACTATAACAATAATACAAAAGATAGGCTTTTTAAAAGACATCTGTTTTAGGCGGCGAGAGCATCAGTGCATAATTATCACTTAAGCGGTTGTTCATCATAGCTGGAACCATATCGGGTGATAAAACTGATGTACCACCTTTAGGTTATTTTTTGATAGGTGTATGTCATATGCGACGTCTTTTATACATGGCCTCTTCCTCGACTTGTCCCCCTCTTGCTGCTCTCCATAGTAAATACATTACACTTTGTTGTTTTGTTAGTTCATTTGATAGCATACTAGTTATAGTGTACGGGCAAACGGAAACCCAGAAGATAACTACTTTATTCCACAACACTCGTCTCCGCCGGAGCATCAGGGTGGAAGGAGAGATGGGTGGCATACAGTCGTATAGATAATTGATGTTATCTTTGCGATACAACAAGGTCTTCTCGTAGCTTTGTAAAATTAAGGTTGAACCACTGATGTCACATGGATTATTTTACCGATCTCCTTGCTACGTTTCTGGACGTTGATCGTGTTACTTACATTGCTGTCTCTGGAGGGTCAGAGAGCTCTCAGAATGCATCAAAAATATCTTAATTTGTGTTCCGAAGATGAAAGGAGGTCTTACGGGTTTGGAACGACATGAGGGTGAGTAATTAAAGACAAAATTTGCATTTTGGGGTGGAGTAACCCTTTAAAAGTGCTGCAAGAAATTCCAACCATTTTGCAGCAAAATGTAATGTCTCTGATATTTGTCACATAACAGAATATTTTATGACAGGTAAATAAATAAAGGCTTACATAAAAACAAACTGCTGCCCTAAGCCCTTCTAGACATGCATCTCTCATTCTTGCTATTTTTATTACAAAAACAAATAACTCTCCAAATGCCAGACAAGTCATGACAAAACAACTGAAATTGTTAGAAAAAGCTGAAAATGTCATTCCTTTTAGATGAGAGTTAGTTTTAGTTGAGAGTGCTTGGTTTGTCAACTATGGCACTGACATCTCAAAATGTTCTATGACAAGATGCCAGGTCCTGGACTCTTTAATTGACGTGAAGCAGGTAATGGATCAGCTCAGAGAAATGGATTACCCAGAGTACCAATCCAACTAAAGTGATGACGAATTTTCAAAGGACATAGAATGATCTCAAACTATGATATACAGGGACTAAAAATGTATGTTACATCACATGAAAAAGACTTCACTTCACTTGACAGGTCTGATAGGCACAGCTGTTTAAATGGTTTAATGTAATAGTGCAATCTCAATGCAGCATGGGAGACAAGGCTACACGGTTTCCCTAAAGGAAAGACAGTGCCAAGAAAACCCAAAGAGCGTCATTATCCACTCTGACTTTCCTTACAGAGTTAACAGGCCTGTTCCTGTCCACCAGCCACAAATCAACCGCACACTGAAATTCTGCCAAATGTTGCTTCAAGAGTGAATTTCTCACTAATCAAATCAGTGTTTTGAGAGCCGAATGACTGGCGTCAGAAACGTCCAGGGGTGCCCACAGAATTCCGATCCATGGTAAGTGGATGGAAAAAAATAAGCAGGACCTACACCAGTTTGAGGTTTATATTAAGAGAGGGACATTGGCACCAAAATGCAACACTAACTGTAATATACTAAACGACCTTAATGAAATGAGTTATCAGCACAATACTGACCTGTGAGCCATCAAAGTAACCAAAATGCTACTGATTAAAGATAGTGTCAAGTGTAAAGGCAGGCATGTTATAGAGCTTTAATTCATCCACATACTGTATATGTTTATGTTTTTACCTTTTTAATTTAAGTAAAAAAAATGGAAAAAGTAAAATAAAATGTAGAAAAATGTAGCTGGAAGCAAAAAGTCTCTGGTGATGTATGCAAGACTTCTTCAATAATTTAGTGTGACTGTGAACTACCATTCATCTGCCTCAATGAGCAATAAATACAGTCAATGACTGATGAACCAAGTTCCCACCCTACATAATTTTCCTGTTTGAAAATGCACTACACTCAGATGTACATCACAATAAAGTCCCTACTTCCATTTTATTGTGAAAAAAGCCGTATATCCGAATTCACTTAGTATTCATAAAAAGTATAGAACTGCTGGACATTGTTAAACAATGGTATATGCTTCAGTATGAGCCATAACTCATCACGATCAAATTTATTGAAAAAAAAAAAGGCATTTAATTTCTATATTACCAGCCAAGCACTACATTACCCACAATCCTGGACAACTAAAGAAATCGCTCTTTTCATGGGAAAGGAAATTGCAAAGGTTACTGCTCATTCCCACACACTCAATGACTTTGCAATCATGTGCTTCTACCAGTGAGAAAGTGTTCTCTTTATTTAAGATTTTTTTAATGCCTCTGGAGGAGAAAAAAATACAACCTGAACCTTAATGATTTAGATATTATGTTACAGAATGTTTATTGTAAAATACTGGTGTGGAAAGGTATGCCATTTTGTGTACAGGTAAGGGCACATAAAATGACTTGTTTTTACTGAAGTAATTTCATATCAGCATGGTTTAATTTTAGTGCTGTTATACTACTTGGGTATTTAAAAGGAGGTCTTCATTTTCTTGTTTTTTGCTCCACAGAAGAAAGTAAGTCATACAGGTTTGGAATGGCATGACGGTGAGTAAATGATGACAGAATATTCTTTTTTGAGTGCACTATCCCTTTGTCAGAACAAATTATAATTCCCTTTGACATTATGGAAATCAACTTAAAGTGCTACAAATCTATACAAATCTGAACCTTTAATTCCATACAATGGAAGATTTTCTTAGCATTTACAGTCGTAAAATCCCATCAATCTCTCTCATATAGTTTAAAAACATATAGCTAACTGAAATCATGCGCACATTTTACGAAGGCACAGACTGATCTCTCTACTTCTTGGCTACTGATGTGATGTGATAAGAGTAACACTGTCCAGATTAAGTCTAGTCTCATTGGCTGTAGCTCAGACAGCCAGCTTGCATTTGCCTTACAGTACAGTAATGCAACAGCCTCCAGACAAATAATCAGTAAGGTTTAAGGGGCTTGTTTCACCCTGGCTGCTCACCAGAGACATTGTAATCAATCAGGGACAGCATTAATTATGTCTGCTACTATAGCTGCCTGCTTGAAGTCGCCACAGAGACAGACGCACCAGACCTTTGATTTACAGGCAAAATGAGAAGAAAGAAGGGATTGTGTTCAGAGCAAACAGACCGTAACCTTGCATTTGACAGCCAATCTGTCTATTAACACTGTGACATCATGCATACAGCTGATGTTCTCACTGTAATGATTGAGTAAGGACATGACTGGCTAACACTGGCTGAGAGTGTATTAGAGTACAGTAAAAGATGTTTGAGGAAAAACATGTGTTCACAACAATATTCTGTATGTCCTTTTTCTTTGTCTACTGATAGGCTAAAGCAATCCCACTTGTTTGATCTTGTCAACTAATAACTATCCACATATAAAAAAATATCTATTTTTTAAAGAAAATCCTACTTAGCAGGTATCATTAAATTGATCAAAAGTGACAGTAAATACATTAATAATGTTACAAAAGATTTATATTTCAAATAAATGCTGTTTCTAATTGAGAGTGGACTTTTCTATTCAAAGAACCCTGTAAAAAAAATGAGTATACCAATTTCTACAAAAAATATTAAGCAGTGCAACCGTTCAACATTGATAATAATAAGAAATGTTACTTGAGCACCAAATCTGCATATTAGATTAATTTCTGAAAGATTATTTGACACTGAGGATTGGAGTAATGGCTGCTGAAAATTCAGCTTTGCCATTACAGAAATACAGTAAATTACATTTTTAGATATATTGAAATATAAAATAGTTATTTTACAGAATATTTCATTACTATATTAACTGTATTTTTGATCAAATAAGTGCAGCTTTGGTGACATAAGAGACTTTTTAATAAATAAATAAATATCTTACGGGCCCCACAAATCTGCCAAATTTTCACATTACATTTTCATTTTAATATGGGAGGGAACGAAACATCAGCTGAACTTTTTCAGCTTTGGTTCAAGTTAACTTTAACATATTGTACAAATTGAACATATTGTATTTTTGTCCTCTTTTCAATATTCTTTCTTTGAGATCAAACAGTAATTGACCTCCTGCTGAAGGTCCTTGCCAAGAAGTTCTAAAATGACAATATGCATTATTCTCTGCCCATAGACAAGGCACTGATACTGTACCACGATCAGACAGGGCTTTTAAAACAACATCTGCACATTCTGAAAGTCAGACATGATCAAAGTGGTACACGTGATCAAATAAAAGCAAGATGTGCCCCAAATTTCCAGCAAAACTAGAACATTTTCCAAAAACTACAATACAGAGACCTGACCATTCTCATGAACTCCTCAATGATGTAATTTAGGGCTTTAACAAACAGTAACATCTCCTATAAATCTAATGTATCTGTCTCAGTAGTTTGAAAATGGTACAGGTGTTACAGGTGGCAATAGAGCTGTGACTACATTTTATGAAGCCTAGCAATTGAAAACCAACAAATTCACTGAATAAATGAACACGGACTCAGAATGGCACAACTCATAAAAAGTTGTAAAACATGTTACTGCACTGATTACATAATGGATTCTGCAGACTCGCTCTAATAATCCCCAGATTATCCACAACGTTCTCCAACCACTGAGAAGGTGGCTGTAACAGGGCCCATGAGAAACTGTTGTAACATTAGCTCAATTTAAAAAAAAAAATCTGATTCCTTTCACATATGGACGGTTTTAGGTACAAATTGTGACATGGTGGTATAAGACTGTGGAACAGATTTCTAGAAAAATGTAAAGAACTTGAATGTGGTTATATGGCTTTTCACTAAGAAATATGTTCAACAGCTGTTGACAGACAACCATTCCATGAGCTTTACCATCAGAGTGTACAAACTGCAAATACATTCTTTGAGTTTATAGTAGCTTGAAGCAGTCTGTAATAGTTGTAGTTTTTATTACCAAGTGATTAAGCTTATACTTAAACACGACAAAAAGGTAATGTACAATTAGAGAATATATCAACATTTATATGCGTTACTAGCCTACACCGCCACCTCGGGATAATATGGATACTACACAACAGCACTAGACCATGTAAAATAGTTAAAAAGTTACTGCAATGATACGAAATGTCATAACCCATGCAAGGACTGACTGTATTACTATCTGTAGTTAGTATTATTAAGAGCATCTTTTGCGGTATGCGGGTAAATGACTACGAATTAAGAATTAATTTAGGTTGTTACTGTAAAGTCAGTCAGTCAGTGAGGTAAATGCTCTTTTAAATTCCATTTTTTTAATTAAACAACGTAAACTAATTACATAAGATTAAACTGAATGCTAATCGTTTTGTTTACACTACACGCGAGCGTCGGCAGGTGAAGTGTTTCCGCTCTGTTTTTACCTGAGTCCGGGAAGCCAGATCCTGTTTCCGAGAAGTCTGCATGGAAAGCTTTAACCAGTGCACACATTGATAAAATGAACCACATCTTTGAAAAGCAGTGTTCCTCCAGTTAACACTCAAATAGTAAAATGATGAGTACAACCATGAATATAAATTATAGCCTAGAAGCTCATGTGTCTATGGTATGGAAAGTTTACATAAGTATTGAGCGTGATATATATTATCGGTCTACTTCTAGAAGTCTTCTTGCTCCGCAAATGCACGCTTCCCAATCATCCCCGTTCAAGTCCGCCCACATCACACGAACCAGCCAATCAGATCCAAGTAAGCCTCCAGACAGGTGGAACCCTGATTCACCTTGCCACTCCTGTACAGTCTCATGCTTTGATCAATCTGTAACATCATCAATCAAAAAGACAATACTCTATGATGCTGCAGATATCATATATTTTATCATATAATATGATTTATTATCATATATTTGCATGCATGTTTTCAGGACAGGCTAAATATTCAATAAACCAGAGATCTCTATTATTTGAGTTCATTTTTTAATTCAAGGACTTCGCTTCATACAAAAATGTTATAGTAGAAACAACTGCAGATTTCAAAGTCTGGCCATGGAACAGAAATCAGGCAACAAACAAGTCAATAGCAGAAATCAAATAAAGGATGTGCCAGCTCTTATGCATGGATGGAGCTGTCAACATATCAATACTGTTTTATTTATAAATGTTTCAACAATTTTTTTTTTTTCAACAAATCCCCTAATTCATATCAAAGGTCGTTTAAAAAATCAAACAAACAAAAAAGAATACATTGTAGCAAAAAGTACAAAGATAAACCATGGGTATTTCAACATGCACATACATTTTAAGACCATGCAAACATTAATCTTTCCAGAAACAGCCACATTTAAGCTTGGTTGATGTACAGGGGAAAAGAGCATTTCAGATTTTGGCAATAAATTATGAAAGGTTTGGTTGATGAATATGATGTTTTCCCAAATCATAGAGAAGCTGAAAAAATTGGTTTATCGATAGAACATGCCGAAGGACATCAATAGATGTGCTGGGAGTGCAAAGATTTGTTCCATAGTTACACGTGAACAATGCAACAACTCATAACGATATCAGCAAAATGTCAGCACATCCTTTAACCTCAGTCTCACAGAGCATGTAGAAAAATAGCAGTTGTTCAGACCGTAGATTTTAAACAACATTTTTCTTTTTTCGCCTGACAAACTGGACATCTCTGATGCATGCACATACAGTAACTTGCAAATTATTATTTTTTATATATATATTTTTGCTGATTTCTGCTTTTTAATCATTGTGCCTTTATGCATTCTAAAATATACATTTCCATACCTTTTTTATTATTATTTTAAAAAAAAGAAAAAAAGAAGATTTGGTCACTATCATGCTAAAGCCTGAATCTGGATTTCCCAGCAGGTAAAGCTACAAAATGAATGAAGTATATTTTCCAAAGTGTCATCTTGTTGCATAGCCCTACATAAAGAAAATACATGTTTAAATGAAAGAACATTCACTGTCAGCAAAGTCCTGACACATCAGTGGCCAAGAATCACCTGATTAGCCAAACAATTCTACAAGCGGCTAATGTATTCATGTATGTCAATGCGGAACTCGTGAAATGATCCCCGTCCGTACAGTGTCCCAATACAGAGGCTTTTTTTCTGTTCTTTCACACTGCCTCACCCTCTGAATTCAGGTGGCTAAATATTCCTCTCATGTTACCAGCGTGATAAAAAGGAGCCGGCCATATTTCTATACGGCCAGCAGCTGGGGAACGGCGGCAGAATGAAAGCTGTGAGTGTGTATGTGTGTCTGGGGGTGCTTGGAGGAGTGCCATGAGGGGGAAAGTTTAACCCTAACACAGATTGGCCTACTGTAGCGGTGCCAGGACCCTGACTCAACGCAACACAACACGCGCTCACATCAGGAAATCTGCTATACGAGCAAAGCACGCTCCTTTGTGACAGTTCTTCAGTTCTCAGTCCTTGCAACTAGCCATTCAAAGGATCAAACAGAGAAGGCAAATAGCAATGCAGTCTGAGCATCTTCATCAGGACAGGAAATATACAATGTAAATATTGGTTTCTTAACCATGGTCAATCAAGAATTGAAGACTTTTTTTAACATGCAATTTTATAACTGTGGTTATAAAGTCCCCGTCAGGACAAATACACAACTACTGCAGTTTTTTAATAGGTACTCCATACTAACATATGCTTTTGGTGATGGAATTTTTCAATATTCCATTCAGTACTAAAATTGTACAAAAAAGGAGACAAGAATAAAAAAAAAAAAACAATCATACTGTCATTTCCATTCAAAAACCTAACGTGGTACTGTATCTTCTGAATTAAGGCCTGCGTTCGTAACACCTTGTAGTTCCATTTAACCCTTAGAGCTTGTTCAGTTCACTCTCTCAAGTGTGGATGCACTAAAAAAGGCTGAGGTTGCATCACTACTACAATATATTCAAAAGGTTAGGCACTTTGTAAATAACATCTGGAGCAGTCAAGAAGAATCGGTAGACCTGACAGTATGGTGAAGCCGTAAGCGATTTACGTAAAACCGTTTGTCTTTACAATACAAAAAAGCACATAATGAATAGATAAAATATCTACAATTTGATATAAAACAAAGTACATTATGGTTGTCAAAAGGTTTCACATATAGTGACATGTGCGAGGAATGGTCATCGGCAGCATAATGAACAATCTGCTTTCGCAACAGTGTGAAATAATGTGTAATTCTCTTAGATGGAGATGAAGGGTCGAATAAAACAATGTTTCTTGCATTTCCAGCCACTTCTGTAAACTTTCGCTCCATAAAAGGTACATCTATAACGCCAAGATAATATTTTTATGGGAATATTTGCATTAAGGGTGCGTCTCAGAGGCTGGCTTTGAGGGAAACTGGCCAGACACCCGTTGTGGTCTACACTTGAAGCAGTGGTCACTCTTTTCCCAGGTTACACAAGCACAATTTGGCATCTTTTGCCCTTAGAAAGGCAAAGATTAAGAAAAAGCCCATGTGTTTTCATATAAACTGTCAATCTTAAGTGTTTTTAAAAAGACCACACCCATCAAACCATTTAGCCTGACTGAAATGCATCAAAGTCAGGTGGGTTTGAGCCTTTTTATCCCACATCTGCTGCTGCTTTGTAAGCATACATGTATGTTTTATCCTTTGGACATTGAAAAACAAATACATGTATTACTGCATTTAACACCACCCGCAAAATAAGAGATGATAAAACTCATCATGATTCGAAAACAAAAACATCATCTGTAAGTGTGTGTAAATTAAAGCCATGCTAGCACCAGTCGTCCATCTCTGCCTCTGGGTAGTACTGCCGAGCCCGTCCTCTGCTGGCCCCGGGGCCCGTGATGAAGTGGTATCCGTTGGGAACCCCGCGGAACTGCTGTTGGGGAGGTGGGGGAATCGCCACGATCGGCATCCCTACAGTCTGGGCAAAACGGCCCGTCTGAGGGCTCGGATCCTCTTGGAAGATGGCGTAGGGCCCCAAGAAGGGTTCTGAGTTAATGCGACTGACGGGGGCCGGCGAGCTGGAGATGGAGCCGCTGTGTAAGAGGGCGTTGTGCTCGGACAGACCGCGGCTCAGCCTGCCGGGACTCGGGGGAAGCAAGCTGGCCTGTGTGCCCAGAAATTGCACAGGGGAGGAGTTGGCAGTCCTGTAGGCCACGGAGGGACGAGGAGTAAGGGGGGTCTGGGGCAGCTGTCTGCGCCCACGGCTTGGAGTGCTCGCCCCTGAGGTCAACAACACCGGGCTCCCCTTAGCCCACCCACTGCCCTAGATGAAAATTAAACAAGCAAATCAAAACAATAAAATAATGAGGGGGAAATGCCCAAAAGGTTAGACAAGGACCAGGGGCCAAAGAAGGAAGGAAGGAAAGGACGAGTAACATGTTGGACGAGACAGCGGAAAAAGATGGATGATGATTAAGACAAAAACGAAAGACAAAAAGAAAGGAGAGAGTGAAAATGACAGTGAAGACAAAGAAAGAAAAGACGGACAAATGCACAGAGAAATGGTGTGAAAGAAGAGTGGAAAGAGAAGTGAAAGCCTATGAGTGGTTGCACTACAACCATAGAGAAGAGACACTTTTTCATTTATGATGTTTAGATCACAAAATGTAAAACATTTTAGAAGAAAAAAAACTATCGTATCTCAATATCTTCATGGGTTGAGTAGGAATGGTTAGTACTTTACTGCATTTCTGTGTGATTGGTGCCATGAGAACTTTAAAATCCAAGGATTCTGTACTATGCAAATTCTCTGTTTAAACATCTGTAAAATACAACTGATATGATTCTAAACTTTAGATTGTAATTTTAGACAAATCAGTTGTTATTAGACAAGCAAAAAAAATAAAACGTTATTGTTGTTGTTTTCCATTAAAAAGGTATAAAAGCTAATTTACCTAATGTAAGATAACCTTTAAATGACAGACTAGCACTTTAATCAGTTCAATACTCACTTATCCACCTTTTTTTTTATTATTTAAGAGTAGATGTGGCATTTCGCAAATTGGCATTTGTCAAATTATTTTAATTTACAATTGTAAAACACACTGGTTTGTAGCGCAAATACTGTAGTTTCACAGTTTACCACATTTTGATATTTTTCTAGGTATTTACCTATAGTGGATAATGAACCAGAAGTCTCGCACATTCACTGGAAATAGCTTACTTCTGTGTTAAAAAATAAAGTGGATAACTTATTTCTAGGTTTTAAACTAGGCCCTCAGTTTGTAAAACAATAAAAAAATTTATATTAATGCAATCACAGTGGAAATTCATGAGAAAGGTTAATAATATATAAAATATACTATATTATTATATTAATATAATTAGTTATCATATTATTCGAAATATGACGGAAAGACTCAGATATATTAGAATAGACAGAGTCCATTGAGTTGAAGAAATTATCCAGTAACTGACAAGGATCTTCTGATTTTTGGGAAAACTTTGCTCCAGTCCTTGGCAAAAGGTTATGCCAACTCCCTTTCTAGTATCCTTTCATGCATCCTGTGAAGGATACCAGGTGTATGGTAATGACAGAAGTTAAAAGATTGCATAGAACTTTCCATCATTCCATGTTAGTATCTTGTTAATGTACAATATAAGTCTTAAATATGTGTTTCAAAACAGTGTGTATTTTAAAAATCTCTTGCCCTCTCTTCCATTGTAAGTGTATTGCTTTTTTTATATTGAGGGACACAGATGCCATAGACCATAGAGCATAACCTGTGTTTAACTCAGAACATTATCTTCATTACTGTTTAATGCATCTTGGCACTTTCCACAGATTTCTACCTTCATAACTATTTAATTTTTACCTTGTCTCAAATCCCTAACATGTTTTTCATTAGATCAAACTCAAAAGATCCTTTTATTCATTCTCTGATCATTTTCCAGTCTCTAACTTCTGACCTAGCCTTTCATTTTAACACATGTCCCTGTCCTGTCTTGACAACCCCATCCCACCTGCTTGTTGAGACTGGCCTCATGGGCCTCGCTGGGTGAGGTGGCACAGCTTGCCATGGCAGACTTGCTGGGACAGTGTTCCCGACTGCCGTAGCGATCACATGAGTAATACCGCTGCTTCTCCGCTGAAGACGAATGATGCTTCCTCTCATGGGAACGACCTCGGTCATGCGGCCTCTCCTCTACAGGGTCAGCTGCTGTGCCTGAGAACCAACCAAAAACAAGAGGGAAAGAAAGACAAGCCATTAAAACATGCACTGCAACAAAGACTTTTCTTAATCCGTACTTTTATCTTATTTTTAGACAAATTTACTTTACTTTTCTCAAATTACCCCTCTATTGACTGAAAATGATATTCCAATTTGGATTTAGAGCTGGTCACAGTACAGAGACCGAAAAGTTGTGAACGATTTACTGATGGCAGTTGACTCTGGGTTGGGGGTTGTTTTAATTATGCTGGATCTCAGCGCCGCATTCGACACTGTTGATCACTCGATCCTATTAAAACGTTTGGAGTGTGATGTAGGCATCAAAGGAACAGCTTTAAAATGGTTTTATTCTGCATGATAGATTTTTTTTTGTTAATTTCGCAAATACTTCATCTTCTGTGGCTCCTTTAAAATATGGTCTTCCTCAAGGTTCTATTCTGGGCCCTACATTATTTTCATTGTACATGTGCCCACTTGGATCTATATGTCGTCGCTATGACATTTCCTTTCATATGTATGCTGATGACACTCAGATATATTTACCACTTAAAGTCGGGAACGAGCACTTGCTACATTCCCTGTTACTCTGTCTGGAAGAGGTCAAAATTTGGTTGTCTAAAAATTTTCTTCAGCTTAATGGAAAAAAATCGGAGATAATTATTTTTGGTCCACCAAAATTTAAAGAGATGATTTCCAGTACTATTGCTCCTTTAGAATTAATTATAAAAAAACTGTAAGAAACCTGGGTATCATAATTGATTCAACTCTCAGCTTTGACAATCAGATAAAGTTGGTAGTAAAAAGTAGTTTTTACCAACTTGGAATGATCTCCAAGTTAAAGCCAATTCTTAGTTTTAAAGGGGTCATATGATGCGATTAAAATTTTTCCTTTCTCTTGAAGTTGTACAGCTCGTTGTGGGCGTAAGACATCTGTAAGTTGAAAAGCTAAAGTCTCAAATCCAAAGAGATATTCTTTATAAAAGTTAAGAGTCAACCACGCCTACCTAAAACGGCTCATTCTAACAAGCCCCCACATGTCTACGTAACGATGTGGGAAGATTTGCATAATGCTGCCCAAATGTTCACGCAAAGAAAGAAGGCGTAACTTTTATTCTCGCTGTGATATTGGTGCTGCCACCATGTCGTGAAGGCGCTGTGTGTTTCGTTGTGAAAGCTAAACTACTTTGTTTGGTCTTCCAAAAGAGGATGATATCCACTTCGTCATGCCTTGAGCTTATCCGTGCTGGTTGCTGAGGAAATATATCAACTTCGCGCTGTGGATCGCCGGATCAGCTTTCACTGTGGACGAAGTGGAGTCCAGCCTGGGGTTGTCACATGTGGTTGCCGCAAGCCTGCAGGATGTTCCTTCGTCGAATCCGCCGGCCGCCGCTCCCTCTAGCCCGCCGTGTGTGACGCTGTTTCGTTGTGAAAGCGAAACTACTTTGTTTGGTCTTCCAAAAGAGGACACAACTAGAAATCAGTGGTTAAGTTGTTTTTACAACACTGTTCCAGAACAGTTCAGTCCAAATATTAATTTGTGTGTAGCACATTTTATGGAGGACTGTTTTCCTGATCCTGGTAGAGTAGACTACAATGCCGGCTGTTCTGACTGTTCTGACGGCTGTTTTCATTTAAAGGATTTGCCACTGACGATTCAAACGCGAGTTTTGAGCAGTGTAGAGTAGCGCTTGTTTGTCATTTCTCCGATCACAAATGCAGACATGGTTTTATGTTTACGTGGCGCGATGCAACGCGTAAAAATACAGTATAAGTCATTATATTCAGTAATTATGTCCCCACTGGATGCAGCAAATGTCACACTTGTAATGGGTTTTCATGTTTTTGAATCGTCGCTCCGGCCGGACAGGGCATCACAGTATGGTAAGGGGTGTAACATTTCCGTCACACGCTTGAGGTATTCGGCCAATCACAATGCACTGAATAGCTGGCCAATCAGAGCACACCTCGCTTTTCAGACCGATGAGCTTTGTAAAAATCGACGCGTTTCAGAAAGGTTGGGCATAGAGGAGAAACAATAATGTAGTTATGTGGAAAATAATGTTTTTTTTAACTTTAAACCGCATTAACACATTTCATTACACCAAATACACAAAATGTTCTTTTTAGCAACATCATATTTAGATTTAAATTAAATGATTTAGAGACCGTTATCCATGCATTTATTACCTCGAGATTGGATTATTGCAATTCTCTTTATGTTGGGATCTGTCAGCGACAACTATCTCGTCTGCAAATTGTACAGAATGCTGCAGTCAGGCTTTTGACAGGCACGAAAAAAAGGGATCATATTACTCCAGTATTATCCTCTCTCCATTGGCTACCAGTTCAGTACAGGATCGATTTGAAAATTTTATTAATGGTTTTTAAAGCACTTCATAACATGTCCCCAAGTTATGTCACCAATCTTTTAGAGTACCATACATCGGCTAGGACACTGAGATCAGCAGATAAACTGTTACTGGCAGTTCCTCGTTTCAAAAAAAAGTCTAAAGGCGATAGAGCATTTATGGTTGTGGCTCCCAAATTGTGGAATCGTCTTCCACTTCATATTCGGCAGGAATCCTTAGAAGTTTTTAAATCTCAGTTGAAAACTCATCTTTTTACATTAGCTTTCGTAGAGGAAAGATCTTCGTAGAGACCTTTCGTAGAGGAACAACCTCGATGTGTAATGACCAGATAAAGGGTATTTGTCATCTTTGGTGTTCTTAGTGGTTTATTTATTTAAACTTGTTGAAGCACTTGTCCAACAAATTGCGTTAAAATGGCTATACCAATAAATAAAGTTGAAGTTGAAGTGAAAATTGTGATTGACGTTTTTAAATTATTATTATTATTATTAAATTACTTACGTTTTGATGTTTTGACTACAAAATTCACTTCATGCTTAAAGAAAAACATGTTATTTGCCAATAAGGTAAATAAAACAATTAGAATTAGTCTTAATACAATAGTTTTGCTTTTTATAATATTTGTATATTTATAATATTTCTATTGGAAATCAAGTCAAAAATGTTGATATCTAAAATCATGATATCTTGGCACTAATTTTGCTGAAGTTGCATTTATAATTTTTTATTGTTTATTTTAACATAAAACAGAAGAAGGATTGTAATGGAAAGCAAAATACAACGCAATATCTGATCATATTTTCTTTAAAAAATGTAGTAAGAACTTAAACGCTTCCATTTTAACAACTGAGAAAAAAAATTCTACTTTAAATTCAAGTATAATTATTTGTGCCAAACTTAAGAAAAGGTCAGGATTTTTTTTTTTTTTTTTTTTTTCTTTTTTTTTTTTTTCTTTTTTTAAAGAAAATTAAAGGAAAAATAAAACAAAACAACAGGATTTCTTGAGCTATTGAGCCCAGCTGTGGCAGATCCATCTCTCAGTCTACCTCTCCTCTGGATTTTCACATTCCTCAACAGGCTCCAGTCAAAAACCTGACCGCCTGAATTTTTCTTCCCTGTTCTCAATTGGCCTGCTGAGAGGTAACCATAAATTATCAGGTCATGGGTCTGCATGTCTGTCAGTCCCTTTTATCTGGCTAATAGAGGCCAGCTGCGGCCGGACGCTCTCACACCAGGTCCTGCTTCTGCACTTCACTGATCCCGTCTGGGTTTAAGATCAGTTCAACCAATGCAACTAAAAATCTACAGAGAGATCCGCATATAAAACATTGGGCTTTTTCACTTCATGCAGCTAGTTTTTTGAGTTGTATTTTACAGGGAGCTAATGGAAGTGTATTGACCTGTAGCTTTGTGTTGTCCAGTGGGCGACCTGTCCAGAGATCTCTGTTTCTTGTCTCTGTCCCTTCGATGATGGCATCGGTGATGATGGTGATGGTGATGTCGTTCTTGAACAGGTTTCGCCAAAGTGTAGTCATTCAGATTCACCTCCTGAGGGCGCTGTGGTGCAAAAGTGGATGCGGAGCGTCTCATGGGGGAATCAGGAATGGTCTGAGAAAGAAAACAAGGTGGTGGTTACATAAAGTCAGATGAATGCTTTTGGACATTGTTACCTTGGAATATTACAAGGAATGCTGCCTATAATAACACTGCCTTGTATGCTAAACCTCCATTTTATCTCAGATGCATCAATACAGGGATGAACTCCAGACCGCAGTAACGATCTAAGGGATCATTATGATATCAAAGTATCAGAGGCAATGTAACATCTGTAGCAGCTGAGCTAATCCCGTTTGAGGAAACACTTATTTTGGGTTTAGACCCTCAATTTATGCTCCCATCCACAGGTGCATTTTAATGGTGTGCCTCGGAATCTGTCTGAAATTATCAAAGGTCACTGGCTCTAGTCTCGCTGTACTAGACTTCCTTTGATTTCATGTTTTGCAGTACAACAGGCTGCTAATCCTCAGATTCTTACTGACACTGAGGACAAACAGACCTGGGACTTACTGTAACCAATAACAAAGTTTAGCTCAGTGGTTGACTCCAAGGATTGTTTTGTATTATTTCAAAACAATTTAAATAATTTTGAGACCCTCCCAGAAGTGTGCTGATGCCCCACTGACGCAGATCCTTATGTCAAGCCAAGAATATATTCTTAGAAAACTGAATACAAAAAGTTGTTCTTACTTCCAGTAAAGTCCCAGGAGAATGACGGGAATGACTCCTCTGATGAAGCGTGTCAGAGGACAAAATAGAAGTGAAGGGCAGGGAAGACATGGAGAGAAGGAAAAAATAAATTTTCATGATAATGTACTTTAAAGAAACATTAAAAGTCATTCTGCATGATAGACAGTATTTTTGTGATTTCATATACTGTAGTTAGACTAGTGGTGTAGAAATTACATACTTCACCTTTAACACTGCATATGTGTAAACAAGACAAAGCCAAATGATAGTTCTGAATGCTCAAAAATGTTGTATTTTTAATGATTTGTATTTTATTTTATTTGTCGTCTTTTGCAGTGAATCAACTTAGTTCACCCAAAAATTACTTATACTCATCCTCATGTCGTTCCAACCTGTAAGACCTTCGTTCATCTTCAAAACACAAATTAAGATATTTTTGATGAAATCCAAGAGCTTTCTGACCCTGCATAGGAACGCACAACGCAACAACCACACTCAAGGCCCAGAAAGGTAGTAAGGATATCGTTAAAATGTTTCATATGTTTTATGAAGCAAGAATACTTTTTGTGTGCAAAGAAAAAAAATAATGATCATGTTGTGGTACTCTCGTGAATGTGCATGGAAGAGAAGAAATTGTTGAATAAAGTCATTATTTTTGCTTTCTTTGTGCACGAAAAGTATTATCGTAGCTTCAAAAATTTAGGGTTGAACCACTGATGTCACATGGACTATTTTAACAATGTCCTTACTACCTTTCTGGGCCTTGAAAGTGGTAGTTGCATTGCTGTCTATGCAGGGTCAGAAAGCTCTCGGATTTCATCAAAAATATGGTCATCTGTTTTCCGAATGTCTTTTGGTTTTGGAACGACATGAGGGTGAGTAATTAATGACAGAATTTTCATTTTTGGATGAACTATCCCTTTAAGCTTCCCTCTGGGAATTTATGTCATTTGATTATTATCAATCCTCCTTCTATGCATCCATGACAGACACAAGTCATTCCTTAAGGCACACTTGTCAATCATAATATCTTTGCATATCTTCCTAATGTCATAGTTTTGCAGAGTTTCTGGGTTGTGGTTTAACTAAATCTGCATTTGAGACTGTAATTTGGCTCTATTTTCATCCGTTGAGCAGAAGGACTAGAGATGGCCAGGTGCCAATGGTAAAGGGATTTCCCCCGCAGAAAACAGAGGGATTTGGACATATTAGCAGGTGCTGAAACGTTACATTCAGCATCTAATGTCTCTTATCGGTTAGTCCAGCACTTTAAAGAGATTTGGTTTTGGATGGGAATCAAATTTGGGATTGAAATAGAGGCACTCAGTGAGCCTGAGCAGCCCATTAGCACTAGAGAGGTGTGGGATAGGTGTGATTTGATAGGAGGAATACCCTGATGAGTCTTAATGGACGTATTGTCTTTTGCAGAGTCCAAATGGAATGTGAATTTCATAGTCAGATGATTTTAGATTTATTTTTCCAATGTCTTGGTTGTTCTCACATACTATAACATTAACTATAAGCAAACTAAAAGCTGAGATCCCAAAACAACACAATCCATTAGTGAAATGCATTAGACTTTTAGCTGGTTCTGTGCAAATTACATTTAAAATAAAAACAGAAGAATGCCATTCAGCATTCAAACCAATATGGTTTGTATCATGGTAAATCCATCTCAAAATAACCATAAAGTAATCTCAACCTTTTTTCTTGAGAGTCTACTTATTCAGATTGTGAGCTTCATTTCACTTCCTCTTAGCCTGCACAAGCTGAAAACTGATCCAGGGTGCAGATCTGTCAACCTACCAAAGACTAATTGTATTATGTTTTACTTCCCCTGTGCCCTGAAATAGGACAAACGTCCTATTTTCATTAGACTTGGCATGCAAAACCAATACATAAACCATGTGCAATGTTCTCTTCACATATTCACCCTATTTTTAATGTAATAGCATGTGTGGCCATTTGTAACTTGAATGTGCGAGGCTTCCAGTGTCATCCGCTTCCACTTATTTTAGCTGTAAAAACAGCCCGTTGTGATGCTTGATATTGCAAGCAGGTATTACTTATCACAGTATTTTAATGTACTGTCATAATTATAATTGTATTGACTGACTCATATTTATTTATATATATTAGGGCTGTCAGTTTAATGCGTTAACTTAATTAGTTATAAAAAAATAACGCGATTAAAATATTTTAATGCAGTTAACGAACTGGCCCCGCCCCCATACCTGTACGTCGTCTTATATTCCATACAGTTGGCTGTTGACAAATATGATGCAGGGCAACAACTCCATAAATGCAGTTATGCCCTAAAATTCAAGATATTGGTGCAAAAATGCCCCTGTACTGTATGTGTTTTTGGCTCATATTTATATCATACGATATTTCACGAGCAGGGAGAGCAGTAGGATATTACACGAGTGCTGATTTTGTCCCGAATATCACAAGTTTAAATGTGATTTTATATAACAGTTCAGTAAATAAGAAGTTGATATTGTATTATATTTCAATAGTATGTGTTTTGCTCAATTTTGCAATAAAAAGCCATAGCAGAATTGTTGCATCTTCGAGCAACACAGCGGTGTTTAGTTTCTGAATGAATCCACGTTTTGAACGAATCGTGTGAATCAATGATTCAATGGCCCATTCATAAAGACAGCCGTTCCCATTCAGTCGGTTCACTCGGTACAACACATGACTATGGGATATCGCACTCTTGTTTCATCTGCTGAAGCCAATGACACATGACAACGTGGGCTGGGCTACCTGCCCACAGCATATAAATGCAGTCGTATGCGTCATTCCCTCTGTTCTTTAGCGCTTCACCGCGCTGTTAGAACATGTCACGCCACATTCACAAGAAAACCCACGGTGGTGACTTGTTGAAGAAGAAAAGGCATAAAAGATTAGTTTTTAGCTCAAGTTTAGCACAGCTAACAAATGGCTAATAAACTTTCTCATGAGAAATGTGAGAAAGCCAGGTGTGTGTGTGCGCTGCCAGCAATTCTATAGTTCCGCACTTACGCGGTGTGTAGCATGTGCTTGGTGGCTCAGTGGCCAAACATGGTCCACTCCAGTCTTCCAGGGCTTATCCTGATGCGGCTCTCACCATTGTTGGCATGGCCATGGAGTATTAGGGCAATTTGTGGGGAAGTTGGTGTAGTGTTCACGACAAGGTTCCTCTGGCCGCCCCCAGAGTCTGAGCAGAACTTTAACTGTCTCGCTAGATGCGGACGAGGAATGCTCTGATTACATTTTTCAGGCTGGGTCCCTTGCACTGGTCTGTATTGGAGAGTGGCAGCAAAGTTTGTCAGTGGAGTGGCTTGACCCTCCTCCGATACAGAGAGATTGCGGGTTATGTTTGACTCCTGTAGAAACAGTGATGAGAACCTGCCTGATGATATATCCTAATTGTGTAAAGACCCTGCTAGATAGGGGGTTCGGTTTTGAGGATGATGTCAATAAAAGAATGTGTGTTCATCATTCAAGGTCATATGTGTTGATTTGTCAAAACAATCACAATAAATTGGAATTATTTACCTCACGATCAGGCCATGTGCTGACAGAGGAGGTATATGCAGTTATATGCAATATCCAGCAATGTTTACAAACAAAAAGGGGCACAGGAGTTCCCCAGGTGATTTGTCACCACCCCGGGATCCTCCCTGTCAACCTGAAGCAGTGGCACGCACGTGCAATAGCATTCTTTCGTGCACCCTCCCATGTTTCGGCGGAGTAATTGCAACAGCAGTGCCCAGTGCTGAGGGAGGAAATCCATACTGTCCTCAGCAAGGTGGCAATTCAGGTGGTGCCACAGGGGAAGATGGAGGAAGAGGGTTTCGCAGCCGTTACTTTCTCCTCCTAAAGAAAAGTGTTTTTTTTCCACCCTTAGATTCAAGACTGTTGAACAAGCATTTAATGTATTATAAGTTCAAAATGCTTATAATACGTCACCTGTCATGCCCTCTGCAATGCATCCTCAGGACTGGCTTACATCAGTGGGTTTGCCCGATGCATATAATATGTTCTGTAAAGCTGCTTTGCAATGATTTGTATCGTGAAAGGCGCTATACAAATAAACCTGAATTTAATTGAATATGGCCACCCGGGGCACAGAAATTTTCTGAGGTCTCCGTCGAGGGTGCCTACAATTTTTTGGGTCCCTAGCGCCACACATATCTGCAAGTGGATATAACATCCACCAAGTGGATGTTATATCGGAGTCGGCAGACAGACTCAAAGCACAACAGGGGCAGAGGATTATCACAGCTCTCTGGCTCAGTTTCGGCTGAGGAGGCGAGAGCCTTTTTCTTAATTGAGAATGCTGGGGCTCATGGCTTCGATAACAGTAATACGGCTTGGTCTTCTCTTTATGCGTGGGTTCCGGTGCTGGGCGCTGAATACGACATTTAAAACAGACATGCGTCGATAGCGCCGATGTGCGTTCAGGCACTGATCCCCTGGGAAACCCCAATTTGTTGACAGAGGAAATACCCAGGGCAGGGTTACGCCATGTGTAGTAGTGACAAGTAGTAGTGACAACAAATGCGTCACTCACGATATGGACAAGGAACTTTTAAGAGGAGAGTGGTCAACAGCGCTGTAAGAGCATCAAATAAACTTTTTGGAGTAGTTCTCCTGGTGCTGAGACACTTGGCCCAGTAGGGCAAACGTGTTAGTCAGAATGAGAAATACGACGTGGTGTCGTACATAATTGGCAAGGGAGCATTTGTTCTCTTCCCCTGCTACAACTGGAACGGATGCTCTGGATATGGGGCAGACCTGTGGTCCCCCATGGAGTGATGTTTGTACTAATGGCGCAGATCTGGGATCGGGTTCCACAGAACCGGTGTTGATCTTTTTGCATCTGCAGAAAACACGCGCTGCCCGCTCTTTTCTTGATTATGGAAAGCCTCACTTGGGTTGGATGCCTTGTCGCTTGTATAGTCCAGGGCCCTGCTGTACGCATTCCCGCTGAGGGAATTGATACAGCCCACCCTGGACAGGGCGCGGGGTTTGTCACTGATTTTGGTGGCTCCTCACTGACCAGCGAATACATGGCACGCAAGCATAATGACATTGCTTTTTAAGGACGCCGTGGTGTCTATTTCCCTATGCAATGACCTGCTGTCCCAGGCAGGAGGCAGACTTTGCACCCTCAGCTGGAACTGTGGTTGCTAGGGCCTGCCTGTTGAGAGGGAAAATCTGATAGATCTGTTTAATCTAACAAGAATGCCTGCAATGGGTAGATTGTTGCATATTTAAAGCTTGGTGCGGGCAAGGCTCGTTATTGCCATGTCAGTGCCCGATTGAGGAGATACTGATTTTCTGAAGGAAGGTCATTCCCATTCCACAATGGAGGTTATTGAACAGCGGTTTGTCTTGTCATGAGGGCATTGCATTGAGGCTGCTGCGCCATTTGAAGCGCGCACCTGCTTGCCTTGTGGTTCCTTAAATGACCGGGTATTCTTCATTTTTTAAGCTCTGCTCTGTCTCACGCAAGGTCGTGAGAGTGAGCTTTTCGAAGCATACTCCTTTGATGGGGTGCATGGGAAGACGCATTCGGCGTGTATGTATTGTGTAAGTGGTTTTAAGTGCTCAAGTAACCTCACAAGCGCTGTTGTATGCGTGCTGTCCGCACAGTCACAAAGGTTGGGCTGCACGGGGACCCTCCTGATGATGGCAATCATGTCATACAGCAGTGAGCGGACCATCGTGGAACTTCCACGTTCTGCTCCATCTAGCGCACGTTAGAACGTATGCATTTCAAGGTACTCCTTTGGCCATTAGTGCAGAAAGACGTGTTCAGCGCATACACACTTTCTAGTTGACTTTGTTTCCAAGCGCTCAGGTCACTTGCACGAGTGCTGTGGTACACACTGTCAGCACAGACGCAAAAATTGTACTGCACGCAGACAGTGTGTGTGGATGTCCACGGACGCCCTCCTGTTGAAAAGGTTTATGTCGCACGGAAGGTGTGTGGAATGCGGGCAGTCGAAGTACTTAGGGCTTAGGTCTACAGACTATGTGTGAACCTTGTGCATCAAATTTTGAGTTGGGTGATATTGCATCCAAACGCAGCGTACCGTGATGGCACGCGTAGGCTGCATCACTCCTCCCTCTCTCCTCTCCACGTGTAGCTGGTGTGTGGTGAGTGCACTGGCACTGTTGTATTGTGGCTGCCTTCGCATCATCCAAGTGGGCGCTGCACACTGGTGGTTGAGGAGAAATCCCCTCATATGATTGTAAAGCGCTGTGGGATACAAGCAATACACAATGAATGCATTATATGAATGCCCCATTCATCCATTCATCACAGAGACGTCTACTTGATGTCTGCGTTTACATCTGCAACATGTTTTTTTACAGTATTTGTTCATCTGCAATACGCCTATATAGGAGGTTTCCTATCAGATGTCAAGTGGACATTTATTAGATGTCTTTAATATGTTTATGATTTAGAACATATGTAAAACTGACATCTTAAAGGCGCCTGTCAGATGTTTGTACACAGCAAATGCTTTCCAGATCAAGCGATCTTTAACAGACATCTTGACTTGCAAAATTACGTGTGCTATCTGGGTATACACCAGACAGGAGTGCACTTCCGCTCAAGCTGCCTGCCCTGTCAAATCTCTGACTCAGAGGAAGACAGGAGTTTTCATGCTCTTGTAAAATATGTATGCAGGTACAGTGAGCAGATGCAGGCTGTGACCAGCTTTTTGTGCCCGTGTGAAGCCACTACTTGAACGGCGTTTTTCGCATTGGATTGTAGAAAGCTGTGCATATAAGACATGCCTGTTATGACTAATACTAATAGGTGCTTGGGCGCTCTACGAGGGGTGTGGAAACATCATGGGTATGGTTTAAGATGTGCCATGCGATTGCCATTTAGGCATCACTGCACTAGTCTGTTCATTTGTTTACTAGACATCACTGTGGCAACGGTAGCTATGTCTGTGCTTACCGCAGGACTTTTTAAACCGCAGGCCATCACTCCCTTGTAAAATAAAGGTGTATGTGGCGGTGCTGGTCCCTTATGTTTAGTTCAGCGACTTTGTGGGGCATGTATATATGTCCCATAGTCATGTCTTGCACCGAGTGAACCGACTTGCAAACTCTAATCTTGCCTTTCTAGTTTTGTTGCTTGTCAGAGGTTTGCATCTTGCTGTGTGTAGCATCTGTAGTTCTGTGTCAAAGTTTCCTGTGGACAGTAGATTGTCAGAGCATCACCCCAGCTTTCTGGAGGTTTTTGATGATTTTACAGACATAAATTTTAGGGTTCATTTTCACAGCTTTTATGATTTGTCTGTCATCAACTACTGTTGTTTTTCTCAGCTGATCAGGTTGTTGTTGATTGCTGATGTCGCTGGTGGTTTCCAAACTCTTGATTTCTCCATGCCCTTTGTTTTTAATTGACTTCCTCTTTTCTTTTAGCATCCAAATTGCTTGCTTTTCTCTCAAAGTCAGCTCCCTCGTCTTCATCCTGGTTTGTGTCATCAATTTGTGTCATCATGGTGTGTCATCATCGAATGCAAGACTCAGAATGCAGAAGCAATGGATATAAATACGACACATTCCCTGCTTTTAATATCTGAAGAATTAATGCAACAGGACACAGTTGATCACTTAGAAAGACCTGTGAGGCAACTGTTCCAATACTTCAGGTTAAGCTCACATCAGATAGGGGGATGAAACTCTAAAAGCGCTGATCTTCTTAGCTGGTAAAACATGTATGTGTTGAAACACCCAATAATAAAATTTGACCATTTGTAGTTTTGTCTCATATTCATCTTTTAATCATATTTACAGATTTCTTGACTCCACAGCAAACAGAGCAATTTTACCTTTACTGTTCCAACACTTATGGAGGGCACTGTATATATACATTGATTTAATATAATACCTGCATCTCTGCGTTGAGTTTTGGCATGGATACTGCACGTCCTTGGCCTTCAAGGCTGCCAGAGGTTACGGTGTTGGCACTGTTCTCCATCTTCCTCATTTCTACTGACTCCTATTAAATACACACAATAAGAGATACAATCCACATTAAAGAAAGACATTGCATGTGTCAGAAAGAGTCAGCATTTTTTATTTACAGCACCTGGGCAGTATTTGCATTTGAGGCATCCTCTGATTGACCTCTGGACATTGGCCGTCGTTTAGATCGTGGGACCTCCTTGGACTTCTCTGAGGCCCAGGATGAAGATCCCTTTATTGTGTTATCAAGACTGGGCATGAAATTTGACAACGTATTAGAGTAGATACACTTGTCATGGCAAAGAGATTAATTCAAGTGTGCACTGAATATGAATGCAGCAAGGATTCTGTGCTCACTGTGTGCGTCCGTTGTTGAGCGTTGTGGAGCTTGGTCTGGTCTGAGCTTGAAACTCTGAGGCCGAATCTACACTGTTCACAGCCTGATCTTGCATGTGGGTTAGTGGGAGAATAGGCTCTAAAAGAGCACTGACTTTATTCTTCAAACAGAGAGAATCAAAACACATTTACTTTCAGTTGGAAGATTGGAAGTCTTTATGTTTTTATGATCTTAAAGAAATATCTAAAGGCTTACATTTGAAATGAGTAAATTTATCTAATTTTATTCCATTACATATTATAACATACATACATTTTCATTGTACATCTATTTGTTATTTTACAGTTTGATGACTTTAATATTATTTAAAAAATTTGCAAAATAGCACAAAAATCTGACTAGTAGTGTAAGTGTATATATATATCACCTGAGATCCAGGTCCTGCCTGTTCTTTCTGCTGCTGTTGCTGCATCTGAAGTCTTTTGGCTCTGTTTTGCTTGTAATAGTCAAAAATCATAAGAGCCGCATATACCTTCCCCACTGTAAGCTCATTGGCTGCAAAAAGACAAATGCACCTTAGTTATGTGCTGTTTGGACAGTCCACTGGTGACCACTAGATGTCGCTGTGTATTGTATTTGGAGATGTTTGCACATGTCAAATTACTTGGGTTCTGTTTAGATAATTCATAAGCATGAGGCTGTACTTCAGTGTTAGTCTTGTAATATGTAGATGCAAGTATTTCTGTAGCAAAAGTAAGAAAGGATCTCCTGGGTGATGATTCATAATGTGTTTACGTTTGTGCGGAGTGACCAGCAGGTCCATAGTCTTCTGAGACAGGTTTGGCCAGACTGTAGCGAGCTCCTTCTTCAGTTCAGCATCTGACAGACGTTGGGCCACCATGCCTGTGGAGATATTCATGAACACAGAGGAAAGAGTCTAATTAGACTATATCTTATATATACACGATTCAGTTTAGTCTAATTATTTTGGTGTTTCATAAATATTTTCAACATTTCTCTTTTATCTCCTGTAATAATAACTATAAGTTCCTGAATTTAGATCAATGCATTGAAAGGCAAACACTTTTTGCTGAGGATTTGGAAGAATTTAGTGAAGCTAGAACAACTATTTAATCTCCTGTTATCAAAATAATAATTATAATATAAAATTACTTATATATTATTTAAGTTCAGTGAATTTAGATCAATACATCGCAAAGCAAAACTGTGAAAATGAAGCTAGAAAAACCCATCCAGTGCCAAACACTCAGAGTGATACAACAGATGCTACACACACCATCCCACACACACTGCTCTGAAGAGTGGAAATGGCACTAGCAGCAGCAGCAGAACAGATCACACTGAATAAATGAGTAAGTCTCTCCATTAGGCACTAATCACATTTGGAGTTATTTGGAAAAGAGAAAGATGGATTTTAAAAAGAGAGGGAAGGTGGAACAATTATCTAAATGCTAATCTATACAATAATTACACAATCATTTAGACAATGAAAAGGGCACCAGACCGACCTGAAGCCAGTTTGATCTCCAGGGCTGTGCGGATCAGAGCCATCAGGGTGGAGGTGAAGTGCACACTGTTGTCATCTGCAATGGGCATGTTCATTTTCACCAGCCGCTGGGGTGGGGGGTATGGGGTGCATGAGGTTTATTAGTGGGGTAAAAACACTTCTCAAAATCAGCATCATCCAGAACAACCCAAAAACTCAAACAAAACAGTTTGTGTGCATCTGAGATTTGACATGATTATTTCATATCCTTCTATCGATTCATGCATTCTAGAAATCAAGCAATACATTTATTGGATCAGTTTGGTAATTCAAAAAGGTAGAATCCTGTTATAATCTTAGCGTTTCAAGCACACAAACAATTTTGTTCACATAGAGAATAGAAACAATAATCTAACATTCACATTCACTGCTATAGGCTACAATCCGCAATCAAAGTGCACTGGTGATAAACCGACACCGACTTGAGAGTGGAGAAAAGCATGTTCACATAACCATGAGGGGCTTCAGAGAACATGGGAGCTCGACTCTGAGTGTTACTAATCAATAAAATTGCAGCAAATAGCTGCTTTTAGATTTAAAAGTTTCAATTGGTGACCAGATGTGGCTTTTTTAGAGCTGAAACAATGTTAAACACACTGGCAACATTCAACTGAATCATTCTGATGACACCTTTGAAAAATAGTAAAAATCATGTCTAAAATATCAATTGTGCAATTGAGTCTCAAATTACATACTTCACCTTTAAAGGTGCACTCATTTATTATTATTATTTTGCTTATATTGCACCAGAAAATGCAGCTGTTCTGTACTTACTGTATACTGACACCTAGTGGTGTGGATGTTGCCTCACAAATTTTTTTTTTTTATAATGCATTCACAGAAATACTATACTAGCAGTCAGTCATGATTAATTTATTCTGTGCTGTAAGAAAAGGTCTCCAAAAATATGAGTGTTACAGAAATAAAATTAATTGTATTTGGCTAGTCATGTGATCTCAAAATGGGCGACCTGCTCTATGGAAAATAAAAGTTTTTATTAGAGTGACTGCACATGATTTTAAACATATTTCTCTATTAAAGGGGTCATATGGTGCGATTTCAATTTTTCCTTTCTCTTTGGAGTGTTACAAGCTCTTGGTGCATAAAGAAGATCTGTAAAGTTGCAAAGACTAAAGTCTCAAATCCAAAAAAATATTCTTAATAAAAGTTAAGAGTCAACCAAGCCTAACTAAAACGGCTCGTTCTAACACACCCCCACATATTACTCACTATGGGGGGAAGATTTGCATAACGCTACCCAAATGTTCACGCAAAGAAAGAAGGCGTAACTTTGATTCTCGCTGTAGTATTGCCGCCGCCGCCATGTCGTGAAGGCGCTGTGTGCTGGTTGCTGAAAGCGAAACTACTTTGTTTGGCCTTCCAAAAGAGTACGATATCTGCTTTGTCATGCCTGGAGCTGATCTGTGCTGGTTGCTGAGGAAATACTACAACTTTGCGCTGTGGATTGCCGGATCGGCTTTCACCGTGGACGAAGCGGAGTCCAGTCCGGAGTCGTCACATGTCCTTCCGGACGCTCCTTCGTCGAAATCGCCGGCCGCGCCGTTCTCAAGCCCACCCGCCTCTGCTTACTCTAGCCCTCCGGCCGTTCCTCACCCTAGCCCCCCGCCTTGCTCACTGTAGTGAGTGTGACGCGTGTTTCATTTGTGAAGCGAAACTACTTGTTGGGCCTTCAAAAATGGACACGAATAGAAAGCAATGGTTAAGTTGTATTTACAACACCGTTCCAGAACACTTCAACCCAAATATATATATGTGTGCAGCGCATTTTATGGAGGACCGTTTCCAATGTACAATGCCGGCTGTTCGGACTCAAAGACTGCAAGTACATTTTTATATTTAAAGAATTTGTCACTGATGATTCAAACGCGCGTTTTGGGCAGTGTAGAGTAGGGCTTGTTGTTTGTATTTTCTCTGATCAGAAAGCAAGACCTGGTTGTTGTTTTATGCGGCGTGATGCAACGCAACACGTAAAAAGACAGGATAAGTAATTATAATCAGTAATTATGTTTCCACTGGATGCAACTAATGCCTCGTTTATAATGGGTTTTCATGTTTTTGAATCATCGCTCCGGCCTGACAGGGCATCATCACAATATGGTAAGGAGCGTAACATTTCCGTCACACGCTTGAGGTATTCAGCCAATCGCAACACACTGGATAGCTGGCCAATCAGAGAACACCTCGCTTTTCAGAACGATGAGCTTTGTAAAAATCGATGCGTTTCAGAAAGGTGGGGCATAGAGGAGAAACAATAACGTACATTATGTAGAAAATAATGTGTTTTTAACCTTAAACCACATAAACACATTTCATTACACCAAATAAACAAAATAATGTTATTTTAGCAACATCATATGACCCCTTTAATTTCTGTATGGTTTTTAAGTGGAAAATTACCGAGTGCACCTTTAAACATGACAACTCAGATGTATCATGGGAGTATGGTTTAGTGTGATTAATTGTGAAGAGTTGAGCTCCCCTGAGCAAAGAGAGCATACATTTAACTAGCAGTAGCAGTGCAAGAAAAACAGATCATAATGAAAAAAAAATAGGTGGACATTGTCACACACAGACATACATTCTAACGTACTGCAGACATAGAGAAAGAGAGAGAAGAATACAGGACAAAGAAAAGAGAGAGGAAATGGTCAAGTGGATGAGAGAAAGACAGCACAAGCAAGACGAGGAGAATAAGTGAAAGACCGCCAAGACAGGAAGAGAGAGTTCAAGTGCAAAATTCTCATGACTGAAAGCAACTTAGTTTACACACACACTGCTCCATGAAACAAGGGTGAGAATAGGGGACCTTTTCTATTCTAATATAACAAAGGCTCTAAAAGAGGTTTTTGAGCTAGATTTGGGGCCTTCAAGTAAATCCCAAAGACATAGAAACCCGCAAAAAGAGCAATTGGGCACATGTTTTAAGTAAATTTAGTTTACAGAAACTATTTTGCATTTACGAAAATCATTTTTACAATGTTGTGCACAAACCCTTACACAATGCAACCTATGGGGAAAATTGTATACACCTGAAGTATGACCACAGATAAAAATTAGATTTAAGTCTCACTTATTATCATCATAATTAAACAACATAGGCCCAATGGAAATACATGCTTCTACCTACATTTTTGCAAAACTCCCAAAAATTTACCTACTGTATACACAAACCATTCGCAGCCATTTCCAGCTAAATTTAACACTAGTGGTAGTTTTATTTTTTTTTACACAAATTATGATTATGGGGCAGGTTATCGATCAATAAACACTTATTTTTTTGCACGTTTCCTTACCCAATACCCCGTCATGACCCCAAAACACTTTTATCATAATGCATGATTTGTAGACTAATACATTTTGACATTTACATAACATAACCAGCTCCGTATGGCTTTTTGATTTAGTAAACTTGCTCACTAGCTCACCTGGTACAGTGTTGCATTTTCAATATGGAGCACTCAGGTACGAGTTCCGTGAAATATGAGTCACAAAAAAAGAGCTCAAAGACTTGCAGAAGCAAGCTAAAATGGTTGTTGGCATGGTTGCTTCAGAAAATGTGTTGTATCACTATGAGTTAGGGTTTTGCATTGGTAGTACGTTATTTTCAAACGTGATAGAGCATTATTATTTTAGCACCACTTATCAGACATTTTATTTTGTAACTGCTGCGATATGTATATCACGTAATGTACTAAAGCATTGTTAGATTAACATTTAACTGTTTCGCATAAAACTGAATTTTAATGTCACTCCCTGGACATTTAACTTTGGTAGTGTCTCAAAACGTGCAAGATGTAACATCATTTTGCATAAATGTCAAAATAGGCATGTATTTCCAATGAATCTGGTTTGTAGTTAAACATGAAATAAACTAAAGTTCTGCAGTCATACTCATCATTAGTCTGTGACCATCCCTAGATTACAAAGGAAGTGGAGGGGAAGACTTGAATAAAAAGGGAGAGGGACTACACCAAAAAGATTAGAGCGTGGGGAGAAAAAAAAAAGTTAAACAAATTACAAAAAAAAAACACTGGGAAACACTGCAAGAGCACAGAGATTGGCTGAAGAATAAGCCAATGGGAAGACAGTACAAGCAGGGAGAGGGGGGCATGTGAAGTTGAGCTACCTTGTAGGCGATTCGTGGAGGGCATTTCTTTCCCAAACCTAAAGGTGGGGACATGTGGAGCAGCATCTCATACATATCGAGGTACTTGATACGGCCACTTCACAGTGCAGACAACGCAAAAAACCCAAAATAAAGAAAAGGATGGGGGGTTAGAGAGACGGGAAGAGAAACAAGGAGGGCAGAAAGTAAACCGAACCAGACGAAATTAAAAAAAGACAAACAACAGACGACAAAAAAACAGAAATCTTTTGTTAATTAGATTTCCAAGAGTGTCATGGACAGGGATGCCATCCTGGCCTAGCAGGGTCAGAGATGGATCCCAAAGGTTAGAGGTCAGAGGTGAGAGAGTTGATCCCTGATAAGGAGAGATGGAAGAGGTGAGTGAGATGACACGAGGAGTGGATGGTGACAGAATGGCTGCATTGTTTGGAAGATGTCTGCATCTGCATGCTGAGACATCAAGGGGAGTTTCCTCTTTCAGTGCACAGAAACAAAGGTTTCAACGCCAGTTTCTGTTCTATTTCATTTGAACGGTTTATGCAAATAATAGCTATGAGGTTGACTTATAAATGTGAAAATATTGATTGATAATGTAACATTAGTGCCAACACCCTGAATTGTGAAAATGACAACTGTGCAAGTTGTTATAAAAGGAGGTTTTAGATTGATATGTGGCCTTGAAAGCTTTGTTTCCCATCCAGCATCATTAACCAAAGCCAGTCAAATCTGGTGGGGCAAGTGCTTGTGTGTAGGCAAGTCATTTGAGCACAGCCATTCAAGGTTGGGTCTCTGGGCATTTGCACACAGAGGCCACACAAGTGGAAGAAGTTGCTTGGGTTGCAAACCTTGTATGCTACCCTATTAGGGCAGTTCTTCCCTAAGCCAAGGGGGGGCGAGATAATTCGCAACAAATTGTACATATCCTTATAGGAAATCCGTCCGCTGCGGAAAGAACAAGCAAAACATGACACATTCATGAAGAAAGCTTGGAGAGCACATTTGTGTTGTGGAAAGAATGGACGTGGATAGGAGTACAAGATCCCATTCACATCCAGACCACAATTCTTATGGGCATTGTGTGGGAGATCTTCAATCACACATTATCAAAGGGAATATTCTGCATTTCTCTCTCTTTTTTTCTGTGGTCTAACCTGAGAAGGCCTTTGAGTCCTAACAGAATGACTCTCCTTCTCTCAACTGTTGCCAAACTCAGTTACTATATTCATCACAAGAGTAGGTCTCCATCTGGCGGGGGAGTGCAGGTTGAAACATACCATGCGGCTGGGTCATACTCCGCCCACACTCGGATAAACTCATCCAGGTGGTGAGGGCCCAAGATGGAGGAGTCACGTGTAAGATATTCAAAGTTGTCCATAATGACAGCCACAAACAGGTTCAACATCTGGAGAAAGTGGTGGGAGAAAATAATCTGAAGGTCATGGAACAGGAAAAACTATCTGTGAGTATGGCATTAATTAGGGCAAATTAGGGTTGGGTAAAAATATAGATTTTCTGACTAATCACAGTCTTAAAAAAAAAAAAGTGAAAGCCTCATCTTCAGCACCATGGCAAAAGAAATAATTAGAATCAATGAAATATTTTACCTCAGTCGTAAATGTGAGTTTGCAGTATGTATTAAGCTCGAAGACTACATATAAATGTCTTTCTATTGAGTTGCTTGGGTGGACTGCATGCAAAAATAATGCAACATGACCAATGCAGTCCGATTCATGATCAAATTACTCTCATAAACTGATTCTTTCTAAAGAAACAAAAACATACAGTATAGCACCGTTATTGAACCAAGTGACTGTTATGAGTTGGTTCTTTTAATTAATAGTTTTTAAAAAACAAGTTAAGGAGTGGTCACACAAAATGTTTTTTCACACAAATATTTTTCAAACTTCTTATGACTTTGTGATTCCGGGTCTTCAGCATTCCTATGCATATGAATGGAAGTCTATGGTGAAAAAAAAGTGTAGTGTGATGCTCCTTTACCAGTTTGAATCGTTATGAAACACTGCCCTGAATAATTTACAGCATTAGAAGAGACAATTTTGTCATTTTTGCATTGTCATTAGTAGATATAGTAGTGGCATTTTATTGTGCATTGTGTTTGTGTTTCATCCTTGCTGTTGTCTGTTTAAAACTTTCACAGCACTTAATAAATGTGACTGACTGATTAGCTGAAAAATGCCCAATGGATCAAAATTAAATTAAAGTATACTGAATCGGAATCAAATTAGAGCTTGTAAATAAGAATCAAATCGAATCAGGAAATCTACATAACTACCCAGCCCTATTCCAAACACAATGGAATATTTCAGCATCACATTTAGCCAGGTTTTTAGATTTAAGATAAACAAGCACTTTTGTGGCAGTAGAATGTGATGGCATGCTACAGTAGCTCTGTTTCCATCCAACGATTCGAATTAAACTTATGCGCAAAACTGGAATATTGCATAAAACATTTGCGAATAAAGCATCATTTCCATCAGAGTCAAAGAGAACAAATTCGTCACTTCCTGGTAAACTGGCACTAAATATCACTAAGAAAACTAGGAGAAGCCACTGAATATAATAATTTTCATATATGATAAATTACTTCAGAGCGAGCAAACAAAACACAATAAATGCAGTCATTGCTTTTCGGAGGTAGATGCCAGCTGTTTGTAAATATAGTCGTGTAAGACAATGATACAGAAATACTTTGACGACATACTTTGCTCAGGCATTTCAGAATAACCATAACAACATATAGATGCTGTGAACAAGATCAGTCCACTGGTTAGTCAAGTTATCCCATCTCATAGCGCAAAGTCACATGACTTTTTCGATGTGCATGGAGGAATTTATTCGGTAAATGTGTTTCTATCGTAGTTTTTGCTAATTTTTTCTTATCGGATAAAAAGTTTTTTTATGCGCATCTTGGCCTTTCCATCCAGCGATTTTTTTATGCGATAGTCCAAAATGTGCATAAAAATAGGTGGATGGAAACACAGCTAGTAATGATAAACCTGTTTTGGCTGGTTCGACTCTGAGCACTAACCAAGAAAGAACAGAGGAAAATGAAGGAGACAAAGTAGAAGTAGGCAAAGTCACTCCCGCACTCCTTTCCATGAATGCCTGAGTTTGCGTCACAGGTGCGCTCACTCAGACAGGACAGCATAATCTCATGCCAGGCTTCACCAGTGGCACTCCTGCAAGAGACACGATGATGAGCTGAGTGAATAAATGCAGCATCTGCTATTAAAAGCGGGAATGACTGTCAGAGAATATAACAGACTGGAGATGATGGGAAAAGTGCTGATATTTAAATTAAAGTTGAGCCAGATTTCATTTATAACGCTGTTGTCACACTGATGTGCTGTCTGCTCATGGCTCTCAGCTCAAAGGAAGCTTCGAGGTAATGAACATAAGGGAAAAATGGAAATTTATTTATGAATTTCATTAGGAGAATTAAATATTTTTTTTATCAATATGGCTGATACTCCAGATGGTACTTTAAAATTCAATCTGACCAAAAGGCGAGACCAGAGAGAGAAGGAGCGCAACAGAGCGATTGTAAACACAGTGATACCAAGTACTACAAATAATCAAGATGACAGATAGATAGATAGATAGATAGATAGATAGATAGATATGACCTTTGATTCCATTCCATTTTAATACTTTATACAGTAATATTTTCTGACTATGAAAGATCTTGATCAATTATAAATACAGCTCTCCATAAAATCCTAATTGCATTAGAAAAATGTGCGCTATTAATGTTTAAAGATCTGGCTAAATATAGTGTTCAGGGGCTGTATTACAGAAAGATTCCAACTCTAAAATCCTATCTAATCTGCATCATAATGTGTCAGACTTTTAGACTTTAGATTCTGTTATACAACCCCAGAAGCTTCTCTAAGATTTCCTGCATTCTCAGGTGGCTTTGATTGTAGTAGTTAAAGAATATCAGGTATGTGCTGACCTGAATACGATAAGACGCTGGAGGAAAGATGCGAAAGTTGTTCGTGAAGAGTGATGGCGGGTATCATCGTTCAAAACTAAATGTTCCCAAACACCTGGAATCACAATACAGTTACTTTAAATGCATGTATTTTGAAACAGTTACATTAAACCTTTAGACAGAAACCATTATTCTTTTAATTGCCTCTAGAATACCAGAGTAGTGCAATGAATTTTTTACTGGAAAATACCATCAGTGATGCACTTAAATTACAGATACCTGCATTCCAATGATGGCGTAGATGAAAAACCGCATGGCGATTAGAAGGCAAACATAAGGCAGTGCCTGGAAATAAACATGAAGAAATCATGAATTGTTAAAAAAAAACTCTTCAACAAGTAATATCAACAATGATTAACAAATCAGTCTAAATAGAGTTACCTTAAAAGATTGGACGAATGTCCAGAGCAGGATGCGAATGGTGTATCCCTGCCGGAGGAGTTTGACGAGTCTGGCTGCTCTGAAGAGCCTCAGGAAGCTCAAGTTCAACAGACGGTCCTGTGGGAACACAGGCTTTGTCAATATGAAAGTTAATTTCTCCTAATTTACTCACTCAGCAGTCAGCACTCTTTACTTCAACCCTCATATCTCTTAACATTAAGTTTTTATTTTCGGATCCTAAAACATGCATAACAGTATTATAGTATAAGACCTTAAATGGATAGTTCACCCAACAATTGAAAATTCGGTTAATGAATTCTAACCTCAGTATTCCAAACCTGTAAGACCTTATTTTATCTTCAGAACACAAATTAAGATATAGAGCCTCTGACCCCCGCAACTGAAATGTTCCTAGGCCCAGAAACGTGGTAAGGACTTCGGTAAAACAGTCCATGTGACATCAGTGGTTCAACCGTCATTTTACGAAGCTATGAGAATACTACATGTGCATCGTGCAGAGTACCATGACACATGCGTATGCTTTCCTCTGCACCCAAACAAGGATCAGCACATGCGTTGTTTACGTGCAAAAGTACTCTCAATTATGGCGGAATACATGATTTGGAGGAGAAGAATTGTTTAATAAAGTCATTATTTTTGCTTTCTTTGCACACAAAAAGTATTCTCATAGCTTTGTAAAATTGCGGTTGAACCACTGATTTCACATGGACTATTTTAACAATGTCCTTTATAGTTCTGGGTCTGGAACATTTTAGTTTCGTTAATGTCTATGCAGGGTTAGAAAGCTCTCGGATTGCATCAAAAATATCTTATTTTTTTTTTTGGTAATCCCCCTGAAGATGAACAAAGGTCTTACGGGTTTGGACCCTGAGGATGAGTAATTTTCATTTTTGGGGAAACGGAGGTGCATCCAATAAATTAGAATGTCGTTGGAAAAGTTCATTTATTTCAGTAATTTAAATCAAATTGTGAAACTTGTGTATTCAATGCACACAGACTGAAGTAGTTTTTGTCTTTGGTTCTTTTAATTGTGATGGTTTTGGTTCACATTTAACAAAAACCCACTAATTCAACAAATTAGAATATGGTGACATGCCAATCAGCTAATCAAACTCAAAACACCTGCAAAGGTTTCCTGAGACTTCAAAATAGTCTCTCAGTTTGGTTCACTATTCTACACAATCATGGGGAAGACTGCTGACTTGACATGTCCAGAAGACAGTCATTGACACCCTTCACAAGGAGGGTAAGCCACACACATTAATTGCCAAAGAAGCTGGCTGTCCACAGAGTGCTGAATCCAAGCATGTTAACAGAAAGTTAAAAAGTGTGGAAGAAAAAGATGCACAAAAACCGAGAGAACCGCAGCCTTATGAGAACTGTCAAGCAAAATCGATTCAAGAATTTGAGCGAACTTCAAGGAATGGACTGAGGCTGGGGTCAAGAAATCAAGAGCCACCACACACAGACGTGTCAAGGAATTTGGCTACAGTTGTCGTATTCCTCTTGTTAAGCCACTCCTGAACCAGAGACAACGTCAGAGTCATCTTATCTGGGCTAAGGAGAAGAAGAATTGGACTGTTGCCCAGTGGTCCAAAGTCCTCTTTTCAGAAAAGAGCAAGTTTTGTATTTCATTTGGAAAACCAAGGTCATAGAGTCTGGAGGAAAGGTGGAGAAGCTCATAGCCCAAGTTGCTTGAAGTCAAGTGTAAGTTTCCAAAGTCTGTGATGATTGGGGGTGCAATGTCATCTGCTGGTGTTGGTCCATTGTGTTTTAAGAAAACCAACGTCACTGCACCCGTTTAAAAAAGAAATTTTGGAGGACTTCATGCTTCCTTCTGCTGACCAGATTTTTGAAAATGCTGATTTCATTTTCCAGCAGGATTTGGCACCTGCCCACACTGCCAAAAGCACCAAAAGTTGGTTAAATGACCATGGTGTTGGTGTGCTTGACTCTCCAAATGTGAGCCAAAATCATCACAATTGAAAGAACCAAAGACTTAAACTACTTCAGTCGGTGTGCATTGAATTTATTTAATACACGAGTTTCACAATTTGAGTTGAATTACTGAAATAAATGAACTTTTCCACGACATTCTAATTTATTGAGATGCACCTGTATACCTTTAAACTCTATGAGACAATTTCTCGAATCCCATCACACTGAACCTTAAATACTAGACTGCAATTATCTTTTTTATAATGAGATTAAGTTGATTTTTTATTGTTCAAAAGTCAATAATGTCATTCCTTAAGGCAGGGTTTCCCAAACTGGGATTTGTGAACTCCTGGATATACATGAGAAAACTGCACAGAGTTTGTGAGCTGATAAAAAGCTAACAACTTAAAACAATCGAAATAAAATTTTTTATTGTATATAAATGTTATTGTTTACCTGCATGTCATGTGACATTTAACCAACATCAGAGAAACACGAACATACAAATGTGTTGTTCATTTATTGAAATATTAACAACATCTGAAGTACTTAAAGTAAATATTTTAGGTCAAAGAGATTTGGCTGACACAAAGTCTGGGAATCCCTGCATTAAGACAACCTTGACTTTTCCAGATATTTCTACATTGGATTCAGTGTGAAAAATTCTTTGTGGGGAAAAAATGGTCAAGTAGGATGTACTCTTGGATCAGTATCTTTTGTTGGTCCTGGAACAACAATGCTGACAATTCAGACAATATGACTGGTTGTCAAGGATGTCGATCCATGATAAGCATTACTGAAGCATAATGACTTCAAACCAGATCTATTTACTACATAGCCAACTGAAAAACATGGAGGGATTGTGAAATGATGCTGCATTATCTTCAGTAAAGAAGAACCTTGCCATATGATGTGCCACATTTTTCTGCAATAGGAAGTTCTTTAATTCCCAGCATGGTGGAACAGACATAAGTTCAAAGACAAGAGAGCAACTCACCGTAGTCTATACATGAAGATGTTAAATCGTGGCAGGAGCAAGCCAAGATTTGAGTGAAGACATTTAAGGAACACAGGAGAACAAGAACAGCCATCACGCACAAATATAGTTACAGAACAAACACAATTACCATCAGTAGTTTTGACAATGACATGGACGTCAAGACAGAGTATAATACAACATAAGACTTGTGAACATCATAAAGCACAAATCAGAGCCACAAACTAATGATTTGGTTAAAGTGAGCATTACCAAATGAATTTGGTTACTCAATAACTGTCATTTTATCTGGAAAAACAACACAGAGCTCTCTCCCTTCTGTTCCTGAGCCAGACACAAAGCTGTGATGGGTAGCTGTAGCTCATCATCATTCATGTCTGGGCTTTTCTTCTCAGCCTATCTCTGCTGTCTGGTATTACACTCGGTCTAGCTCTGAGACTCTTCTCTAATAGAGCTCAAACACAGAGCTCAGTGCCGCTCACTTACGTTAATCTCAGTGACTAAGATGTCAGTGATGCTGCCCAGCACAGTCACAAAGTCAAACACATTCCAGGCATCTTTCAGGTAATTCTGAGAAGAAGAGAATTAGAGCGATCATTTGGGGACAGGTTGGAGAGGCTTACGATTTCACACTTTAACACAGGAACTTTTTACTGTGCGTTAAAGGATTAGTTCACTCAAAAATTTATATTCTGTCATCATTTACTCGACTTCATGTTGTTCCAAATCTGTGAACTTCTCTGTGGAACACAAAAAGAGATGTTTGGCAGAATGTCTAAGCTGCTCTTTTCCACACAATGAATGTGGAAGTGGTCCACAGCTATAGAAATTTTCCAGCGATTCTGTTCTACAAAAGATGAAATTTGACAGAAGCTTCATTTTTGGGTGAACTATCCCTTGAAGATGGCTTTTAAGTGCAGCTCTTTTTGGACCAATGATGATACTCACCAAGGGGCCGAAAGCAATAATCTTGAGAATACACTCCATTGAAAAGAGAGCAGTGAAAACAATGTTGAGATACTTGAGCATGGCTTCATAAAAGTCAGGTGCCCCATGGAACTGCAGGCATAAGAAGACAAGGGTATATATATTTTTTTACTTTTGTTACAAATTATGTCATTTTACAAACAGCAATAAAACCAGCAGAAGTATATTTAAAAGTACATTTAAAAGTGTAAATTATTCCTGTGCTGGCAAAGTTGAATTTTGATCAACCATTACACCATTCATTGTCACATAATCTTCAGAAATCTAATATGCTGATTTAGTACTCAATAAATATTTCTTATTATTATCAATGTTGATGTTGCTTAATATTTTAGATCATCAAAGAATTAATTGATGAATGGAAAGTAAATAAATTGCATTTATTTCAAACTGAAATCTTTTACTGTCACTTTTGATCAATTTATGTGTCATTGAGTATGAAAAGCACATGCAAAATGAATGAAACTTTGATAGCTGTCAAGTAACTCTCCAAAGACTACTGCTACTAAAAGAAAACTGGCTGACTGACCTTCATCATGAGCACCACAGTGTTGAGAGCAATCATGATCATGATGGAGTACTCAAACGGTGGAGAGACCACAAACTTCCACAAGCGGTACTGAAAGGACTGCTGGTCCTGTGGCATATAGCGGGTCAGAGGTTTGGCATTGATAGCAAAGTCGATGCAGGCTCTCTGAGAGGAAAAACAGCAAAAGAGGAATAAATTCACATAACAGACACACACAACTACTGTTGTCCATCTTTATCTTTCAGAAAAAAGGCTTTCTGAAGTCACATTCTCTCTCTCATAATCAAAACGAATCATACAAATAGCAGTGACAACTCTGGAAAACACCGTCTAACCTGTGGAGGAACAAGAAAATAGACCTCTAATGGCGCTGATATTTTTTTGGCTGCGTTGCCGTGAATGTTGATGATAAATGAGTTCTCCTGAGATCTGGGTTTTTACCACAGTTTGTGAGTCATGTTAGGCTGGCATATGGAGAGGGAGAGAGCGAAACAGCACAGGCTCTGCAGACGACTGGGTCCGTCTAATGGGGCCTCAGAGGAAATGGGACAGGAACATCTTGCTGACTGCTCTTCCATGGGGCTGGCTGTCTCCATGTATGTCTTTAGTCACTGTGTGTCAGTGTATGAATCTATACCTGTTTCTGTGTGTGTATTTAGGTGTATGTGGTCCACCGCAGGCACATGCATTAATCCTGTCACAATTCCCTACCTGGACATCTGCAGCTGTTACATGGCTGGCTTCATTGAAGGTACCGTATCATATCACTAAACACTAAAACCACCTCAAGTGTTTGTAAGAGAAAGATAAATGTCTGTCTCTGTATCTCTTAATGTCAGCCTAAAAGTGGGATTCTTTTTGTTGAGATTTTGTTTAGATTCTTGCAAGGTCTAAATACTTTTTTACCACACTTGTCTGACTGAACTAAGAAATTTACAGAAATTTTTTTTTTTTAACTTTTAAACAAACTGTATTTGCTTGTTTTTTTTAATAAAAAAATTATAAATACTTACTGTATGTAAATAAAAATAGTAATATTATATATAATTAGTTATATATTATATAACTGCATGTGATACGAAAATTTTAACACAAAATTGTCAAATTGCCCATCTGTTTTTTATGATGTAAAACACCAAATACATTTTTATGATGTTAAATACCAAACACAAATACTTTTTACCACACCTGCCTATTGCAGGTGAACTATAAACATATTATGTTATATATACAGTAAATACATTATTCTGTTATACCTCATTCTTCTCCAGACTGCACTCTGACAAGGCTTTATCACCCTGTTCCTGGAATGTGATGATTATCAAGGCCACGAAAATGTTGACGAAGAAAAAGGGGAAGACCACAAAGTAGACCACGTAGAAGATGGACATCTCCATGCGGTAGCCAGGACTGGGACCCTGGTCCTCAAAAGTGGCATCTACAGAGTGCTTCAAAACCCTGTACACAGTCAACATTACACCATTACACCCTATACAGTTTAAGACAATAAAGCGCATCGTGGGAGAGAGAAGATTAATTCATTTTACACATATTGTAAGATCTAAGTCACACAGTATTATCACAGTTCAACTGGACAGCTTTAACAGGTTAGTGATTTTTTTATGAGCAGTGTGGCCAAAGTAATAAAAAGAAAGAATTTTAATTTAAGCAAGTGAGCTCCTCCTCTAACAACTGGTCTTAACCTGAAGCATTTTTATAGACTGTATCATGCTTTTCTGAATTACTAAATACACTTAAATAGTTTTATTAAATGATTAAACACTGAGAGGAAACAGAATTACACAGCAGATGCAGAAAACTGACCACAACAAGCTTGTGAACAACTAAATAAATAAAATAAAAGAATAAAAAAACAAATAAATCACAGACAATTACAATGGCTTTTCCAGCACATTTATGAGTTTGGCTGTAAGTTTGAGCTGATGCTGATCCATGAACGTCTGGCTAATCTGCCTCCCAAGAGATGTGCTGCCAGTATCACAGAGCCTCAAAGAGAACCACTTCAAACTGATTGCGGCCTTTAAAGTGAGAGAATAAAAGGCTACTGAGGGGTCAGATGACACAAAGTGTTTGAAGGGGACAGAAGCTTTTATGGGTTTCTAATCCCTACAAAAACATACTGAATAGCAAATGGTTGTACTGTATATAATGCTTAAAACATCTGTGAGCGTAATGGAATTATGCGCAACAAACTTCTGTATTCTGTAAAACCGGTCACGTCGGTATAGCGCTGATTACAAGATACTCAAGATACCTTCAAAGGAGATACCAAAGATGATCATAACTGATGACCTTCACATATGCAGATTGAGATCTGAAAGGTTTTTTATTTTTCCTCAGTTGGATATTAAAATGGAATAAAACGGCAACAGTAAAAACAACTAGCTAGGTTAACTGATTACCTTAAAAGTCCATAGAAACCACTATCAGTCGATACTGCTATTAACACTTTCTCCAATAAGCCGATGCAATGAGATCTATTTTCTGGATTGGTCAGGTGATATTTGGCATATACCCCATTAGGGACCATCTCACATGTCTGCTGACTTACGTTGGCCAGCCCTCTCCAGTAGAAACGCTGAAGAGAGTGAGAAACGCCCACAGCACATTGTCGTAGTGGAACTCATATTTCCTCCATTCCCTGGGCTGGGCTGCCACTTCATCCTTATCGTAATCCAAGAACAGCCCTCTAATGAGCACAAAGACAATGACAGAAAGAGGAAATAAAAATGTAAACCCATTCAAGATGTCAGTTTTCAGAACACTGCTTACAGTAGTTTGAACCTGGTACTATCAGTACACTTCAAAGTTTAAAATCATTATTATTATTTTAAGACTTTAAGGAATAATTTTATAGAAATTATTGACAAAGAGCAGAAGGGATAGTATTTTAGATTATGGGAATTGTAAAAACAAGCCATATAAAAAATTAAAAATGTTGGGGAAATAATTAGAATTTTTTTAATTATTTCCCCAACATTTTTAATTTTTTATATGGCTTGTTTTTACAATTCCCTGATAGTTTTAAAAACGTGGAACTCCAAGCGTTCCATAGTTCTGGGACTCAACAGGTTATCTCTTTATCTCATAATTTCTACACTCACTTTTGCATGGATTTCGACATTACTGCTGTATGCCTGCAGAGGGAGCTGCAGGTGTGAGATAATCAGCCCCTACTCTCTGCTCCTGTATTAATCCCACTCTACCTGCAGTCTTTCTCCAGGCCTTTGGACTCGTCTGTGCAGTAGAAAAACTTGCCCTTGAAGAGCTGCACAGCAATGACAGCGAAGATGAACATGAACAGGATGTAGACAATGAGGATATTCAACACGTTCTTCAGGGAGTTCACCACACAGTCAAACACAGCCTAAGAGAGAGCAGACACACATACAAATACACCCTGGTTTATTAACAATCAACTACAGTCATAAAGCTGAATGCATTTTACAGACCGTTATGACATATCTCGAGAATCAACAGATAAGAGACTCTGTCACAACTGAGAATAATTAATTTCTAATTATCCACACCTGCAAGGCTCACAGGTGTTTGTGAAGCTGTAGCTCTCACTGTGAGGAAAGCAGCAGGCATCCATGATCACAGGTGACAGGGATTGGTGATACCACAACATTTATTTTTTGTTATGATGCCTATGAAGTACTTTCAAGGGCAATAATATTGATTTTAACAACTGATGTCTCTACTGAATGGAAAAGCTTTGTGATTTCTGAGGATAAAATGTGTTAAAAAATGACAATAAACCTGGCTGATTGGTATTTGCAAAAGACATATTAAGACATATATTTACAAGATTTCTATTTCAAATAAAATAGTTCTTTCAAACTTTTTATTTACCAAAGAATCCTAAAAACAATTCTCATGGTTTCCATAAAATATTAAAGGTAGGGTAGGCGATTTCGGAGAGGCTAGCAATATCAGGCTAGCTTTAAAAGCATAAGATCCCACCATCTCTGCAAATCACTCTCCGAAAGCCACGCCTCCTCCAAAAAACATGAACACGCTAAACAAGCTAACCAGCGACACAATGAAAGAAGGTTGGAGGGTTGAATGCAACGCTGTCAGATTATCTCATGTCTCATTCATCGGTGAGAAAACATTACAGTACAAAGCGCATAATACTGTATTACAATAATAATGGCTTCCATTCTTGCTCGGTCTGCAATAGTGCAATGGAACGCACTGATAACATATTATGTCTGTGCAAACAGGGTGCGCAGAGGTATGCAAATAATATGTTCCACAGGAAAGTAGGAAGGCCTGTAGTGCCTTCAGACCGATGATAGAAGGACATTTTGTCCTCCACCTTCACAGACATGTAAAGACATCTAAATTATATTGACCACTAACCTAGTGATTTGCTTTTGGGATGTGAAGAGACTTTAACTGCAATAACAAAAAACGGTTTTTGAAACTCCCTGATCAAAACTGTTTCGAGTGATTTCTGGATCAGGTAAACACGGGTAGGATCTTTGCAAAAAAGTATAAAGGTTCTTATTTTGGTAAATAAACATAATATATTAGCTACAGTGGGGAAATATTTATTTGATCCTCTGCTGATTTTGTAAGTTTTCCCACTTGCAAAGAAATTAAGGGTTTGTAATTTTTATGGTAGGTTTATTTTATCGTATAGAGACAGAATACCAACCAAATAATCCAGAAAAAAACACATTATATAAAAGGTTAGAAATTGATTTGCATTTCAGTGAGTGAAATAAGTATTTGATCCCCAAGCAAAAATGACTTCAGTACTTCGTGCAGAAACCTGTTGGCAAAGCACAGAGGTTAAAGCTTTTTGGTAGTTGGTCACCACGGTTTACACAATCTTGAGGAGGGATTTTTGATGTAACTACCTCATTTGACGAGTCTCTTAAATCCTTAAGGTTGCTGGCTTGTCGTTTGGCAAACTCAAAACAGCTTTCGGATTCCTCCACAAGCATTTTCTATAGGATTAGGTTGGAGAATGGACTAGAACCCTCTCTATGTGCTGCTCTTGAGCTCTCCTTTGTTGCCTGGGTGGTTTTTGTCATGCTTGAAGACCCATCCATGACCCATCTTCAATGTTCTGACTGAGGTAAGTAGGTTCTCGTCCAAGATTTTACCAGTACATGTCCATTTGCCCCTCAATGCGGTGAAGTTGTCCTGTACCCTTAGCACAAAAACAGCCCCAAAGCATAATGTTCCACCTTCGTGCTGATGTAGGGAGGGGTTCGTTGGGTTAGTATCGCAGAATCTCTCCCCTCCAAAACACCAGGGAGTCACGAGTTAATGCCAAAGGCTCAATTTTGGTTTTCTCATCTAGACCACAAGCAATTTCTCCAAGGCCTTATCTGAATCATTTAGTCATTTAGAGTCTTGGCAAACTTTAAGACGGGGCCTTCTTGAGGCAGGGGGACCTCTGCGAGGCGCTGCAGGATATCAGTACATGCGGCGTAGTGTGTTACCAGGTTTTGCTTGCGTGACTGTGGTCCAACTGCGTAAGATCATTAAAGAGCTCACTCCGTGTAGGTTCGGGGTGATACCTACCTGTCTCAGTGATCATCCTTGCCATGAGGCTGAGGATCTTGCACGGGCGCCAGACACGACGGGCAGATGTAGTGTATGGCAGTTCTTCCATTTGAATAATGCCCAAAGTGTACTCCTTCTCACCAAGCGTCTTGATGATGGTTGTAACGGCCCATTCCAGCCTTCGTGCGATTACAATCTTGTCTCTGAATCCTTTGCGTTTTTGGCCTTGCATGGTGGTGGAGAAGGTTGGACTAGAAGATACAGATTGTTGGATAGGTGTCTTTTACACTAACGAGTCGGACGTTGGAGTAATTCGTAGAATTAGGCAACTAACGGTTGTCTTCAAATGGGACATAAACAATCTGTGGGAGCCAGAATTCTGATGGGGTAGGGGATCAAATACTTATTTCACTAACTGAAATGCAAATCAATTTCTAACCTTTATATAATGTGTTTTTTTCTGGATTTTTTGGTTGATATTCTGTCTCTATCGGTTAAAATAAACCTACCATAAAAAAATAGTCATTTTATAATTTCTTTGTAAGTGGGCAAACTTACAAAATCAGCAGGGGATCAAATAAATATTTTCCCCACTGTAATTTCCTAACTGTGATGGCTGTATTAATGGACTGCAACCAAAAATTTACCTTCAGTTTTGGTAGACGTTTAATGGTCTTCAGTGGTCGCAAGACTCGCAACACCCTCAGGGACTTGATAGTGCTGATGTCTTTGCCCTTGGTTCCTCTACACAAGTCAAAATAAGCAAATGGTCAATAAATACAGGATCAAACATGCTGTAGACAGCCTTCATCAAAGTATTCATACATATCCAGACAAAACACATGAGAATGTGAGTAAACATGATTTAAATGTTTCCATCTGTTTAAATGTCAATAATGAGACACTAGACTAAACATACTCACCTTTTTATAGACAAACTAAATAAACACCAAGCGCTAGTTCTCTGATAAATTAGCATTGTTTAGTGTCATAGCTTGAAAATGCTCCAACAATGGTTCAATGTTATTTTACAAAATCACGTTTGATGACAGACTATGAAATACATATATTTTTATTGCATGCAGGTAAAATAGTTAATATCTATGTATTAATAAGCTCCATCAGAACTGTTAGCCTGTTATTGAATGATACTTTAGTATTAGCACTCTTCATGCATAAAATAAGAAAGGATACATGAATTAAACCCAAAAGCTGCTGTGCATCAGATTCTAAAACAACAACACGCCACCAATGATAATAAAGAAACCCGCCCTTTAAAAGGGCACTGTTTCTTTACAGGAACCAATGCTGTTTTGTTTTTAAGTCTTTATCAAGCTGACATGCTTCAAATGTGTCACCTTGATGAGCTGACTGCATAGATTTGAATACAGTGCATGTATTCATTAAACACAGAGCTAACAGCAAGAAAAGAAAAAGAACAGCTAAATAAAATGTAATTCAAGTTATTTCACCCTTAAAGAAAAGAGCAGTCCTCAGCGGAAATCAGTCATGCTTCAGCTCCTAAATGCTCAAATCATAACCGCCAAGCTTACAATGTCATTTAATGAAGTAACTGCAAGAACAAGCATAGTCATTAACTGAATCATGAAGAAGTACTCCATGGTCATATGAAATAACTGAAGCCCTTCGCATTATATCTAATGCAGGCAAAGAGCAAACAAAATCATATTATTTGTGAGACATCACATTCATTCAAATAACCTTCACTAAGCCCCTATTTTGATGCAGGGCATGTGTTTTGTCGGATGTCTGACAAAATTAAGTGCAGATAAATTACTATTTCTGTAATAATTAATTCTCCCACTTATCATATACAACTAATTATTACACGGCTCTCTGGAATATTTCCTTCTGATTGGTCAATCGCAGCATTCAGAGGCCAGATTTTCCATACCGCCGCCCATGGCAGCGGCAGCGCTGTTTGTAAAACTGGCTCATCTTCTACGCCTCTCATATTACACTGCCTGCAAACGCAACTGATGCCATCTTGCATCTCAATTATTCACTGTAGTAAAAAATTACTCTCTAGGACTTCTGTATACTGTTAATATTACTGTAAAATTGGTATAGTGTTTGTCTCGAAGCTCGGCGGATTGCTTTGTACATTGTAATGGATTATGCCATTTTAATTCTTCCTCTTAAAGGTGGTTTTATACATGTAAAATAATTTCAGCTCAAATATTTCATGTTTTTATTTATTTGGTGTCATGAGCAGCCGTGTAATAAGGGGGATAATGTACAGTAAGTCGGTCATTATCATTTGTATTAGTTTGCAGGTACCATTTAGTTCTTCCAGTGCAGCAATGGAAGAGAGAACAACAGAATATCTGAGGTCATATCGCATCTCATTTATTCACGGTTTCTTACTTCGATAATGTGTTGATATAAACAAGGCTTTGGCAGGTATATGATTGGTGCTGACAGATGAACCAGCAGAGAGTAACTTATTGTAAATTATTGTAAAAATGCTTACAATAGAAAAATCCCCAAGCAGTGATTCCCCTCCATTGCACATAGACATATTTCAAAAGAAATGACCTACAACTACAACAGACCTTTCCATGTGCAAGAGCAAGTTGTAGTACATTTGCAGATTTCTAGCATTTACATTAAGCAAAGGCTCAACGTCACCCCTAGAAAGTGCCAACGTCTACTCACACATGCACAGTTCATACATTCTATAAATCCAATAAACACCAATCTAACAGCCAATCAGCAGAGACCTTACAGCATGGTCAGCATGGTGAAGTTACTCCTTTGGCCCAATCTTAGGGCTCAACAAGGTCATGCAACTCCACCCATGCTCCCTGATGCACATTAGTCTAGCATGCATTTACTGTACAGGGCCTGATGTTTATCCCCCAAACCCACTACAAACTATAAAGAGCCTCAATAACGTCCTACTGGACTCCATGATAACTTTCACAGGACCCCAGATAACAATTGTGGTGGAGAAATACTGTTCCGCATCAATACATCACCAATCAAAAATCATTTAGATTTTCTGATGAAAGCCATTAGTGTTATTGTAGAGGCTCCAACCCTGTACAGATACTCTCACTCTACTAATATGTAGTGACAGTAAAGGACATTATCCCAGTAAGCCCAGGACAATGAGGACTAGAGAAGATTTATCAAGGAGAAAAAAGAATATCGGGGGTTCCCCACCTGTTTACGCTTTGAAGTGATCTAATGAATGAGAAGAACACAAAGCAAAAGGTAAAACATTATGACATGCTGAGAACAGAAAGTAAATCTGCACTAACAGTAAACCACATCATCTTTTCAGAACATTGCACATAACATTTCAGTGAGAATGAAAAAGACTTGTATGAGCACCATCACGTTCTTTTGTGAGGCTGAAACACAAGGCATGATGACTTTGATGACTGTATGCAGGAGAAACAGGAAATTACGGGACTTTTTTTTAGGCAAATGTTTTGGAAACTGACAAAAAGGAGGAAGAGGCTTTGTATGGTGGGTGAAACCGACACTTCCAACTGTCGTTCATTTCTTTTAAGGATGTAACAGAATGACAGCTTCTTTTGCTGGAGTCTGTAGAGACAGCTGTAGGAGAGATGAAGGGTACACTTGACAGAGAGGGAACATCTGAAGGTGGATCTGAAAACCAGCACAATCAAGATCTGGAGCGAATACCAAGACATGCCAATCTAGGAAAGTGATGGTGGAGCCGTAGATCAGTCCTGATCTGATTCATATCACACTTATGAACCTTGAGCATGGTTGAAAGATGCCAGCAAATGGTTATAAACCTAAACTGTATAGTATTACTGTTGTACTTTATTGTACAACTGTTTCAGTCTGCGGCATATGGGCAAAATGTTATATCTAGGGATGCATAATATCTTTGTATCAGATCATTTATAGGCTCAGTCAAATTTTTTTTATTTATCAGTAGGTATAGCATATACAGTATATCAGCTAATAAACAGGTTATATCAACCTTTGAGATCTCTTCGCTCGAATGATCAGATGTGTCTGACGGTTTCTTGATTGCACCTGAAATGTAAATATGAGCTTTTTCAATGGCAGCTCCTAAACTCTGGGGAACAAGCTTCGGCTGTCCTAAAACATCTCCCACCTTAGGGGCACTTCAGAGGGCTTTAAAAACTCATTTATTTTCCTTAGCTTTTAATAATGTATTGTAAATTGTATGATTTTTTTTTGTTTTTTGGGCTTTATTTATGTGATTACTTTTATGTCCAGCACTTTGGTGGAACATTGTGGTTTTTGAAAGTGCATTAGAAATTTAGTTGAGTTGATATTGGATATATAATTTTTCATGCTCATTTCTCATATTTTAACATTTAGATTACCTTTGTCGTCATCTAACAATCAAGTTAATCTTTAAAAAAAAATGTTTTTTTAATAACAGCTAAATGAAAGTGAGCTTGAAAAGATACCTAAAAAAACCTCTAAATTAATAACATTGCCTAAAAAAATCTCAAAATGAATATCCATTTTTCATTCATTATACTGTTAATTTTTTTATGCTTTGTATTTAATTTATTTAGTCATTATAGAATTTTAATATCAGTGCATGCATAGTTTTAACTGTCTTTTATGTTTATACACTTTTAAAGATCTGGCCAATCGCAGCAGTCACATTTGCAGTGCATCACATTCTCTCGTGAATCCGAAAACATGCAGAAAGATGAGCATGTACAGGAAATACGTTCGTGTTCTCATGCCCGATCCAACAAAAATGGAGCACGGATGTGATGTTTCAAGTGAACGATGGTGCAATCACTGGCCAAAAAAGCCCGACCTGCCCTGATGTGCCACTCCAACACAACTGAACAGGTCATTTTTTATATGATATGACACATGCACTGATCATCCTGTCTGAGGTCAATGTGGGGATCGCCCAGGATGCTCCATATTCAGTAAGCACTGAAGACCTACTGAGAATGGTAGTAATGTTTCAAGGAAATGAAACAGATCAATAGTGTCTGCCCTCCATGACAACAGAGAATTAAATGACATGGAGAAGATGATCAAGCTCACTGGCTGCAAATGTGTGAGTGATGCTAAATGATGGATTATGGAGAGGCTGAAACACTGCAGAAGATCACATGCTTCAACACGTGCCTATGGGCTAAGCATTACTTGACTCAAACAGAGACAGGCAAGAAGACGAACAGTGAAAGAGAGAGAGAGAGAGAGAGAGACAGAGACAGAAACAAAGACACAGAGAGAGTTAAGGCGTTACCCCATGAAGCTCCTTCAAGTGATTCCAGGCAGAAACAGAGGAAGAGAGGAAAGTCAGTGACAGCACATCAATAAACTCACATTTAACACGTTTTTGACATGACAACACAGTAACAAACATAAAAACAAACAGGAAGTAGGACAGATTAGTCAGTACAGCTGAGAGACCCATTCATTCTGAGATACCCTTGTTATTCCGAAGCAGTATTGCACCCACTCTCTGTTCAGCTTGCCTTACTCATTGATAATTACTTGTGACATGGCAGGAAACCATCCCCTTTGCACTGATCTTTTAAGTAAAGCTGGCTAACCAAGAAAGTCTTGCTGGTTAAATTAGTTAAGAAGCCTAATGGGGACACCAGAGCACCAGCAGTGTAACTAGTTACATGTAACGGAATTACCAAATTTAATTACAAAATAAAAGTAACTGTAATCAGTTACAGTTACTGAGATAAAAATGTGTAATTAAATTACAGTTACTTATGAAAATGTTAAGGATTACAAAGGGGTTTTTATTAAAACACACTCCCACATACAGATTTGATAGATTTTTTTCATAAATTGCAGTAAGTGCTCTAAAATATGAAACACCAATGTTTCAGGAGTTTATAACATGCTTATCATATCACTCTTTTATTGCCTATTGGGTTGGTTGAATGGAGTTTTTTTAAAGGAACACTCCACTATTTTTGAAAATAAGCAAATTTTCCAACTCCCCTAGAGTTAAACAGTTGAGTTTTACCGTTTTCGAATCCATTCAGCCGTTCTCCGGGTCTGGCGGTAGCACTTTTTTAGCTTAGCTTAGCATAGATCATTGATTCTGATTAGACCGTTAGCATCTCGCTAAAAAATGACCAAAGAGTTTCGATATTTTTCCTATTTAAAACTTGGATTCTTCTGTAGTTACATCGTGTACTAAGACCGACGGAAAATGAAAAGTAGGCCGATATGGCTAGGAACTATACTCTCATTCCGGCGTAATAATCAAGGAAATTTGTTGCCGTAACATGGGTGCAGCAGGCGCAATGATATTACGCAGCGCCTGAAAATAGGCTAACTTCCGTCAACATAACCAACTACACAAACTTAGTGCTAGTCACGTTGGAAGTTACATAGCTGGGGACTATTTTCAGGCGCTGACGTAATATGTCTTTAAACTCAGAACTATGATCTAAAGTAGGTTGATTTGTGGTGGCTGTGCTTCAAAGGGAACATCGGATGCCCATTTTCCACAAGTTGGTATGATTCTTTAGGGTCTTCTTGAAATGGTCTCAGAGTGGGGCATGTACACAAACACCCTGTTTACCTTGTAAAAACAGTTCTGTATCACAGTGACTAGTTCGGTGCTGCTAGCATTACGTGCTAAGGAGCTCTGTCACCACGCCCCTCTCTTCGTGGAAGAGCAAAGGCGTTGCAAATAATCAGAAAAAAAAAAAAAACGTGTGAGGACTTACTATTCCTGGAGGAGCAGGCGGATCATGAACAAGGTACGATCCCTCATTGCATTTATATACTTTTTAACCAAGTCTGCCTTGAATTGTCCTCATTAGAAATCAGTAGGAGTAAAAGGATTTGCGCAGAATAACCCGAATTTAGGGTATCGTGCGCACATTTACCATCACAATCAACAAGTAAATAAACTGGTCCCTCAGGGTCGTCTGATGTCTGGAGAACATTAGGACTCTTATAGTCTTCTACATCCAACAACACACAACACATGCATGATTACAAGACATGTGTCGTAAGATGCCAGGTTGGAGGAAAATGACGACTTCGTTAAACATGGCCAAGGGTGGAAATCGTAATACGGGAACCAAGTACGGCAACGGTCGTGAAGGGGCACTAAGAATATGCCATCATATTGGCTTGAAATGGTTAGGATTCCTGGGGGGATACAAAAAAGGAAGTGATGGAATAATCATGTCGGTGTGGTTGTGTCTCACACTACGACTAAGACCCAAGATTATAGCAAGCAAGACTATTTCGCATAAAATTGTCTCCTAGTAAAAGTTTAAATCAATTATAATATTACTTCAAGGATACGGATTTTGAAAGTCGACAAGAATCAGTGCTCAGTACTACTGTTAGGTTAATCCTGCCTGGTGGTTCCATGCTTGAAAATGATTAACAGTTGCAAATAAACATTGATTAGAAATTTAGAAAAGTAATCAAAAAGTAATCAAATGTATTCAGTTACATTACTTTAATAAAGTAAATAAAAGTATTCTAACATTTAAGAAGGGTAAATTGTAATCCGGTAACCTATAAAATTGTCAAAGTAAATTCCCAAACACTGGCACCAGTATCTATTTCCAGGGATCTGCATCCAAAAAACACACTGCAATGTGGTTTGCAACAGGGTATAAATCACAAAATTAAATTGACACCCCGGACCCAAATCTTAATATAATAATATATTATTATCTACCTATATATAATATATATATAATATAGATATGTACATGATATTACTATAATGTTATACCGACGTGCAGGGCAGTTTAGAAAGAAAGAAAGAAGAAAGAAAGAAAGAAAGAAAGAAAAGCATCAGACAGTGGAGGGGTTGGTGCATCATGTGAAGTCAAAATTGCAACTGATTTCATAATACAATATACCGTAGCACCAGAACCATAATTAAAACTTTTAACATTACTGCTCCTTTCTATTTTCTGTTGTGTTTCTAAAAGCAGGTAATAGCATTTCCTCAATACTAAAACGTTGCAATGGCCCATCCATTACAGCACAGGAGATGCAAACAGCTGATCTTATCAGACAACTCCTTTATTAGATCCTTCACACACACACACACACACACACACACTCATTTTGAGATTGCATGCAATAAGGGTGTCAACTGACCCACGACTCTGAGAGAAGGACAGGAAGGAAATTACAGATCAGTGGGAGTTTGCAGCTTTGAATGTGTACAACAAAGACAAAGATACTCTTGTCATGCTGTGGGAACGAGTGTACAGTAAAACCTTTTAAAAAGAGTAAGATTATACGGGCAAGAACTTGGACTAAAAGGTGTCTCAAATTACTCTGTATTTTGTAGCTAAGATCAATGATAAACTTCAAACACACGTAAGTAAAAGAGTCAATTAAGAGTTTTCTGATTTATGGGAGTTTAGGCAGGTGTTTGTAAATTAAATGCAACTTACGAGAATGCGAATGCCACCAGTGCACCACTGACCACAATGAAGTCCAGAATGTTCCACAGATCTCTGAAGTAGGAACCAGGATGCAGCAATAAACCTAAATCCACCATCTTTTCAAAGGAGAAACATAAATATTAAAGAATACTTTGGTTGAAACCTTGACACCATCACTACAGCCATCAAAGCACCATTTCTGTAACAAATTCACTGCCTTTACAATAAATTTCAAGACAATTACTTACAGACTTTATATCATTCGCTGAGCAGTTCCCATTATTATACAGAATCCTAACAGTAGGAGTCTTTTATTGTGAGGAATAGGACAGTTTTGTCAAATAAAATCTTATAGAAATTCAGCCGATTTATTTGTTGAGAATCTGTCAGTTACTGTACTGAAACTATTTATGAACACAAGATCATGTCCTACAGTATGTGATCATAATTAGACCAACAAACCACTGACTAGTCATTTATGAAAATACATACAGTAGTTGTGCACTGTCACCAAATAGCCTTATCTCAGGTCATGAGGGGAATTCTGGATCAAATATCCAATTAAACAGTGTAATTTACCACAAAATTACCTTAATGACCATCTCAAATGTGAAGACACCAGTGAAGACATAGTCTAAATACTTCAGGACCTATGAAGTGAAAGTAAAATCAGACTATTATCAGTCATTTGGGACATACAGGAAAATTAGGTCAAACTTTGACAAAATCGTACTTTGCACAGTCAGACCAGCACAGAAAAAACATACGAGAGACGTACATTGTTACGAGGGGCATTGGCTTGGACTGGGTCCTCCGCAGCCAGGGCTATACTGCTCATGGAAATCACCACCAGGATACACATCTCAAAGTAGCGCAGGCTCACAATGTAGTGGCACAGGCGTCTCACCCTGCACACACACACACACACACACACACCAAACAACACACTATAAGAGTGAGGCTGAAGGCAATTACATAATGAAGTGTGATACCTAAAAATTACTTTAACTCTACAGACAGATACATTTAATTAACCACCGATAATTAATATTTTCATGCAGGCCATAAGCAAGGTCTCAGAGTTCAATGATTAATTCAGTAATAGCGTAGATTTGAACAGGCATGGTCAGGTCAACAAACACTCATATGGCATTAGTATATAGTAAAATAAAAGTATTCCTATATTGTTGCACCAACAGGATCATGACAGACAGCTGCATTTGGCAATTGCCCAATAATACACAGCTTTATATGGAGGTTTATGGGATTGGATGCCTTTTAGTCTTAAAGATCTTAAAGAGCGTTTACCTTAAACACACACAATTAAACTTTACAACCATTATTAGTGACAGTTGAGACAAGTAAAAACCAGAAACATTTGCAGATATAACAGCATTGGTAGTTTGCCAATCACCATCTACAAATGCCGTATCTGAATACTCAAAACAAAACTCAACTGTGTTGTGGAAGCTGCTTTAAATGTATGTCACACTATGGAAAAGATCTGTCAGCACTTTCATTTCATTACGAGCTATTTTTTTAAATTACTGTAGATAACAAACTGTCTAAACATTACTTGAAAGCAAGAATATACTTGATATTCTCACTTGACTGTGCCATGCTACACCACTACTTGTTGACAAAAAAGCATATTTCTGGAAAGCCTTTTTGAATGTGAGCTACTGTCAAGTTACCAAAAAAGAAATGTTCAGATTGCAGCTCTGACAACAGCTTTTGTTACACTGCACTGGGATAAATGTTCAAATGCACATGGTTTTGAAAACATTGGGACTCACAAATTTTCCACACACACACTTACGGATTGGTTGGGCTGAAGATGAACATGGAGCTGAAGGGGAGGATTGGACGAGGGCTGCTCTGGTTCAGATCCTCCAGATTCTTCTCAGTCATGGGCATTGTCTCACTGTCTATACTGTTCACTGAGAAGAAAAACAAACGTCATGTGTGAATTTATACACTTGTAAGCTTTTGTTAGACCAACACTGGCTTGTTGCCAGCAGCAATGTTAACACACTTAAAAAAAGTGGCACACAAATGCGAGTATAAAATGAGTGAAAGATTTGTTACAGTGACTTGATATGTCTGTATGAGAAATACTAACTGGGAATAAGGGTCGTTTCTCCAGGGGGAGACGTGACAGTCACAGGTATGTGTGTGCCCATTCCTCCAGTCTGCCCAATATTTAGTTTATTGTCTGAGTCTTCTGGTTTCTCAAGACACCATCGGTTCCCAACTGAAGGTTGATAGGGGTTTACAACCAATGAATCTCCCCCCATGTCCGTGTGCCTAGAGCAGTCAAAATGAGGTTACACATTGGCGTTTTGATCATGAACGTCTCTGTATTTCTGAACTAAACTTTTAGGTGAACAAATCCATCACTGTCAATTCCATGCAGTGATTCATATTTCAGAGCATATTATTGGTTGGACCTACTGAATAAGTAGACTTTTCAATGAACGAGTTGGTGTTTTGAGTTTGGATTGACTCAGAAAGGCACTGGGAAACAAACTGACTCGGAAACAAAGTAGGACTCAAACTCGTTCATGGATGAGGATGGTTTGACTGACAACATTCTTTTTTGCATCATAGATATGTAGATGCACACATTTTATTAAATAATAAGATTTGTTTCTATTCCTGTCCTAAAATATTTCCGAACAAATCTGTTGAGTAGATAAATTTGCTTATAGTACACAAAAGTCACTGGTCACTACCTACTGGGGTGTCTACTGAATGAATCAATGAACGAATCTCAATTAATCTTTTTGCTGAATGGATTAAAGTGAGTTCTTGGGACGAATCAGAATCTCCTCCACTGCTGGAATAACGTTAATAGACAAGGTCTCATAGCTAGTGGAACGTAATTCAGTTTTCTTGGGAACAAATGTGCTGTTTAATCTAATTTATAATTTAAAAAAATGGCACCTTTTCAAAAATAGTTTTACCTGTGGCTGTGTGACTTGCCCTCCTCGTGCTCTTCATTCCCTTGTTGCTCTTCTCCTTCCAATGTCGACTGAGCTTTACTGGTACGTGGTCTGTGCCGTCTCCTCCCTCCATTACCTCCATTTTCGCCCCTGGAGCACCTCTCCCCCTCCCTTGTTCCCGAACATGAGCCATCCTTCTGCCTGGACCGCCGTTCACTCTTCCCTGCGTTGACCACTCCATTGCCCTCTCTGCTATGCCTATGAGAGTGATGGTGACGATGTTCTCTCTCCCCACCTCCTACTCCCTCGTCAACTGAGCTCTGATGGTGATGTCTGCGGCCCCCCTCTCTGCTCCAGCTCCTGTCACTCTTCCCTTCCTTACACCGTGTTCCATCGTGCTCCTTACTGCGGCTGTGATGGACGTGATGCCGGCCTTCTTTGCCATGACCTGTGTCACTGTTTTCATTGGTCTCATTGGAGGGATGCTCCCTGTGACGGTGGTGTTTGCGTGGTAGGTGTGACTGTGGTGGCTCCATCACAGGGGGGACTCGTTCCTCTGGTGTGCCGCCCTCCCCTTGCAAGTCCTGGGGTTTGTCCCAGCCTCTGTGGGGACTGATGGGACCATCACAATGAGGTTCCACCACCAGAGGCCGATCCAGGTGGGTTTTCATGTCAGGGCGGAGGTGAAGGTTGGAGGTCAGCCGGGGGTTGAGCTCCTCTTGGTACAACGCCTCGCTGCTGGCCAGAATGTGCTTACGAATCTGCGTGGTGCGCTGCTCCCACACGGACATCATCTTTAGAGAACGCTGCTGTTCTTTACTAGTGAAGAGAAGTTTAAGGAAACAAATGTGTAAGCCTCGGACAGATTCAATTAAATAAAACAATTAGGCATGATGTTGACGTTAGTCTCCATCCATGTCGAGACCCCCTTTCAAGATGGTGATTGCCTGTTTGCATTCTTTAAAAAATCCTTACTGATTTAAAAACTGAGCTTGAGTTTGAGTCAAGACCAAGACAACAAAAATATGCTCTTGGACTCAAAGACATGAGAACCAAGACCAAGACCTTTATCTTGTCATGGACTCTGGAGCATGTGAATTCAATTCAGTCTTGACTCTGATTCAGTTTTACTTCTAGTTTGGGTCTCGATTCAGATATGAATGAGATACGAATACAACATTACAAGTTTATTTGAAATAATTTACATTTTAGACATAATATGGCTGGTTATTTTGCCTGTTTTTCCTCTGCTAACTAAAATAGCTCTAAACAAAGCCAAAAGCAGGATCTGTCTAACACTGAACACAGTGGAGAGCTACAAACAGTAAAAAGTCCCAGTGCTGCTGGACTAAATGTCAGTGCTCTTGGAATGGCGTTACTTCAAGCAGATTTGAGGACTGGAACTAATCAATGCGTAAATAAAAAGAAGGTCTTTATGGATGCCAGATTACAAACTTTAGTTATGGGCATGCTTTACTCATCCTGCAAACGTTTGTGAACAATGGTTTAGGTCATGAAGTTTAACCATGCATCCTATACCTTAAATGTAGGGCATTTAGAGGGCTAATGACTTCATATCTATTGCTCCCTAATAAGCAATAGTTCACGCAAAAAAGTAATTCTGTCATTGTTTAATTACACCTCATGTCATTTGGATTTAGAACGACATGAGCGTGAACAAATGATGACAGAAGTTTCCTATGTTTGTCCTCTTCTGGGTAATGTCATCTTATACCTTATTTTTTATCCAGTTAGTTAGCATTAAAAGAACATGAATCAAGACAGTTATTGGTGTAAAGAAAAGACAAGGAAAAGCTTCAGCTTGGGAAAGGTAACACGTCTACACTTCTCTCTTTTCCACATTACTTTATTCTGGGCACACCTCTAGCAGGCAGGCCGTGTTCCAGGGAGTCATGAGTGAACTACAGCAATGTGTAGACAGATGATGGGAAAGAGAACACTCTCTGAGGCTGGGAGGGAGCTGAGAGACTGATTTTCAGACACTATTTACAGCTAAAGCACTAACAGGGCCTTGTGGTGTGAAACAGTCCTGAGGTCAGACTGTACCTCTTGTGGACAAGCAGGACGAGGTGGTGCAAACTCGCTGGTTTTACTGTATGACAGGACCTCAAGGTGTGATCTGCATTTCCCTTTTGTGTTTATTTGACTTTTGGCCATGTTAATAATAATAGATTGCAGAGAGGGCCCTGAAAACTTGCATGAGCACTACAGCTCACTGAATCAGATTATATGTACTAATCATTATCACAGTTCCAATATTTCCCCTTTTATATTAAATGTTAACATACTTAGCAAAAATAAAGACTGTGGATGATCTCAACGTGCAGTACTATAAAGCTGCTGTAAACAGTGTTAGCAGTATTGATAACTTTGGCTTAGCTAATTTTCTCTGGCTAATAAAAACTATTCACATCTTCATCAAACTCTACATTTTAAGCGTGGTATTGACCAAAACTTGCTTACAACAGCTTTAAAGTACAAAAAGTGAAATGTAGTTGATGAACGACTTTTTTTTAAAGCTGTCCAAGGGTTCAGAATGAAATCATGGGTTAACGTTGACATATGTATAAATGAATGAGGGGCAAGATTCTGAAATGTCCAATACTGTACACATTGTCAAACACTATGAGGTGCGTCAAGGATGAGCATTTGTCTTTTGTTATACAGATGAGCAAAATACGTCCATTCATGTACCGAAGCAGTAGTCATGCCCTATGCAGTACCATTACCTCAAGTAGTGATGTGCAGGGGAGCAGACATAACTCCTAAAACACATACAGCACACATTGAAATACACATATACACACGGACACGCTAAGAGCCCCCACAGAACAGAAAACAGGTTAGAAGACAAACATTTGACAAGAAAACCAGTAAGGAATAAATACGTACAGTATAAAAGACAGACAGTGGAAAATGAATGGTGGAAAAATTAAAGAATGTACAAAACAGCGGAAAGAGATGAGATGATGGCAGACTTATCCAGACTCTCTACAACCCTAAAATCTTCAGTACTGCTCAAAGCCTCAAACTGAAACATTAGAGGAATATTTCACACAAAAAAATGACAATTCTGTCATCATTCACTCACCCTTATGTAGTTCCAAACCCATTTGACTTTTCTTCTGTGAAACACAATCATTTAATAGTCACTCTTTTAAATATAATTAAAATCAATGAGGAATAAGGATAACAAGCCCCAAAATTAACCATAAAAGTATAATAAAAGCATTTCATATGTCTTGTGTGCTACATTTAAAATCTTCTGAAGCCATTCAGCAGATAGACGTTTTAATGTTATTGACTGAAAATCTTTATATTGTGAGTTCATTAGAGAAGTAGTGATGTCCCATTTGTGAATGAATCCTTCAGACCTTGAATCCTTCCTTTGTGAACTAGAACAATCAATTCATTAAAAAGATATGAATCAAAAGACTGATTAATTCACAGATTGTACTCATCTCAAAACTAACTATTTGCAGTTAACAGTTCCTGTGAAAAGAAATGTATCATTAAATAATCATAACAAGTTATAAAGTAATGAAATACACCTTTTATTGTATGACTTCACATTTCCAATTTTCTAATGCTTTTTTGTCTTGTAACAGCCCTAGTCCTCATTCACTTTTATTATTTGAAAATGAGAGGATATACTTCAAACATTCACCTTCTTTGTTCCATTAAAAAGGTCAGTCGTACGGGTTTGGAATTGTATGACGGTCAGTAAATGATGAAAAACTTTTTGTTTTTGGGTAATCTGTTCTGTTACATCACCAAAAAACAATTAAAAAAATCTATTACTAGCTTGAGTACAAATGTCTTTTAACTTTTATCTTCTTTTTTTGTTTGACAAAGTTTGACAATGAGCCAAGCTCTGTTTCTAATTTCTGTTTAATTAAGAGTATAGTACTGGATTCCTGAGTTCACCTGCCTGTATGTGTAAGAGAGAGCATATATGTGTGTGTGTGTGTGTGTGTGTGTTTGTCTACGCACTCGCAGTGGGCTCGTCTGACAGGAGTGCTGACTCATTAGGCACTAACAGTAGCAGAAGCTCTAGTAGTGATGCTCACTGGGAAACAGACGGCCGATTCTCAGAACACGGCTCAATGCCAGCGGCAGCCAATGAGCCCAGCGAACAGTTAATCTAGAGTTTCCAGAAACATTCCTGACCTGCTAGCTAAAGAAACGTGGCAAACATAACTTTAGAAAAGAAAGTACAGTAAGTATAAACAGTAAACCACTGATGCAGCTGCATTTCACTGAAGCAGATGAATACTGATAGTTTACCTTAAGTCTACACTTACACTTTTTCAGAAACACCTTATAATTGCTTTCATTAAGTCTGAGGGAAAAAAATCAACAATATCAGTAGCTCATGAAGATTTTAATATTAATATAAGCATATGTGTGCATATGTTCCCATTAAATGATAACTGATTTTTGTCCACTACAAATTACATGATCATGATAACAATTTCCATGAAAGGTTTATTTGAAGAAACTTTTCTGAACATTTACTTAAAACTATAACAAAAAATGTTCTTTGATTTTTTTTTTTTAAACCTGAAAATAAACAATGTAGTCTCATATTTGTTAACTAATGATTTGTAAAAGAATGGTATGAAAGCTATTATAAATGTTACCCTTCGCTGATTTGACTCTTTATGGTTTTCCTCTCATGACCCATGTATAATATTTCATCAGTTAAACTGCAAGATTCACTTTGAACGACTCTAGTCAGCAAGACTAGTTTGGCTGTCTGGCATCATGCAAGAGCAGTGTGCTGGGACAGAGAGGAGGAGAGGAGATTTGAACAGAGAGTAAATTAACTCACGGTGAATGAGAGCTGGAGTTGGAGGAGCTGCATGAAAGAGCACCAGGATTTGGCCTTATAAAACTGCATATGCCAAAAACAAAAACCATGAGAGGGGAAAGAAATAGTTTGATGGGGGTGGAGTCAGTGTCAGGGACTGCAGCTGTCAATCACTCTGACTCTAACGCCACCCAACTCAATGGGAAGTACATATCAACAATAGTGTGAATTCAAAACAGAATTTAAAACAAAACAGGTGAGAAGGCATCACAGTATTAGGAAAGACAGTCAAATTCCAAGTGCATTAAAATGAATTAAATTAATTGAATTATATTACACTAAATTAGTCATTATATTGTTCTATTAAATAATTTAATAAATTAACTTTTTGAACACTGGAAAAATGTCTTTCATAATGAAAAATTACAAATAAATAAATAACTATGTCAACTCAATATAAATATTACAAAAATCGAAAAAATACATATCCAGGGCCGTAACCACAATTGACATTGAAATGACCGTTACCCCAATATTCAGAATTGTCAGTGATCAAATATGACGGTTGGTTTTTAATTAGGTTTTTAATTCTTAAGTGGATTTGATTCATTGGATTGCCACAATAACTGTCTTTAGCAAAAGTAAAACAGCTAATTTAGGTTAAAATGCACACAAGTAAATCAGATTTTGATGGCATGATTCATCTGATTCATCATTCATTGGCTAAATGTATTTTCTACTGTACTGTACTTGTCTAAAAACAAATCATATCAAACAGACTGATTTTTCAGTTGGCCTCAGCGGGAAAGCATAAAAAATCCATAGATTTCCACACAGCCTGGCAGGAATCAAGCACACATGTCATTTAAAGACAACCAATTATGAGTGCAAGACCATCTGCAAAGAGAACAGACTCAAAGAGTCCTACAGAGACATACTGAGGACCAAATAAAAGTGGCAACAGTAAAATAACAAAACAACCAATACCAAGAAATGTGCTTACAGAGACAAACAGAAATATGTTTCTTGGGACACATAAAAAAAAGCAATGAGAGGACATGATGGGGTGATTAATAGGTGTTTTGGAGGGTTAGTGAAAGGGGAGGGCAGTACCCTGACTTCAGGTTGAATGCCCCCTGACTTACGCTGTGATGGAAATGTTAGCGGCCGACATGGGGCTGACCTCCTTTACCTCCTTGGCTTTCTGCAGAGCCAGTTTCTTACTGATGGCTTCCTCCTGCTCCTCCTCATCCTGAGAGAGGAGCAAGACAGAAAAAACTGAGAATGACAGACAAATAAAATTTGTATCCAATGGCAAGCACCACTAGCATCAACAAATCAAGAAAGTGATGTCCCAGAGGCCTTATGGCCCTATACTGTTGGTACCGCCTTTACGTAAGGCTGTAAATCCCACAATGGGCTGAAAGCTTCATTACCTTGAGTTATTGACCAGGGCAAACATCAGTTAGATCAAAAGAGCCCGTACAGACAGTCTTATGAAACTAATAAAAGCTGTCAGTGCATGGCGATAGGATCACACATTCGGTGTACACAACATGTGAGACTCATGTGGTGTGTTTGCAGGTACTGTACGGATGGCTGTGACAGTGACTAGTATTGGCAATGTACGTACAGTGGGGAAAAAAAGTATTTAGTCAGCCACCAATTGTGCAAGTTCTCCCACTTAAAAAGATGAGAGAGGCCTGTAATTTTAATCATAGGTATACCTAAACTATGAGAGAAAAAATGAGAAAAAAAATCCAGAAAAATCACATTGTAGGATTTTTAAAGAATTTATTTGCAAATTATGGTGGAAAATAAGTATTTGGTCAATAACAAAATTTCATCTCAATACTTTGTTATATACCCTTTGTTGGCAATGACAGAGGTCAAACGTTTTCTGTAAGTCTTCACAAGGTTTTCACACACTGTTGCTGGTATTTTGGCCCATTCCTCCATGCAGATCTCCTCTAGAGCAGTAATGTTTTGGGGCTGTCGCTTGGCAACACGGATTTTCATCTCCCTCCAAAGTTTTTCTATGGGGTTGAGATCTGGAGACTGACTAGGCCACTCCAGGAACCTTGAAATGCTTCTTACGAAGCCACTCCTTCGTTGCCCGGGCGGTGGGTTTTGGGATCATTGTCATGCTGAAAGACCCAGTCACGTTTCATCTTCAATGCCCTTGCTTTTTTCACTCAAAATCTCACTATACATGGCCCCATTCATTCTTTCTTTACACGGATCAGTCGTCCTGGTCCCTTTGCAGAAAACAGCCCCAAAGCATGATGTTTCCGCCCCCATGCTTCACAGTAGGTATGGTGTTTCTTTGGATGCAACTCAGCATTCTTTCTCCTCCAAACACGACAAGTTTAGTTTTTACCAAAAAGTTCTATTTTGGTATTATCTGACCATATGACATTCTCCCAATCCTCTCCCAATCCTCTTCTGGATCATCCAAATGCTCTCTATCAAACTTCAGACGGGCCTGGACATGTACTGCTTAAGCAGGGGGACACGTCTGGCAATGCAGTATTTGAGTCCCTGGCGGCGCAATGTGTTACTGATGGTAGCATTTGTTACTTTAGTCCCAGCTCTCTGCAGGCCATTCACTAGGTCCCCCCGTGTGGTTCAGGGATTTTTGCGCACAGTTCGTGTGATCATTTTGACCCCACGGGGTGAGATGTTGTGTGGAGCCTCAGATCGAGGGAGATTATCAGTGGTTTTGTATGTTTTCCATTTTCTAATAATTGCTCCCACTGTTGATTTCTTCACACCAAGATGCTTACCTATGGCAGATTCAGTCTTCCCAGCCTGGTGCAGGGCTACAATTTTGTTCTCTGGGGTCCTTTGACAGCTCTTTGGTCTTGGCCATGTGGAGTTTGGAGTGTGACTGTTTGAACAGGTTGTTGTGGACAGGTGTCTTTTATACTTATAACAAGTTCAAACAGATGCCATTAATACAGGTCACCAGTGGAGGACAGATGAGCCTCTTAAAGAAGAAGTTACAGGTTTGTGAGGGCCAGAAATCTTGCTTGTTTTTAGGTGACCAAATACTTATTTTACCGGGGAATTTACCAATTAATTCTTTAAAAAATCCTACAATGTGATTTTCTGGATTTGTTTTTTCTCATTTTGTCTCTCATAGTTGAGGTATACCTATGATGGAAATTACAGGCCTCTCTCATCTTTTTAAGTTGGAGAACTTGCACAATTGGTGGCTGACTAAATACTTTTTTGCCCCACTGTACATGTGGCCATATCTACAGCCTTGAACTGAAAAGTTTAGTTTTTTTGTCTTTTTGTGTAGAGTCCCTTTTTTGTTAGTGCACTTTTGTATTCTGTTGTCACTTTATATGATAATCTTCAGTGAAATACTATTTTTTTAATGAATTTGTTTTCGTATGCGTGGATTTCTTTTTGGTCTATGTTTTGTTAACTAATCTATGCACCCCAAAAAGTAGATTCCACAAGACTTCTTTCATATTTTTTTGGCATCCTGTACAGCCTTATCATGCCCAAACCACCCTTGGTGAGTTCCTGTGCAATTGCAGATTCTCCAACAGCGATGGCCAAAAAGACATTGAGGAGAGTGTCTGATCAAATGTGCTTTAAGGAATTTGGGTGAAAGTGAATCTAATCTAATAAAACTGTCAAAAAGTTTTTTTATGCAATCTTTTAACACACACTGAAATTGGGCTCAGTAAGATTTATTGTAAAGAAATGAATGCTTTTTTATAACATAAATTGATACATTATTTTCTAAGATTTCAAATAATGCTGTTCTGTTCTTCTTTGAGCACCAAATCAGTATTAGAATTATTTCTACTCGATCATGTGACACTGCAGACTGGAGCAATGGCTGCTGAAAATTCAGTTTTGCTATCACACAAATGATTACATTTTAAAATATATTAAAATGTATTAAAATAGACAAATAAACATTAAGTAATTTGCATTCTTCGTGTGGTAGAATTTAATGATCAGTGAAGCTAAGGTAGTGTGAAATATCATCTACGAGTCAGTTATTTGTACAAAAAATAATGCTGAAGAAGAGCAGGTCAGCATCAAAAACAACTTTACACCTAAAATTGCATAAAGTGTGGGAGAAGTTATTTTTATTTATTTACTTATTTAATTATTATGTGTTAGCATTTTCTGTGCTTTCTGACATAGAAATACAGATGTTTTTGTGGCATTAGTGAAGAATACTGTTGCAGATATCTACCTCTGTCTTGTGTCTTTAGTTTATACAGTACATGCAATATGCAGCACTTTATAGTTTACATAGAGTATCATTACTGAAACCAACATTTGTGCATATTATTTTGTTTGCTTTACTTGAAAAATTAGGCCATTAAAAAGCATGACAGTAATGTCAGTCCTATGTTATATATAAAGGATACAGTTTCCAAACAGTGTGAGCACAATGAAGTACACGGAGCAGAACATTCCCCGGTGCACTCCTCCCTGGGATTCAATTCCATGATACATCACAGCATTCCAGTCCTCTCCTGTCAGAATCTTATGAGATAAAATATATTATGGAAATATTGTATTTCAAATGCATATCAAATGAAAGTGTTCATACACATATCACCAGATGGTCAATACCTGAAACACTGTCAGGATAGCAGCTGGGAATGTGTCAAAGTTGGTCGTCGGGGTCTCATCTTCAAAATTAAACCTAGAAGAGAGATGATGAGCTGTGAATCATTTTCTTGGATGAGTCTTATGTGTATGCTTAGGAGCCAGCTTTGCTCTAATTTCAAAATCGTTCATTTTTTCAATTTGTTTGCTCGCAAAGACAGCAAAAACTGTGATATTTTCTAAATAATAATGTTTCTCTTCATCTGCATATAAAAGTTCAGCTGAGCTCCTCTCTGCATCTCCAGAACTAATAACAAAAATATAATAAATATGCTTTCTTATTTCACCATTCTCTTCCATGTACACTCTCAGGGGCTCTGTAGGGACCTCATTACTAGAGAATGTGGAGAAATGCTTAAAACGAGAGAAGAAACATCTCACAACTAAAGGCTTGTTTACATTATTCTGGAAAACAAAAGTGATGCCTTTCTTTGCCCAACCACCGTTACTCATTTTATTAGAAGAAAATAGCACAAAAACAATATAATGAGAGAAAACTGAAGTTAATGATGATTATAAACAAGTGAAATGTTGCTATATATTCATATCTAAAATTGTTTTGATTTTAGGTATATAACTTTCGTAAAATCATGTTGCATCATATGAAACAAAATCATACAAAGCCCCAACAATGAAATCTCATTGGTTCAAAATCCATGTAGTTGCATATTACTCCTCAGATATGTTCTGATCAGCTGTTATTGTTTCATTGTGCAGGGCATTATATATATATATTATATATATAGTATATATCTCTATTGAATTCTGAGAGTGAGATGTTCTGCTCTGACTGTTCTCAATAGCTCTGCTCTCTGATGTGCTTCACAACCAAATGTATGAAACCGTCTTTCTCATCCAACCCAGAAAATGACTGCATGGATCAGACAGTCAGTTTATTATGTCCATCTACAGTCTTAAATATTAATGTGCTATGGAGTTGAAATCCAGTACCAGAGAAGCACAAAAGCAATTTCTCATTTCACTAAGCACAGATCTGGAAAGCTTCACCACCATCAGAAGGGAATAGTGTCTCCTGCAGCTCACATTGTTATGTTTCAATAACATTTTCTAATTTTGCACCGACTATTTGTTTATCTGGCACTCTTCTTATTACAGTAGATCACATGACAGCGTGTTTGCGCAACTAAGCTGATATTTCCCTCATGGGAAGCATGTGTAGAGGCAATTTCTCTGTTGCAGCGTACGATTAATAATTCATAGAACAGAGAAATGAAAACTTGTGCTGTCTGGATCAGCTCAGTCATGTTTGTTAACATGTTGCTGAGGGGTAAATGATATGACAGGGCTTGGAAGACTCACAGCTGCTTATGCAGAAAGGAACGTAAACAATAGGGAGGGTTTTTTTTCCACGTCAAGAGATGATTTATGCATTTTCAGTCAAAAGTACAGCACAAGTACTCTGAAAAGTAAAGGGCCTACATAAGCGGTTCTCAACTGGTGGGTCGAATTCCAAAAGTGGGTTGCAGGCCTGTTCTGACTGCAGACAGTAGGGAAAAACAAACATAATAAAATTCAACCAACCATATTATTGTGCATAGTTAGGGCAACAAATTGAATAGCCTTATTTAAGGAAGAGAAACACTTCCTATATCTTTTGTTGACAGTATTTTGGCACAAATTCATTTGTGTCTTGGTAGAAGCCAGTTTTTAAATACATATTCAGTTACAACCATGGTTTGTGCAGTACACAATTTCAGAGCATGAAATCAGTTAGAATTAGGAACCAAACATTCAAACTTTCAAAACAAACACCTGTTATCAAATAAGGTTTAGGGTTATATTAATACAATCCATTGTTTAATTTTAGGTACTTTTTTTCACTTTTGCATGATAAATAATTTTGGGACTGTATTGGCTTGTCCAGTGTAAAACCTAAAACATCATGGACTAGATGACATGTGAGTGTAACTCTCAGCCTGGTACTTACTGTCCTCCGAAGAGCTGCATTCCCAGCAGAGCAAACACTACAATGAAGAGAAAAAGCAGGAACAGGAGGCTGATGATGGACTTCATTGAGTTGAGCAGAGACACCACCAGATTCCGTAACGAGTTCCAATACCTGCCGAAGCATTCCATGATAACATAGTTTAGGGAAAGGAATATAACTTGATTTGTGGTATGATACTGTACATAAATTCATAAAGTCAGACTGTTGAACTACTGAGACTTAATACACGAATCAAGTGTGTTAATACAGCCATGCCATGAATTGGAGCACTTGTTACACCTCTGGCCCATTAAATATTTTATTATTTTATTACATCGTAATTCAATGGTCAAGAGTCAATCATTCCACTTATCCTATACAACAAATTTCAAAAATCAAGATTTTCTTCTCATTGTTATCCAGTTTCTTGTCTAGTGTCTTTTGAAACTTCATTTGAAACAGTCAACAAATCAGAATCAAGTATTTAACTATTGTATAAATAAATTCATGGTATAAATTAGGGGTAGGCGATATACCGGTAGACACGATTAACCGGTAGAAATTTGTCAACCGGTAGAGTTTTTGGACTATAGTCTCTATTGTGGTTACATGCTCACATGACGTTGCCGTGCTATGTGATCACAAAAACGTATCATTTGCACATATTATTAAGCACTGCAGTTTAAAACTAAGTGATTTTAAGTCAAAATGCAATCAGCAGCGAAAGAGAACGCACGCATGTGAAGACAGTGCTTATAGAGGTGCTGGAATACTGTTATTTTTGCCACTTTGTAGGCCTTGAATGGTTAAATACACATATTTTTATGTGTCAAAATGCCCGTCTTTGCAAGTATCCTTGTAAACACAGTAGGTCTTAAATAAAAGCAAACAGCGGAGAAAGAAAACACATGTGTAACAGTATATTGGATCCGGGCAGCTCTTAAAGTGACAGGCATGTCAAAATATGAATATTCCTGGCTGTTTGGTCATCTCATGGTAATCATTCAACAAAAGAGAGAAAATCTCTCTCACAGTGCTCGGAGTCTAAATCATCGTTGTACTTAAATAAAAGACTAAAAGAAAAATATATATTTAATTTATACAGTGAAGAATATGCAGTGTTTTTTATACATTTGATTACTTTTCTTGTTCATTGTTCTACTGTAGTTTTTTTTGTCCTATTGCTTGTAATTAGTTTCTTATTCTTATTAAATCGCTGACTGTTTACTTGTGCTTGCACCCAATGAGGGCTTGTTTTTTTTTTTTTTTAGGCTAGTATTAGTTTTTTTGTGATATTGACTAATATTGAATATTAGATATTGAAATATAAATGGTATCAAAAATGTTGATATCATAAAAACCTTATTTAAGCAAAAATAACCATATTGTGATAGTTACAGTGAATTAAAATGACTCATATCGTGATATAAGATTTTGGTCATATCGCCCACCCCTAGTATAAATATATTCATTTAGGACAATGATCTACAGAGCACCATAGATTATCTCTTACTTGGTAACCTTGAATATCCTCAGCAAACGCAGCGCTCGCAACACACTAATGCCAAAAGAGGCTCCTGGTTTTACTGCTGCCCAAATCACCTCGAAAATGCTACCTACAATCACCTGAACACACCAAAGATAGAACACAAATACACTAGGCACAATTTATATTTGAAAACAAAGCTCATTTCCAGCAATAACTTCAAAAATGATCATTATAATCGTATAATTTGTCAAATGTCTTTAAGCTGCTGTCTTTGAGGGGGCTCAGCTGGCCATCAGCATTCTTCTGCTTCTTATAAGGCAGTACCTCTGGCATTAACTGGAAAAGAAACATGTACTGTTGTTGGTCCCGCATATCATTAGTATCTGACGGCATGTTACTCACCCCAAAGTCAAAGCAGTTAAATGAAGAGTGAAAGTAGGTCCTGGGCCCAAGGCCATACATCTTCAGACTCATCTCTATTAGAAACAGACCAAGGAACACAAACTCCGCCAAATCTGTATACACAAAAAAGCATTTATCAATGGACTTTGTCAGTCACATCATTTTTAAAAGGCATGCCAGTAGTGAAAGATGTAGTAACCCACTGACAAAATTATCCTCATACTCTGTTGCTTCTGTAATAGGTTTCAATGTAACATAACAGTTAATAGAGCTGAAGTATAATCATCCAGCCATCGTGGTGGTCTTAAGGTGCCAAGTCAGAGTGGTGTAGCCTTAAATCTTTTGGGGGGAGCTGTCCCTGCAATAACTGTAGTGCATGTGGCCTTGTATAAAAACATCAGCTCAATGGCAAATTAATGATTAGTAGCAGTTGGCATGCAAGCAGAGGTATATGTAAGAGGTGGGGCAATGCTCCTTTCTCATTTTTGGCACCAATCTGCTACAAGGGACTCTTTAGTATGTGGACTAAAAACTATGGAAGTTACATCCTTTACACATTAACATAGGGTAAGCAACTGATTGACCTTCAGAACAGACAGCTCACCTGGCATGGATCAAAACACGGCACAAATTTTTACATTTTCTATATACAGTACCGTTTAAGAGTTTAGGGTCAAGTAAGACTTTTTTTATGTACAGCGGGTAAAATAAGTATTAAACACGTCACTATTTTTCTCAGTAAATCTATTCTAAAGGATGGCATGTTTGACATGAAATTTTCACAGATGTCGAGATAACAGACCCAAGTAATCCATTCAATACAAACAAAAAAAAAATAAATTCAGAATAAAGTTATGTGTTAATAAAACTGGAAGGACACAGGGAAAAGTATATGAGCACATGACGAAGTAGGGGCAAAAAGTGCATGGTTCATATAAGCCAATAAGCATTAAAAGCAATCAGTCCCTTGCGTGGAACTTAACTATTAGCTGGTTCAGCTGCGCTCAACACTACCAGTTAATTATGAATATGAAACAAGGGTGGACATTTCAGCAAGACAATGCCAAACACAGTCAAGGAAACTCTCAGTTGGTTTCAGAAAAAGAAAATAAAGCTGCTAGAATGAGCAGCCAATCACTTGACTTGAGTCCAATAGAAAATCAATGGAAAGAACTAAAGATCAGAGTTCATAGAAAAGGCCCGCAGAACCTTCCAGATTTGAAGACTGTTTGTATGGAAGAATAGGCCAAAATCACACCTGAGCAATGCAAGCCACTAGTTTCTCCAGACAGGAGGCATCTTGAGCTATCATTACGCAACCTAAGGTTTTGTACAAGTATTAACTACATTTCGTAAGCGTGTTCAATACATTTTTCCGCTCTGTATTCCTTTTATTACTACATAACTTAATTTCTGAACCTGTATTTTTTGTTTTCCTTTGATGGAGTGACAACTTACTACAACTTACACGTGTGTTGAGCCCGACAGCTGTGAAAATTTCATGTCAAACACGCTTCAAAATATCATTTACTGAGAAAATATAGTGACCTTTGCAATACTATTACCCGCTGTATTACTGTATATTATATAATACCACTACTAGTATATATATATCACACCCACAGTGTCTTTGAGAGCACACATGCTGCATTATTTAATCAACAACACAGTAAAAGCAGTAGTATTGTGAAATATTATTAGTTTACGGTGTTCTATTTTAATGTATTTTAATATGTAATTTATTCTGGTGAAAGTTGAATTTTCAGTCATTGCCATTCGTCCAGTCTACAGTGTCCATGATGCCTAATATGCTGATTTGGATGTTGCTTATTCGTTTTTGTAAGAAAATCGTGACAATTTTTTTTCTTTGATTCTTTGATGAATAAAAAGTTTTAAAAAGAACAGCATTTATTTAAAACATATCTTTTGTAACAAAGTCTTTACTGTCCCTTTTGATAAATTTAATGCATTCTTGCTTATTTATTGGAAATTAACTTCATTAGCTGATCGGTGTATAATGTAATTTAATTACATTTTTAATCTAATGACTCTTTAACTTACGAAACACAGCAATCACAACAGGGGCAGTTTTATGTAAAACTAAAATTCAGCTAAAAGTTGTACAATTAATAATGCAAATACAAGGAGTATATTATTTAAAAGCACTTGTTTTGCATTGATTTTTTGAGGGTTTAAATTACTCCCAGTGCACCTAGGCCATGTTCAAATATAGTTCACATAAACCTGTGACCCTCCAGAGAGCTGTAGTGATGTTTTAAAGATGCGGTTCACTTACACAATGCATATGTGAGCCAGTCGGGCTGGTCGTAGTGAACTATAGCCACGCATAGTGTGTTCAGTCCCACTATACACAGAACAGTCCAGTAGAAGCTCTGGGCCTTCACCATACGGCGGATGAAGAAGCGAAACCTCTTCTCTTTTCTGCGAAAGTATGAAGAGCTCTCGTTCTTGCTGCTCTTCACGCTTGTACGGGTGAATGGAGAGCCCTGGGGAGCTGCGGAGAGAGAGACTGCTTCAGATGTTCACAAAAGCTCACAGATGATGGAGAGGAGAAGAGAGGAGAGGGAGTCAACACAGCCATTCTGATTTGTTAACATCGTCTTTATCCATCTTTCCACTCTCTCAATCTCCACTTTTATTTTGGTCATTATTCTTTATGTTTCACAAAAAAAAAAAAATAACATCCACAGATGCAAGTTTTATGACACTTTGCCTCTGGTTTTTAAATCTGCTTTTTATTTTCCATCCTGATTTTGGGAGAAAATCCATCGTGAGTTCAAAGGTCACAGGCGATGGGCCTGGATCTTACCGACTGATGGGATGTCAGTGAAGTGGTCTTCTCCTTCCTCTGTAAAAAAAAAAAATGGTGGTGAGGTTCACTTATTGCTCCTTTTTGGCTCTTCTTGGCAACTAAACATGTTGGAAAGTGAATAGTAAATAAACATTAGTAGTATAAAATATAAGAATAAATATTCATAAAGAATAAGTAAATTAAAAAAGTACATTGTTTTATATGCAATTTTATTAGTATAAGTAATTAAGAGCTCATAGCACTGAATAATGAACAAATAGCAGTATTTTTGTTCAATGGTTACCATGGGTTGTTGCATTTCCTCTTGTACAGGCACCATCCTCCTCTCCTCTGGAATTTTTATCTTTCGGCAGCAACAGACTGCGCTCTACTGGGAAACAAAGATGTTCAGCTACGTTAAAACAACGATGGGGGTGGAGAAGGGAGCTTCGAGTGATGGCTATGGGTTCTGGGTGGGTTGTGGTCAGCAGGAGAAGAGACAGACAAAAGCAACCACTGTATGGCTTAGTGTAACCTGATGCCGAGCACACATTAAGCACTGCTGTCACTGCAGATCTGACAAGAACTATCCAGGCCGGAGTCAGGGAAAAGTAAAAAAAAAAACACGCATAGCACTTGCTTATATGTCGGGCCCAACGACATTAACCCTTTTTTATACACCATGCATCTGTAATACTCGAACTGACTAGAATTGCTGTAGGGGGCTAGAGATACATGAAGAAGTCAAGCACGGCTGTAGGCATTTAATTGCATTCATTGAATCTATGGCTTTTAAATGCATCAAGCTGGGGGCGCACAATCACGGAAAAGTCTGGGAAATCACCTCTCTAAGCCAAATAAATCCCCATGGAAGAGCCCTAGTGGGCTTCTGGGAAACAAAACGGAGGATACTACATGCTGTGACAGAGCTAATTAACCCCTGTGCTGATGGAGGATCAGTAGTTTTACTAGAAACTCTGCCACCTTAAGAGAAACTACAGTATTTAGGTAGAGTAGAATTATAAAAGCGCAACAACATCAACATTTAAAGCCAAAACATTCCTTTAGGGAAACTATTTCATTCCTTTTTTCAGATTTATTCTTGTTATATTATTTGTTGTAACATTCTAAGGTTTCATACATCCTGCATGTGCATCTACATGGAAAATCAAGGGCTTTGTCCGTTGGGTACTTCAATTAATAATAGCCATTAATTGTAAAATGGTTGCTGGAAGTGTCCCTGAATATTATTACATTACATCATTATGAAATCTAATGAACATGAGGATGAACATCAAATTTACATCCGAATGGTCATGAATGTGCACAAAACTGTAGACTGCCCAAACCAAAAGTGTAGCTTAAAAATTGTAATCATCTGGATTCAGTCAGATTTATTGAATGAAAAGTATTTGTGTGCCTGGCACTGCATGTGGAAAATCCTCACGTTTGACAGTTCAAACAATGGCAGGGAAATTTGTTCCAATATTTTATATTGCATCATAAAAGCCTATATTTCAAAATATTGTGTTCATTACTAACATAGCTTTCAAATGCATTGGTTCAATGGTGTTATTCTCATGAACTTCTATTCATCAAAGAACTCTGAAAAAATGTTTAGTAGAATAAGAATTTTCAACACTGATAATAAGAAATGTTTCTTGAACATCAAATCAACATATTAAAATGATTTCTGAATAATTATGTGACACTGAAGACTAGGGTAATGTCTGCTGAAAATTCAGCCTTCCTATCAAAGGAATTAATTTAAAATATATTAAAACAGTTATTGCAAATTGCAATAATATTTCACAATATTGCTATCTTTAGAGTAGATTTGTTCTAATAAATGCACCCTTGGTGAGCAAAAGAGACCTCTGATTTTCTGTTGATTTTGACAAGTGAGACACATTACAAAAAACGTTTAGTGTAGTTATAATAATAATTTAACTTTCTATGCAGTTTTAGGAACGCAGTATCACGCTGTTCACACAGTACAAATACTGCAATCGAACTATATTAGCATTAATATTAATGCATGGAGTATGGAGTAACAGGTGAAAATCCTTAGAAAATTACTATTACTAAACTGGCCCCAGATCAGTGCAAATCCACAGCTACGGAAAGCACCAACACACTGAGTCCTGGCTGATGAAAGAGCTGTTACAGGCAGTCATGGGAAGACTGAGGGTATGAACCAGCTGGTGGAGTGAGTGGAAGGCTATATGTGGTTGCCATGGAGAGAGGAAGTGCTGAGCAACAGACAGGCACAGATACATCAGCTCCCATCGCGGCCGAGAAGACATCCGGGAAGAGAGTGAGATAAACAGTCATGGGAGAAAAAAGCACGAGGGGACAGAACACTCTGTAGGGAACAGACCAAGGCCTTCCGGTGGTTGCAACGTAGATAATTCTCAGGTAAGTCTTGAAAAATGATCTCTGGATTTGAAAATGGGTTCTGTGGACATATTACATGTCAAGTGTTAATGAAGATATTGTTCACTTGAGAGACTGACCTGCTTTGCAGATCCACTCCAGGTAGCCAGTCAGCTCCCTCTCGATCTGCTGTTGTCTGCGAAGCTTCAGGAACTCCTGCCTTTTCTCCACACGCTCTCGCTCCTTTGCAAACTCCCTGTTTGTACAAATGCACATAAACACACATCCATGAACACACTGTACTGCACAGAGGCATCAGGGGAGCCCTGCTCTATGGCACAGGTCATGTGTATAGAGCATGCGTGCATCTAGTGATGCATCTACAAAAGCAAATACACCCATTGATGAAACCATAAGGTACGTGGTTGTAAAGCAAAAGTGAATGAGATAAATGCACCAAAATGAAACGTTAGAAGAAAAAGCAAGTACAAGGTGTGGCATCCACATTTGCAAGAGCAGTAGAAAAATCAATGTTTTAGAATCAATAGAAAACAACGGCTAAAAGTCTACGGTTTATGGCTCACTTAAAGCTGAAGTGTGCAATTTCTTTTTAATTGTTAAAATTCCTTCTCCTATGCTAACTTAATATACAGAGTCAGATAGTTAAGCCATTCTTATATTCATTTTCAAATTTTCAATTTTCAAATAAATGGCATTCTCATGAACTTCTATTTAAAAAAATGTATCATCTTCCACAAAAATATTAAGCAGAATAACCGTTTTTAACACTGATAATAAGAAATGTTTCTTCAACACCAAATCAACATATTAGAATGTGACACTGAAGACTGGGGTAATGGCTGCTGAAAATATCACAGGAATTCATTTAAAATATATAAGAATAGAAAAATTATTAGATAATAGTATATTATAATATGGTATTATTTTTATATGTCTAACAGTTTAATACTATATCAGTGCCTGTTCAATTCAGTTTAGGTATTCAGAAAATTAGACTGTTTTCTATTTAAGAACATTAAAATATATTTGCACAATGTGAGGAGTCTTTACTGTGACTTTTGATCAATCTAATGCAGGTGTCCTTTGCCGAATTAAAAATTATTAATTTCTTGTACCAAAAATTTCGCTGACGCCGGCCAAACCCTTTCGAGGCAGTTATATATATATATATATAAATATAATAGATTATAATATATATATATTTATTTTTGTTGTGTTTTTTTTATTCAGCAAAAACTATAATAAAAACCATCATGCATTAGTTAAAAAACATGAAACAATTCTTGAGACTGAAGATGATAATGGTGCACTTCAGCTTTAAGGACACAAACTAGTTGAATTGACTAAATGCAAAATGGTTGATTAACTTCCTCAAGAGACGTTACAGCCTCACAAGGAAACAGAGGTCAATCCATTATTCTCAGTAATGCACCTACAGGGCTAGACAGTTTCTCTCATCTAATCTAACTTTCACCCCACAGTATGACAAAACTGTGTAGTGACACCTTGATTAGATATTTAGCTCATAGGTCGAAAAAAAGTGGCATTTACTGACAAATGGTCATGCTTTGCCTGTGAGAGGCATATTTTTCTCCGACTTGGTTATTAAATGAGTCCCATTCATTTTCATAAGCATTATAGCTTTCTTTGCAACATGATTATGTAGGAGCACATAAGGGAAAAAATGCACTGTTTGTGCCCCCTCACAACCTGCCATCTGCTATCATGCCAATTAGAGGACAGCGTGATGATTGACCACCATTACTGTTTAACGCAGGTGCGCAGAGCGTACAGAAAGGAGGTGAAAAAGAGCTATAAATGCAAAGAACAAAGAAAGAAGAAAACTAAAGTAGGGTGGACAGAATGTGAAGGATGCAATGCTCCTGGAATGAAAATGTTACCTGAGAATGTGATCGGAGCAGGAAGGGAATGTGAACAGAAAAAAGAAAATAGGAAAGCAGTACAAGACAGAAAAGAGTGTAAATATTACATTAGACAATGCTGTATGAGAATAACTGAAAAAATTTAACTGACTTTTTTTGGTGGTATAGCTAGTGGATTAGCATATCCTGCAAAAAACATAAATAAATAACTGCAAAACCTAAATAAATAAATAAACTGGTGTAGAAAATTTTTTTACTCAGAAATTGCTAGTGAATTTCACAATTAATGTTCAAGAAATGGAAAGTAACACACTGAATGAAACAAGAAACTTTTCTTGTCAAATGTACTCCAATAACCTTTGCATTATTTACAACTATGAAAGGTTTAAGGAATACAAAACTATGGAACACAAAAAATGTGTATTTAGAATAAAGGCTTCCATGTATTTTAGTCCATACAATAAAAATCAATGGGATCCAAAAGCAACATCCCACTGGACCCACTGACTCTTACAGTATGGACAACAAATAAACATTTTTTTAAATATCTTGTTTTGTGCGTCACAAAAAAAAGAGAGAAAATCATGCAGGTTTGGAACAACATTAATTGATAACACAATTTTCATTGTTTGGTGAACTATCCATTTAAGAACGTGATGCTGCACTAGAATTCAGAACACAACATACGCTGTTCTTCAGCAGGATTCCCATTTGACAATGTGGGGGAAATCCTCTTTTTTCCTCCCTGCATTGCAGTGGCAGTGTGACAGTGACAGTGAATGTGTGTACTTCTTGTAAGTGTGTGACAGAAGTGAGGGAATACTAACTCTGTGGCTCTCTTTCTCCCTCTCTGAGGGAGAATTTTCATTTTTGGGTGAACCATTTAAAGTCCCCCTGCAGTCAATAACTGTATCCCTTAAAACTCATTTTTGATCATCAAAATGACATATTTAAAGATTTTTTTTCTTGTGAAAAATTATCTTCCTGCCTTAAAATGTCTTGAATGTAACTCTACACCCTTACCTCATTTAATATACACGGGATCGATGACTGATGCAAATTAGTCCTGGCCCAGCCTTTACTCAATCACAGCATCTCAGGGCAGACTTCCTGCCCCACTTTCACTCAGTTAACTGAAGCAATAAACGCTACACAATGGCAAATGGCAATACTGGGTTAATTCAGACCTATATACAGTGGGGCAAATAAGTATTTAATACACTGCCGATTTTTCAAGTTTTCCCACTTACAAAGAATTTAGAGATCTGTAATTTTCATCGTAGGTACACCTTAACTGTGAGAGACAGAATCAAAAAAAAATCCAGAAAATCACATTGTATGATTTTAAATAATTAATTTCCATTTTATAGCATGAAATAAGTATTTGATCACCTACCAACCACCAAGAATTCTAGCTCTCACACCAGACCTTTTAGTTGTTGTCTTTAAGATCCGCTCCTATCCTCCACTCATCCTGAGAAGGGTGAGGGATCAGCCTAGAACTACACGGGCGGACCTGGTCAATGACCTGAAGAGAGCTGGGACCACAGTCTCAACGGTTACCATTAGTAACACATTACACCGTCATGGATTAAAATCCTGCTGCGTGGGCAAGGTCCCCCTGCTCAAGCTAGCACATGTCCAGGCCCGTCTGAAGTTTGTCAAAGACCATCTGGATGATCCAGAGGATGCATGGGAGAAGGTCATGTGGTCAGATGAGAACAAAATAGAAGTTTTTGGTATAAACTACACTCGACGTGTTTGGAGGAAGAAGAAGAACGAGCATAATCCCAAGAACACCATCCCAACCATGAAGCATGGGGGTGGAAACATCATGATTTGAGGCTGTTTTTCTGCAAAGGGGCGTTCAGTGACGCTGCAACCGTATTGAGGGGAGGGATGGATGGGGCCATGTATGGCGGGAATTTTGGGGCCAACCTCCTTCCGTCTCAGTAAGAAGTCATTGAAGATGGTTTATGCTCGGTCTTTCAGTATGACAATGATCCCAAACACACCGCCCGGGCAACGTAGGAGTGGCTTCGTAAGAAGCATTTCTAGGTCCTGGAGTGGCCTAGCCAGTCTTCAGACCTGAACCCAATAGAAAATCTATGGAGGAGCTGAAACTCCATGTTGCCCAGCGACAGCCCCAAAACCTGAAAGATCTGGAGAACATCTGTATGGAGGAGTGGGCCAAAATCCTTGCTGCAGTGTGTGCAAACCTGGTCAAGAAGCTAGCTAGGAAGTCGTCTTACGTCTCTGTAATTGTAAACAAATTTCTTCCAAATATTAAGGTTCTATTTTGTCTATTAGTCATCAATACTTATTTCATGCAATAAAATGGTAATTAATTATTAAAAAATCATACAATTTTATTTTCTGGATTTTTTTTTTGATTCTGCCTCTCACAGTTGAGGTGTACCTACGAATAAAATTACAGATCTCTCCATTCTTTGAAAGAGGGAAAACTTGAAAAATCGGCAGTGTATAAAATACTTATTTGCCCCACTGTATTTTTGTCAATCCGAACTGAACAGAGAAGAAGAGGAACGAGGGAATTATACATAATCATCTGTAGCAGTAATGTTTATAGGCATTGTTATCGCTCTCTAACACATAATCGGTTCATTGATACCATATCCTTGACTACCATTATCCAACAGACTAATAACATAATTGCTTAAGATACACAAATCCATAGTTTTCTCGTTTGCCGATCTTCAACAGCTAGAGCTTGCTAAAAACAAACATCCCTTAGTGTCGTAGCCTTAGAGATATGGCACTGCACCTTTTAAGGTGATAAGTGCTGCCGTCAATGGTATTGACTGATGAATTTGGAGCATGGTTGGTCTTAACTTCATATTAAAAACACCAAGCCAGACACGTTCAAACGACAATCATTAACAACTTGATTTCAACTGCCGGGGAGGGGTCTATATAATCTTATCCGTATTTTTTCATGCTGTGAATTATAATACGTTGATGCCTGAATTGAATATTTAGGTTTGAATTTTTTCAAGACAAAATATTGTTAAGATCACCAATTTCAATTTTCTGCAGGTACATACAGTGTAAGGTCTGTGCTTCATCGAAGTAGAAGTGGGGGGGCGTCGCTGGAAGGGGCTGCTCATGCAGGCAGGTCAAAGGCCAATGGTGGGTGAGTCGAGAACAGATGAAATGGCTAATGAACTTGCCTTCTAGGGCAGGATTCCTGCTGCCCAACGTACCCACTGAGAAGTATGACACGACTGCCCCCGCACTTCTTTCTCGAAAACGCCCACCGCACCGGGCAGTCCTCTCCGTCTCTCCATGGAGTCGCGCTTCCACCGGTGGCCTTTTGGCTTTGAAGGGGCAGCATGGTCAACATGAGTTGAAGCTAACGCTCCTTCCGGCCACCTCACACTAATCTCTTGAGAGACACAGCATGCAGCCATGGCAACCAGTGAATCCACCGTATGACGAAAGGTTCCTTCACACTTCTCAACAACATACCCAACATTTCAATAGATATATAAAATATTAATAAAATAATACAGGACATGCTAGCGTATAACGCATGCTAATTGAATTGTTTCTCTGTTAATCAGGTCGAAAATGAATTTAATTTGACAAAAGACGAGATCTAAAATGCCTACCAAGATTTCTAATACAATGTAACTCTTTCTATTCATTAAAACAGGAGCTTGTCGGGAAGTAGGGTGGCTTAGAGGGGGCTGGCGCATCTTCCGCCTGTGTTCAGCATGGTTTCAAATGCAATGCCCAGTTTGTTCATTGAAATTTATTCAGTTTGCATGTAATAATTTATTTTTAATGATCTCTGAAATGTAAATTGTATGTGGGCTATAATAAACCAATGTTTATTTTTATAAACATGATTAATTTCATTTGTGATGTTTTCTATATGGGATGATTAGCCTAATCCTCCTGAACACGTGACGCTGGCGCGTGGTATCAGAAAATGAACTGTACAGAATGTGAACAAGATTAACTTTAATACAAGGAGGGAAGATATAAGGCTCAAAGGCAAATTTTAATTTCAGATTTTTTATACCATAGATGCCGCAGCAAAAACTTTTCAAAATCAGGGCATCCAAACAACTTTCGGGCAAAATCGGGGCATCCAAGCATGGCCCCTCGGCAGCAGGCACAGAGGTCACCGACGTAAGTGAACGCAAAACCGATGTACATGTGGAACATTAATTTTTTATATATTATTTTTTCACTCTATTAAAATAAAACAAAAATAACATGACGCATTAAAGACTTCTCAAAACATTAAAATCATAAGCCGCCTTGCTCAACAGTATGTATTTTCTTATGATTCAGGAAGCAGTTATGATCTCATATAAAAATTAGTAGGCATGCAATATTTGTATTTTTAAAAATACATTTTCACACTGCAGAACCATTTAAAGTAAACTAGCAAAGGTAAAAAAAAAGAAAGAAAGTGGTGAACAAAACAAAGATCAACATTCCTTATAATATAATATAAATTAATATAATATTGCATAGACAATTAGACTTTAAATAAGTCTAGAGCACAGAAACGTAAACACATAACTGCTGCAAAGTCTTCTGGGCCAGCTCACTTTCTCACAAGGAGAAGGACACAGCTAGAGAAGCCTGTGCCATGCCTTTATGTAACACTTTATTTTAGCCTAATTAGATATGCTCCTGAGCTCCCGTCATACTTTGCGGCCTGTGGTGTGTAGACATTTCACACTTCAGAAGGAGTTTGTAGAAAGCCTTTGCAAGTGTGATAATTTGGAGGCTACACAAGCAATCTTGAATGCACAGTAGTTTTGAACTAGGTTACCATGAGGACAGATACACAGTTAGAGAACTCTCACAGCACATAAAAACAGATAGAGTCCCTGTATGGTAAAAACTGCATAAATATTCTGTCACTTCCATACGCACAGAAACAAACATCCCTGAATGTGCTGTGCACATGAACATTTTCTGCCAGTTGTAACCGTAAAAAAACAACTTAAATGCAAATCCTCTCAAGAATGTGTCTTTGAGGGCCTGTTTCACCTTTAAGCTAAAAACAGCTTTAAATGAATACATTTCACACTGGAAGAGTAGAGACTGATAACAATACTTGAAGGACGATGAGAGAGCATGAAAATTAAGAGAGAACAACAGAGAGGGAGAGAGGATGGGGGACTGAATGAGCTTATATTGGACACAGTGGCAAGTGTCATCAGTATTATACCACTCAGCTATGTGATTTAAAGTATAGGATTTGACAACTGCACTTACAAACAATGTACTATGGGCTAAGGTCTGATTCTCAGATTTGTCTTCTGTGAAAAAGATCCAAGCAACCTCACATGTCACCACTAGAATTTTTGAAGAAATCTCAGTAATGTCTCGAACAATGTTCAAATACAAAATAAATGCTCCACTCATTCTTATTTCTCAAAAACACCACATGCTACCCAAATGAAATGGCTCTATAATCTGACTGCATGTCGACAATTGTCTTATTTGTTACATACAGTGGGGGCAATAAGTAATTTTTGGAATACCCTGGCCGATATTTTGCAGGTTTTCCGGGCACTTACAAATGAATGGAGAGTATCTGTAATTTTCATCGTCAGGTAGGCTACGCTCAACTGTGAGAGTACTCGATAATTCGAAAAAAAAAAATTCCGAGAAAATAACATTGTATGATTTTTAATATATTTCCATTTTATTTGTCTGAAATTAAGTATTTGATACAAATAGAAAACTAGGAATTAATATTTGGTAGCAGAAACCTTTGTTTAGGCAATTACAGAGGTTCAGACGCTTGCTGTATTCTTGACCATGTTTGCACACCAGTGCACCACTGCGCAGGGATTTTGGCGCCATCTCCTCAACAGGTGTTCTTTCTCGGCAGATCTTTCAGGTTTTGGGTGTCTGGGATCGGCATGGCCAAACTATTTGACGTTTCAGCTCCCTTCCATAGATTTTCCTATTTGAGGTTCATGTCTGGAGACTGCTACCGACGCAGAGGGGGCTAGGACCTTGAAATGCTTCTTACAGAGCCGCTCCTTAGTTGCCCTGGCTGTGTGTTTGGGGTCATTGTCATGCTGGAAGGCCCAGCCACGACCCATCTTCAATGCTTTTACTGAGGGAAGGAGGTTGTTGCCCAAAATATCGCGATACATGGCCCCATCCATCCTCCCCTCAATACAGTGCAGTCGTCCTGTCCCCTTTGCAGAAAAGCACCCCCAAAGCATGATGTTTCCACCCCCATGCTTCACGGTTGGGATGGTGTTCTTGGGATTATACTCATTCTTCTTCTTCCTCCAAACACGGCGAGTGGAGTTTATACCAAATAGTTCTATTTTGGTCTCATCTGACCACATTACCTTCTCCCATGCCTTCTCTGGATCATCCAGATGGTCTTTGGCATACTTCAGACGGGCCTGGACATGTGCTTGCTTGAGCAGGGGGACCTTGCCCACGTTGCAGGATTTTAATCCATGACGGTGTAATGTGTTACTAATGGTAACCGTGGAGACTGTGGTCCCAGCTCTCTTCAGATCATTGGCGCTATGAGTCGGGAGCTGCGCCCGTGTAGTCTACGCATTTATGCCTCACCTTTCTTAGGATCATTGATACTCCACGAGGTCGAGATCTTGCATGGAGCCCCAGTCCGAGGGGGATTGACAGTCATCTTGAATTTCTTCTATTTTCTAATAATTGCGCCAACAATTGTTACCTTCTCACCAAGCTGTTTGCCTATTTTCCTGTAGCCCATCCCAGTCTTGTGCAGGTCTACAATTTTGTCCCTGGTGTTCTTAGACAGCTCTTTGGTCTTGCCCATATTGGAGAGGTTGGAGTCTGATTGATTGTGTGTGTGGACCGGTGTCTTTTATACAGTTAACAAGTTCAAACAGGTGCAATTAATACAGGTAATGAGTGGAGGATAGGAGGGCTTCTTAAAGACAAACTAACAGGTCTGTGAGAGCTAGAATTCTTGCTGGTTGGTAGGTGATCAAATACTTTTTTCATGCAATAAAATGGAAATTAATTAATAAAAAATCATAGTACAAAATAAATACAATGTGATTTTCTGGATTTTTTTTTGTGATTCTGTCTCTCACAGTTGAGGTGCACCTACGATGAAAATTACAGATCTCTCCATTCTTTGTATGTGGGAAAACTTGAAAAATCAGCAGTGTATCAAATATTTACTTTGGCCCTACTGTACACTTCTTTTCTTAGAAATCGGGGGCCAAAAAAAAAAAAAAAAAAAAAAAACAACCACAAACAAAAAAAAAACAAACAAAACAAAAAAAAAAAAAAAAAAAAAAAAACCACCAACAAACCCCACTTCACTCAAACCAAAAACTGCGTTCGTAAGAATTGTATGTAAAAAAGTATGATTTTTGAAAGTACATTCTCTTTATTTCACCAAGGCTACATTTATCGATTATAACAATAAAACACAGTAAAAATTTTTTTAAATATTACACGTTACAAAAAAGCTTTTGTTTGTTTTAAATAATTTTAAAAGTAATTTATTTCTTTGTATGGCTAAGCTAGATTTGTCAGGTAGCAAATACTCAGTGTCAGCATGATCCTTCCTACAAATCCTTATATATAAATGATTTGCTGGCTTATAAACACGGCATAAGGGCAGGCTAAATTGAGCACAAGAACAGTGATCCATTTTTTCAGTGTTCTTTGATGAAATGATGCCAAAGATAAAGCATGAAGGGAAAGACTCTCACTCTCATAGCTCTCCTGTCATTCTGGGTTTACTGTACTCCTCAGAGAGAGACCAGCATCACCACGTGAGAATGAATCTTTTCGACTAAAGCCTTGAAAGCAGAGATGTCAAAGGATGTTAGAGTCCCTCTGAAGGAGCAACAATAAATATCGAATGCCACACAACAGCAACACAGACATGAAGAAACATTCAGTGACATACAGTGAACATTAGATTGAGGATTTCCAGGAAATCATAAATTCAAATCCCACCAGCAGCTAGAGTTCACCACAAAGCATTCATCCAGAGACTTTCCATTAAAACAGTATTTGTGTGTGTGAGAGAGAGAATAAGGCAAACAGATGAGAGAGGGAGAGAGAGAGGGAGAGAGAGAGAGAGAGAGAGAGAGAGAGAGACGTAAAGCATGAGGGAAATATAAAGATGCTTTAGTATGAGGGTGTGTTATTTGTTATAGGGAGTGTATGTGGCTTTTGGCTCAATCACAATTGATGGAGGAAAAACCTAATTGTGACCAACACTGCATTGGCAAAATAGAGCTGCCTAATCGAATTGAGAAACAGGGCTCTACTGCACTTAACGTTGCTTCTACTCTGGATATGCATAAGCTGTAGGTGAACAGATTCCAACCTGTAGGACAGATATTATTTTATGAGGCTTTCAATGGTTTAGGAAAGCCCATTTATTTCAAAAGAGCCCACCTAATAGCTATAAGAGGCATCCCATGAATAATTTTAAATGGATGCTGTTTGTTTGTTTCGCACATAAGCATTAAATGGATACTGTATGCTTTGTATTGGCTCCAAATTGTTTAAAATGTATGTGTGCAGCCAAACAAGATCATGAATTCTAAAGGTGAACAATTAGTTTAGTGGGTTACATGAAATTTGCAGAAGAGACCAGAGTAAAACGGATGATCTGAACTGAACTGACCAAGTGCAAATGATAGGAAGAATACTTAACTAATTGCAAGGAATAGGTATATTTAAAGCAATAATTAATCATTATTATTATTTTAATTTGTTCATTTTAATTAATTCTGATTAACTAATTAAAGAGTCTAATGTTTTTTTAAATATCCCATAGGTTGTATGATCATTTGTTTATGGGTAATTCATACCGAATTAAATTGAAATGTACAGTATATTATTTTATAAAAGGAAAAAAAATAACCTAAATAATTTGAATTAATTAAATTCAAGCTCAAATCAAATTTGAACACATCCTTTCTCACCGCATCCTCTTTGTTACTTTAATTAGATTTTACTTTAATTTAATTAATTTCTGAATATAAGGCATTCTCAAATAAATAAATAATTCCTCCATTTTACCATTATTGACTATGTCATCTTTAGCAACCCCTGGCCAGGAATTTACTTTAAAGAAATATTTTTAAGAATCCTGAAAAAGTTTACTTGCATGTGTACAACACAGAGTTCCAAAACATTCCCACGCTGTTTGGACTAATTTGATGACTCTGATTTCAGACTTACCCTGACAGCACCCCCAGAACCAAGTTGAGCATGAAGAAAGAGCCGATGATGATGAGTGGGATGAAGTAGAGCCAGTTCCAGGTGTTCCCTGAGGCATCATTGGCCTGCAAAGAGACAGAAGTAATGCGAGTAGAAAATGAGAAGGAACAGAGGTACAGAGAGAAATAAACATCAGAAAATCCTGGAGGAGACCAAATCTCCACAGGCTTCTCTTGAACCCCCATCCTTCAATAACAGCCCCTGGAATAATCTTTTTAACACATTTCACAATAACACATCCATACCTATACAGCCATAATCCTTCTTATTGTCCAAGTAATTGCTTTTTGCAGAGATCCCAGGGTCTTTGCAAAGGTATAAAAGAATGTGAAATGCAATCTACTGGTCATCGCTCTGTAAAGAAGATCGTTTTAGACTAGTGAGTGAAACTGACAGAGTTTCTCTTTGATTCAACAGCATATACAACACCGGGCCGTACACAAAGTGTTTATGAGGCATGCTAAGAGAAGATTTCTCCTAGCGCCCATTTATTCGCAAATTGCTCTAACATTTTGGTTGTGATTGTTAGGGGATCATGGAGACTGCTGATTCAGCAGACACATACAGATACTTAAACCCCCTCTACTCTCTTACACAGCTGTTTCTAAGGCAACCGGCTCGTCGTGCCTATCTCTGTCCCTTTATCTTACTTGCTTTAGCTTTAAAATTGCATTTTTGGCAAGAGCAGTAAAGCAGTCGGAGCCTAATTCCATTGCTGCATCTCCACTCCTCTGAGTACTAAATTTATTACAGCACTGTAGGGAATTTGTGTGACTGACTTTTTCTTAATTATAATTTATTTATTACTGCTAAAGTCTATATCGGTTACGGTTTCATGCATCCGAATGAAAGATGGCAGTACAATAGTATCTCTTTAGCCAAACATTTTTGTTTTAAAATGAACAGATTCTAAACCAAGTCCAGTGCAGGGTGGGTTGCCAAATATTGCCATCCTTGTGGTCTGAAAGGAATTGTAGTGATTCATCTTTTAAAACTGGATGAATGCCATCTGACATCAGGAAAAAAAGAGACGGCACTGAAACAGTTTCATCTCATTCGGAGGGTGGGAGAAACAATGGTGGATCGCCTACACTTCCTCTAAAGCCTGAAAATTGTCTTGACATACTAAATGAATGTGTGTTCAGTAGCCAAAATGCATGACATTGTCTCAGTGGTCTGGTGGGTTAGATGTTTTCTGTAGCCCTTGCATCACAGGTTTGTGTTTTCTTGAGTGATATGGGGATTGAAGGAATGCTGAATACAGTCTTCACAAGATTACCACACTAATGACAAGAGCATCTGCTAACCATACACGAGAGGCAGTATAATGGTTAACAATTTAACCTGGGCCAATTATCCAGTGCTTCCATTCCAACTTCCTTACCACATTTTGTGAATACATCTGCTCTTAAAATGGCAAACAATACACAAATTAGGGCTGGGCAATATGACCAATAAAAGCATGCAGTCTGAGAAAATCAGGTACAGCAAATACATCTGAATAGGCCCTGCACATAAACTAGAAGCACAAAACAATCGGAATTTCTGTGAAATGTGAGCATATCTAAGCAAGATGTGGAATCTGTGGATAATAAAACTGTGATGAATGTGGTAATCGAGTTCTCAGCAATGCACTGGGGCATGAATAAATAAAGCTATGCTACTATTTATTGTTTTGCTGCCTACATTTATGCTGCTGTTGTGTTTGTTGACTTCTTCATCTATTTGTCATGTGGAAAAATCACAACTGTTCTTTCACCGTTCACTGTAAAAAATATATAATACATCTGCAAAATAGCCAGTAGCTAATACTGTGGCTCCTCTATCCTTTACACACTTTTCCAGACATTTATGTGTAAATAAAACAAAAATCAACGAGAGCGGCCTATAATAAATTCAGAGACAGCATATGAACACAGAGGCTGTAATCAAATTCCTGTGAGCGTGCTTCTCATCCCACTAAAGACAATTAGAGATTTGATTCATTTCCTATGACTGCACTATCATTAAGCACAGCAGAGCCTAAAGGGACAAATCAATTGAGCAAAATCTTTCTCTTAGTTGGCATTATTGTTTCTATTAATGTCTATTTCTTACCCTTAACGTTAATTAGTGAGACAGAGCCTGTGTTGGGTGTAATCACATTTAGCATTGTTATGGAAATTTTCTCAAATTTTCTCAATTTTCTCAAGATTTTCACAGGAATGGAAATTTTACAAAGCAAAAAATAAAATAAAATAAAATAAAAATAAAGCAAAAATGTCATTAAACAGATAAACTTATGCTACCATATTGGCTAAAATCAAGTAAAAACAATAATAGTTTAAAATATTATTACAGTTTCTATGACAATATATTTTAAAATGTAATTTTAAAAGCAACATTTTCAGTAGCCATTACTCTAGTCTTCAGTGTCACACGATCTTTCATTCTAATAGGCCTATGCTGATTGGGTGCATAATATTTCTTCTTATCAATGTTGAAAACAGGTGCTTAATATTTTTGTAGAAATCTTAATACCATTTCTTTCTCTTACTTTCCATGAACTGAAAGCTCAAAAGAACAGCACTTATTTGAAATCACACATTTCTGTTACATTAAAAATGTCCTTACTGTCACCTTTAATCTCTTTAATGCATCCTTGCTGAATAAATGTATGATGTTTTTTGTTTGTTTGTTTGCTTTTCACTGACCAAATCTATGCATGTCATTCAATGCTGAATCAATATAACAGTCTGTGTATGTAAATATGTATTATTTTACTAAGTATTTGACTATGCTTTTTGATGCTTAGAGTAATCACATCATTAGCTTAGCAACATGCTAACACCAAACTGTTGAAATCAATTTAAAATCAAATATCCTGTGCGGAATGCAATTGGTGGGGTGTACTTACTTTCTGCTTACTGTATATAAATTGTTCCAAATCAGTCAATTATATGTTTCAATTACCTTTTAAGATGCTCTTTTAGAAGGTAGCTGACTACGTAGGCAGTATGAAGTGATGAAGTTTTGGAACAGAGCTGCTTATACAGTGTGTCTACAGAGAATTGAAGAGCACAGGATGAGGAAGAACGGATACTAGCCTCTAATTTTCCACTGACGTAAAGTTCTAGTGTCTGGGATAATCAGATTATCTCTATGAGAGCCAAGGTCTGGATGGCAGAATCTAGGAACATTCATCTGTCATTAGACCTCTCATCAAGGACCCTGGAGGACTGAAAGCCCAGTGTGCAGAAGAACACTTAAGGAGGATGTCATCTTATAGGAGGAGAGAAACAGAGAAACAGTGTGCTATTGCTCGAGGGAGCAACCATCCAGCGGTCATTACGCTCATAATTGCAACAGACTGTAAAACAGTCTACATTCTGTCTAATGCCAAAACTACAAAAACAAAAAGACTCTTTTACTAACTTGTCCAAAATTGTGGCTTATTAAATAATGCAATCTACAAGATACATTTTTTTAAATCCGCAAATCTCAAAAAAAAAAAAAAATTTCACTCCCAACCTCACCCGTACTGGGAGATTGAGTGCAGTACGAATGAAGGGGTTTATTTTATAGGTGAATGTTCTTCCAGTAAACCACAAGACCAGACAGGACTTGGCACACACCTGTGGATCCAAACATGATCCATCTTTGCTCCCTGCGGGGCTACTTTTAAACATTTAACAGCAGATTGATCAATAGGGCTATCGTACTAACAATGCTGAATGCCAGGGAACATGGTCACCATATACCACACAGATCACCCTGTCGACTGAGTGACTGTACAGCGTCACACAGCCACCTGGTAGATGCTACTGTTTAGAGTGCTACAGAGATACACAATATGACATAAATAACACAATGTCACACAAACAAAGTCAAACAGTGATGGGGAAAACCAGAAATACAATGTCCTTGGATTCAAACTTAGGACCACATTCAAAAACCTCTGAATTTAAAAAAAAAAATCTTTTAGCATAAATAATTAGTCTATAATAAAGTGCAATCCTTGAAAAATGTTAAACATAAAATATCTGCTTAAAAAAATCTCTAGATATATATATATATTTTTTTTTTTGTTTTTTTTGTTTTGTTTTTTTTTTTTTTTCTTTTTTTTGTTAAGATTAAGCAGAATAAGTTTTAGTGGCTTTTAAATTGATTCCAAGTTATGATTTGGTGCACTATTTATAGTTAATAGAGACTAAATATTTTAAGGGATGAAAAAAAATAAAAAAATAATTGCTAAAACTTTTTTTTTTTAGATATATAGTGGAGATTTATACATCATCTGAAAGCTGCACAAATAAGCTTTCCATTGATGTATGGTTTGTTAGGATAGGAGCATATTTGGCAGAGATATACATACAATAATTTTTTGAAAATCTTGCATATATTATTGCATTATTACTAATCCTCCATAAGAATGTAAGGTTTTACTATATTTACCGAAGTACTTTTACAAAATTTTCATGGGGAACATGAGCTTTTACTTAACATCCTACTGATTTTTTGCATACAAGAAAATCAATCATTTGATCCAGACAGGTGGGTATTTTTGGTATTGCTACAAATATACTCGCAGTGACGTTTGGAGCTTGTTTGTGGGGGGTCCAGGTCTACACAACACACCACACACACACACACACACGAACACACCCCACACACATTATATATATATATATTAAACACAGTTACCCAAAATTTATTCAGCGCCTTCAGATTTTCACATTATCAGTTAATCGCATGTGTAGAAATGTAAATAAAAGTTAAGAGTTAAACTGCATCAGAACCAACTCATCTTGATAATGTCAGATAACTTTAATAGAAAGCTATGTAATGAATTAGGTTGAATAGCTGTCCGCTGTTAAACTTAAGTACACAATTAGATAATACCAGTTTAGTTCACCCAATTACCATCGCATGCTTAATTTTGTTCGTCTGTGGTGTAAACAGTTTGCAATTAGCATTATAAAAATACTTACGCAAAACACGGCGGTCAAGTGTCGTGGATAATTTTTGTCCTAGCATTTTGTATCAGTTTTTACTGGTAGTCCACTGTATGAAGAATTTCTGGGTATAATGTCACATTTTACTTTATTTTGCTATACTCATTTACATAAACTGACTATAGCATAAAAAATTATCAAAAATTATATAATGGAAAGATGGAAAATATATAATTCCATCTTTTATTTATTTATGTTACAGTCAGAAAATAAGAAGCAAAGTTTATTCTTAAGAATATTTCATGAGTCTGGCCCCTGGTCTAAAACTGTAGTGTGTGAAATTAACATAAGTGGTTATGAAATAACCAGAGAGTTCTAAAAAATTCATTGCACATGCCCTAAAAATAACTGGATGTCTGAGTTGAATATTCCAGAGATATTACACCATTTCTCTGGCTACTCTTGCAAATGAGCTGCACACTGATTGGAGCCTATCATAGCTCTATTAGAAATTAGAAAATGAGGAACCGAGGGGAAGCAAACTGATCTCCGGAGAGAAGTCACTGATTTGATACATATATTCTGCTTTCCAGCCTGGACTCTGTAGCAAGGATACCCAATTAGAGAGGAGACGGCCGACGTGGGGTTTTTGTTTTTTTGTGTTTATTTTTTTTAAACAAAAAAAAAAAAAAAAAAACAAAAAACAAAAAAAATAGCTTTCTATTTTTTCTATTTGTTTTTTTTGTTGGTAAAAAAAAAAAAAATTTTTTTTTATTTTTTTTATTTTTTTTTTAAAGATTAGCACGCACAATTGCTCTTTAAAAACATATGAGAACTTGCGGTGTCTGAAAAAAACTAGCACAGTAGTACGTTCATGCAATCATCTGCTTAGCAAAATGAGGGTGTGTGACTGTTTAGTGATTTGATGTTACAGAAATATAAATTGATGTGATTTTTTGCATTAAGAGCAAAGCAGAGGTAATTCTCATTGTTTCTCCTCTTCTTTCTGTGCATCTCTCTCTCTTCCCACTGAGGTTAAACAGCTGTCAGGGAATATCCCTGGTGAAGATGTGAACAGGGAGATGAGATATATGATGAGTACACCATTAAAGCACTTCCTAGAGACTCGCCTCCACCTTATCTAGTCATCAATTAATCTGACAAAAAGATCTTCTGCACAGTCAGACTGGAATACCATGCTTTCTCTCTGTTTACAACAGCATATATTTGTGTTCATGCCTCACAATTATTAGGATTGCATCAATGTACGGTTTTCATAAAATTTCAGTAATTTTATGCATCCTTTTCGGAAGCATGGCAAGAACAGTTCAACAAGTTTTGATTGGATAAAAGGTTGAACATGTCAGACAAAAATGCTAATTCTGTCATCATTTACTCACCTTCATATTGTTCCAAAATCTGTATGACTGACTTTCCTCTTTGAAAGGCAAAAGAAAAGAAAAAACAGAACTATCTGAAATATCCCAAGTCTTTTCTACAAACAATGCAATGAGTATGAATATGAGTAAATGATGACAGAACTTCATGGCACATAACCAAAAAATAACTTGATGCTTGCTTGATTAGCAAGAACCAATACGGATTGTCCTGGTGCATCAAGCAAACACGGCTGAGCTTCCATGTTTACCATATCTGATGATCTCTATGTCTGTGCATTGACCAATGTTTACATATGAACAAAAGCTTAAATTAGATCTGTTCATGAAGCACTTGTGTCTCTTCAGAAGGCTTGGATTAAACTTCTTGATTCATATGGATTATGTTTATGATCTCTTTCACATTTTAAATTGTCAAATTTTGGTGGAATGGACTTTCAACGGAGGGGCAGAAATATCAGGTTTTATGAAAAAAGTCTTTGTGTGTGTTTTAAAGATTAATGGACGTCTTATAGGTTTGGAACAACATGAGGTTGAGTAAATAATGTTAAATTTCTCTATGAACTAAGCTTCTATAAACTCCATTAATGAAAAACATTAATGGAGCAATAAGACTTTAAGGAATTCAGCAGTCAGCGCATACCGTACCCAAGGAAAACACATACAGGCTATATTAATATATATATATATATACGCACGCACATACAGACATTATTATATACAGGGGAAATTACGGGGGGGTTTGGGGAGGGTCCTGACCCCCTAAGAGGCTTTGATCCCACCTGAGGGACGTCCAAAATAGACAGGGTGGGGTCAGATAGAAAGACGGGCTAGCAAAGCATAATATGGAGATTGACTTGTTAATATAATATGCATTTCTATAGCCCCTGGCTGATTTTAAAATAAATGTTGGCATCCCCTGACGGGTCGTATTGACATTAACCTGAGCGGTTTGGGTTGAAGAGATCACTACACGCTCATTCAAAGAAGTGTATTCAACGAAGTTGTTCTTGTTGGACGGAGCAAAGAACACCTCTCAAATGCATGTGTCGATTCAGTCGAGGTGAATCTACACATAGCCTCTTCAATGAATGCAGTTGGAACGGCATGTACGGAGCAAACTATTGGCTAAAATAACCATAAACAGCAATACAGCGGTGTCTGTCAGATTGCATTTGGTGAAAAAAGTTGCATGTGTTACTAAAACAAACACTGCGTGTTTTCTTTCAGAATCATCAAGTGGCTGGTAAGAAATCCAAAAAAAAGGTTACACAAACAGTTTTTACATAAAAAGAAGATAAGGTAAAGGTGTTTATTTAAAAATAAAGCCCTAGGATACTTTGTGTGCTTTGATCAACACACAGCAGTGTTCATAAGGATCCATGTTTTTAAAACTAATCGATAGTGACATCAAGATTCAGTGAACCTTCATAAAGGCCGTCCTGCTCTCGATTCCTGAATGAATCAGCTGTTTTGAGCAAATCATTTGATGGATTCATGATTGAAGGTTTTTTTTTTCACTGACTTAAGACAGGTATTTGCCACCACCTACTGGCGCTTCTAGTTGTATATAGAGTATCTTTTTTTAAAATAATTTAATATTTCACTATTTATTTGTATTTTTGTATGTTTAATTAAAATATTTCTAAAGTTAATTTAGATGTCAGCTCCTTTTCTGTAAGGGTTTATTCAGTGTTTTTTTCTAAACTAGCACAATGATAACATATCTTTAATAATAACTACTTAACGATGTGCATGTTAATTAAATCTCTTAATTTAGCTCCATTAATTAGATTTGTTTTTTAAAGAATCACTGACAACCCTATGTTTAAAAAAATTATTAAATTATAATATAATTGTAATAAGTAAATTAAGTTATTAAAAAAATGCAGTGAAAAGGTTTTTGTCCCCTTCCTGTTTTTTTTTTTGTTGCATATTTGTCACACTTAAAAGATTAAAATCATCAAACAAATTTTAATATTACACAAAGATAACCCGAGTAAATACAAAATGCAGTTTTGAAATAATGATAATAACTGGTTATAATAATGATAATAAAATAACTGGTTATGCCACCCTTTGCAGCAACAACTGCAATCAAGTATTTGCGATAACTGGCAATGAGTCTTTCACATCGCTGTGGAGGAATTTTGGCCCATTCTTCTTTGCACAATGTTTTAATTCAGCCACATTGGAGGGGTTTCGAGCATGAACAGACTGTTTAAAGTCATGCCACAGCATCTCAACAGGATTCAGGTCAAGACTTTGACTAGGCCACTCCAAAGTCCTCATTTTGTTTTTCTTCAGCCATTCAGAGTTGGACTTGCTGGTCTGTTTGGGATCATTGTCCTGCTGCAGAACCCAAGCACGCTTGAGCTTGAGGTCACAAACTGACAGCTGGACATTCTCCTTCAGGATTTTCTGATAGAATGCAGAATTCATGGTTCCATCAATTATGGCAAGTCATCCAGGTCCTGAAGCTGCAAAGCAGCCCCAGACCCTCACACTACCACCACCATATTTTACTATTGGTATGATGTTGAACAAATACCAAATGAACTGTATGAAACACCAAATTTTGCTACAAGTTTGATTGAACAAGATAATAATTGCTGTTAATAGTGTTCATCTTCTGTTTGATTACATCATTAACTGACGTTAATGCCCCCTTTTTGCCCCCATTTTTCATGAGCTGAACTCAAAGATCCAAGACTTTAGACGAGCATGCAGATGAGCATGCAGAAATCTTTTTCCCCGAGACGGTTTCTGACAGTTTGTGCAGAAATTCTTTGGTTATGCAAACCGATTGTTGCAGCAGCTGTCCGGGTGGCTGGTCTCAGACGGTCTTGGAGGTGAAGATGATGGATGTGGAGGTCTTGGGCTGGTGTGGTTACACATGGTCTACGGTTGTGAGGCCGGTTGGATGTACTGCCAAATTCTCTGAAACTCTTTTGGAGATGGCTTATGGTAGAGAAATTAATATTCAGTTCACGGGCTACAGCTCTGGTGGACATTCCTGCAGTAGGCATGCCAATTGCATGCTCCCTCAAAACTTGCGACATCTGTGGCATTGTGCTGTGTGATAAAACTGCACATTTTAGAGTGGCCTTTACTGTGGCCAGCCTAAGGCACACCTGTGCAATATCATGCTGTCTAACAAGCATCTTGATATGCCACACGTGTGAGGTGTAAATGGATGATTCGCAAAGGAGTAGTGTTGCGTTTATAATATTGTTCAGTGTATATGTAGAAACTTAAGGTTCGGTAAAGCTGCTTTGCAACGATTTTGTATTGTTGAGAAACTATTTTATTTGTTATAATATTACGCTCTATACAAAATAAACGTAAGGAACTGAATTGAATGATCTTTTTATGAAATTCTGTGCTGTAACGGGACACGCACCTTCTAAAATGTTCAACTTTTGTCTCATTAGTCCACAGAATATTTGCCCAAAAGTCTTGGGGATAATAAAGATATTTTTTTGGCAAGCCTTTGTGTTCTTTTTGGTCAGAAATGGCTTTTGCCTTGGAACTCTCCCACGGATGCCGCTTTTGCCCAGTCTCTTTCTTATTGTTAAACCATGAACACTGACCTTAATTAATTAGATGTTAATTTAGATGTTGTTCTGGGTTCTTTTATGACCTCCTGGATGAGTCGTCATTGCACTCTTGGAGTAGTTTTGGTTGGCCGGCCACTCCTGGGAAGGTTCTCCACTGTTCCATGTGTTTGTCATTTGTGAATAATGGTTCTCACTGTGGTTTGCTGGAGTCCCAAATCTTTAGAAATGGCTTTATAATCCTTTCCATACTTATACATGTCAACTGTTTTGTTTCTCATATGTTCTTGAATTTCTTTAGATCGCAGCATGATGTGCTGCTCTTTAAGCATGCTTCACTTTGTCAGAAGGTTCTATTTAAGTGATTTCTTGATTCAACAGGTCTGGCAGTAATCAGGCTTGGGTTTGGCTAGTGAAATTTAACTCAGCTTTCTTAATCACAGTTCTTTCATGATTTAACAGGAGGAGGCAATTCATTTTTCACGTAGGGCCAGGTAGGTTTGGACAGCTTTTTTTTCCCTTAATAAATGAAATCATAATTTAAAAACTGCATTTTGAATTTACCTGCTTTATCTTTGTGTAATATAAAATAGTTTGATGATCTGAATCTTTTAAGGGTGACAAATAAGCAAAAACTTTTAATAACAGGAAGGGAAAAGAGGCAAAACTTTTCCGGCCGGTATATATAACACAACACATATATATAGATATTATACTATATATATACACATGCACAGCACAACCTATATTATATATATTATAGATAATATATCGATATATATATACACATTTTTTTTTCTTTTTTTCTTTTTTTTGTTTAAAAGCATATTAACCATACTCTGAAGGAACATCAAAGATAGCCCAGCAGACGGACCGTCCTCCATTAGCCCGCAGTTATCATGGTTGCAATAGCCCTTAGCTAACCACTGGACCACCATTAGCCTCTATCCGTCTATCTTTCCCGGTCATTCCAAATGCTGCTTACCTCGAGACAAGATGTCTGTTTATCTTCAATGAAACCAATCTCTACACGGTCATACCATCTGAGGACAAATAACGCAAAACAGAGCATACAAAGCAGATTTGTAAAAGACTTTAAAAACTTTTAAAGGGGTTAATAAAATATATGATAATTATATATTTGAAATATACTGAAAATAATATATACTATATATAAAATAGTTATAGTCTAAATACAGTCTAAACTCTAATAGTCTAAATATAATACATACATTTTAGTTTTCCTCCTTCCCCTTATCTCTTATTGACCTTGAGGGACTGAGTCTCATACCACTATACGGCTACCACCAAGGCAGATTTTTGTTTTTTTTTTTCCCTGGTAGAGTTTGGTTGTTCCTTAATCATTGCACTTCCAGAAACATAGCAGAGGCCGTCAGGATTTTAAAGCAATGACATGAAAATGAGACAAGCCATACATAGATCAGCTTCTTCTTCTCTCAACATCTCAATCAAATATGTCCCACATTTGCCTTTCAAACACTTCCTAAAGATCTCCTATTAATATTACCTTGCAATCATGTTTGTTTTTGTGAATTGTGGGGACTCTCCATCGGCGTAATGGTTTTTATACTGTACAAACTGTATATTCTATTGCCCTACACCAACCCTACACCTAAACCTACCCCTCACACAAAACTTTTGGTGCATTTATTTTCTCAAAAAAACTCACTCTATATGACTTAAGCGTTTTGAAAAATGGGGACATGGGGTAATGTCCTCATAAGTCACCTTCTCCTTGTAATACCCATGTCATAATGCAAATTAGTGTCCTCATATGTCACAAAAAACGCGCGCACACACACACACACATTCTCTTTCTTCATGATGGAGAGCTGACCATTTATAAATTCTATATATCCACCAGAACCACAGGGCTAAATTCAACACTAATAGCTTCATAGGACACTGTGATTAATCATGATATTTTTGGTCTTGGTGAGAGGAAGGAAAGACACTAGGTAATTAAAAAAACAGGCATAGAGATTATTCATGCAGGTGTAAGGAAGATGAACCAGAGCCCCCTATAGATCAGAAAAGAAGTGAGCATAATTCACTGCTTAACTTTCAGCGCCAACTCTAAACACCATTTACAAAAGAAACAATAGGCATGGATACATCCACAGATGGAGCCATCCTTTCATTAAACACTGAAATATTATATACTTACGGTAATTAAATGCTGATATGTTACACTTGCTATCATTGCTATGATATATGCTGTCATTCAAAAGTTTGGGATCAGGAGAAGTGTTTAAAGGAGACATATTATGCCCCTTTTTACAATATGTAATATAAATCTCTGGTGTCCCCAGAATGTGTCTGTGAATTTCAGCTCAAAATACCCCACAGATCATATATTATATAATTTTGAAAATGCCTATCTTGAGTGGAAGCAGAAACAAGCTGTTTTTCGTGCCTGTCTCTTTAAATGCACATGAGCTGCTGCTCCCAGGGTGGCCCTCACTGCAGCAGAACCAAGATCCCGGGGGGTGTTGGATCCCAATATTATTAGACCTGATAATATACCTAAACATACCGGCTCCACCCCCTGATCCATAAACCCAAAATCTCCACCCCGAAAACTACAATTACACCCCTAGATAGGGCCCCCGGGACTGTGTTCTGCAGTGAGAAAGCTGCTGCTCCCGCCCCCTTTTTCAGAATAGAGCTGCTTCATTACAGCTCGTACCTGCTAAAAAAATACATCTGTTTTGGTTCTGATTGTCATATTTATCGCTCTGAAATCATGCCATATTAAACCATATTAGTTTCAACTTCTGATTAACGGTGTCTGAGGGGCAACACGTACAGAAAGAGGGAAAGCGGTTATAACCGCATGGGTAGTACTAACTAAGTTAGCATCACACACACGTTTAAGAACACACAAGTTACAAAAAACAGTCGGTTATGTCTGTGAATGTAAACAGCTGGGAAATAAATTGCATGTTTATTTTAGATCAGTGTGGCAGCAGCAATAAACAGTAAACGAATCAATAAATCCACTGCTCTGTTGTCTCATCTGAGGCTGGGACTCTAAATATTGTTCTGTGCGCCAAAGACAGAACAGTAGGCCTTTTTGCATTAGGACGGTACACCTTTGTCGCTTGCAATCAAAGATTGTTTTTACTGTAATTTGGAGGCGCATGTGAGGCTGGACAAAACTACAGATACTTTAGGGATGCGCAAGATCAGAGTAAATATTAAATAATGAGATCCCTTTGCGACATCACTAGGGGAGTGGAAATCAGACACGCGTCGTTTTTTTCAGGATACGGCTCGGGACCGGAGGGCGAAGAGTGTTGAAAGAAAAAGGCTTACCAAAAAAAGTTACTGGGTTAATCTTTTTCACATATTCCTTGGTTGGTAGATGCACCCGGGACCTAATTATAGCACTTAAAACCAGGAAAAGTCAGATTTTCATGATATGTCACATATGTTTCTGAAAGAAGTCATTTTGCTCACCAAAAGCTTATTATTGTATACAAAAGGGCCGTAAGGAAGCATTTAAAAGCAGGTGTTACTATTCTAACTATTTTAATTGACAAAAATGACACATTAAAGGGTTAGTGCACCCAAAAATGAAAATTTTGTCATTAATTACTCACCCTCATGTCGTTCCAAACCCGTAAGGCCTTCGTTCATCTTTGGAACACAAATTAAGATATTTCTGATGAAACCTGAGAGCTCTCTGACCCTCCATAGAAAGCAAAGCAACCATCAGTGGTTCAACCACATTGGACTTTACGAAGCTACGAGAATACTTTTTTCAATTTCAATTTATTTATAAAGCACAACTAAACACAACTACTGTTGACCAATGTGCTGTACAAAGCAAGTAACCATTAACAGAATTAAAACAAAGACAAGGTCACAAATAAAACTGCAAGACACAAGGCAAAGCAAATGCAAATCATGAATAAGCCAGATCAAATAAAAATTATTTTAACCTAGATTTAAAAATGGATAGAGTAGGGGCAGTTCTGATTTCTGTAGGAAGACCATTCCAAAGTCTCGGAGCGGCTACAGCGAATGCTCGATCACCCCTAGACATGAGTCTGGTTCTAGGAACCACTAAGAGCCTTAATTTGGCAGACCTAAGCGTTCTTGGAGGTTGGTGGTCTATCAAACGCAGTCAGCGTAGATAGGGTATACCGGGTGGCTTTAAACTCATTATAAATGACACAGGGTAACCAACGTAAAGAAGCCAGAAGGAGAGAAGAGCGACGGATAATATGCTCCCGCTGTTCAGCACTCCTACCATCAGGACTATGGCGAAGCCGCAATTCTGAACCATCTGAAGGCATTTTAAGGAGTACGTAGATTGATCGAGCTGATGACACCAAATAAGGAGCGCTTACAAATAAATCACGCCTCATGGTGAGTGAATGCAATGGAAATTACACTGATTGACAAAATTAGTAAAAGAAAGAAGGACTCATTGTTACCAGGGTTTGCAAAATACTGATTAGAAGCTTGACTTCACAAACGTGTTGAACGTTGTCTATCAGCTTAAGGCTGTCCACACCACAACCAAGCTTTTCAAGTATGCAGCTTACATAAGGTGTCAGACACACAAGATTTAGATTTGGTTATACAGGTGTATTCAGAAGGGGGGGTGGGGGTTACAAAAACACCACAATCTTGTTTTTACTCTAAGCATTCAGACTTGAAAAAAATGTTAGGGACATCCATGCTTTAACCTCCAAGGAGGCAGAGCGGCCACCGGGGTCTAATCCATTTCTTATGTTTCAAAGGAAGATTAGCATCGTATTGACTATACAATAGATCCACAGTCGCCGGACATAACAATGAGAACTTATACACATACTCTCAAAGATAGACCGAGGGAAGCACATCTACAAAGGAAAAGAACATAGGGAGCTAGGCAGTAGAGCCTGGAGGGACCCCACAGGTCAAAGTAAAGAAGAAGAGTTAAAATCTTGCCAATATAAAACTCAGAAACTCCGTTTCATAAAAGATAAGACGGAATACAATTTAGGGTGGTTGGAGAAGGTATTTCCGATAACGCTAAAGGGGCCGCTACTTACCTGTCTCTAAGAGAAGGAAACAGAAGAACATTGAGTGGTACTACCAGTGTTGCAAAAAGCATAGGAGGCACAGACTCAAGTACTATAGAAAATGAAGTACCAGTGCTACAGGAAATATCCAGAGTCGGCGTGGAGACGCAGAAGATGGTCATTAACAACTTTAAGAAGAGCCATCTCCGTGGAGTTAATTTTCAAAAGCCTGATGGAAGGCATCAAAAAGTGTAATCAACCAGAAAACTTTTGAGGTGATGAAAAACTACTGGATCATTTTGCTAAAAAGGGAAGATTAGCAAGGGTCTAAAATTTGATCTAATCAGAGAATGCTAAATTAGGCCTCTTAAGTTGGGTTGTCCCGAGGCGATGTTTTAAATTAGTCAGGAACAACTCTAACGCAAGGCATTTATTAATCAAAAAGAAATTAAAGTGTAGGAACCATTACACTGAACACTGGTAAATAACAGTGAGGGAATTATATCTAAGACGTTGAACCAGTTGGGTGGAGGTGGATTAACAAGGTAATTTTAAAACAAGAAAGGAAATAGCGGTAAACGGATAAAGACACCTGTATATTTTAATGGCCTGCAGGAGTAACCAGAATGACCCGATTTATATGGTATGTCTGATCTCAGATTATATATTGAGATAATAAATGACGAACCAGCTCACACAGGCTAGATCTGTCGATACACACAGACAACAGGTTAAACACAGCATTATGGGTAGTAAACAAGGTTTCTAGGTTTTTATGATTATTTGTCATGAGGGTTGAAAGAGATTAAGAAGGTTGATTGGGATCACGGTCTCAACGCCTTCTGATACTAATAAGGAGTAATCCGTTAGAGCTTTCATAAGAAATTTGTAGTTTGTCCTGGTAGTTCCATTTCTGTGCCATCCGGCTTACACGTTCTCCAGCCGTCTCAAGGCAACAAGTGATATTATTCAACCACGGCACAGGTGGAGCGCACAGGAATCCAAAATGTTAGTGCCAGAACAGTTAAAAGCGATAAAGCAGATTAATACGGATGCTGGAGGCTCGATGTGAAGAGGCGAGAGCTAGTTCATAGATACTGGGGAAACTCCTCGAAAACAGGGTGTCGCGCGGTGAATAAAAAGAAAGCAGAGGTAGCACAGCAGTGATCCTCCGCGTCAGGTGAGCGCCACAGCGCCGAAGCGATACCATGAGGGTTACAGCATCTAAAGTGACAGGTGAGTTTCCCGCCAGTACATGATGAGTTGCATATAATAGAGGGATTGTGATTAGAGAAACGGAAAGCTGGTGGGTCGCATAAGTACGAACAAGGTGGAAGTTACACCATCACACAGAGAACCCAGAGCATAGAAGATCAAGAGTGTGTCCATATGAGTAGGTCCTTTAACAAGCTGCACTAAATCAAAGGCTTCTTTTGGGCTGGTAAAGTCTTTTGCAAGTGAGTTTTGGGGGCAGCATATGTGAATGTTAAAATCCCCAATAATTAAAAATCTATCAAAATTGGGGATGATTCCCCCCAAAAATCTGAGAAATCTGCTAAAAAGTCTTTGTGTGGCTTTGGAGGCCTGTAGACCACAGCAACAACTAATGGAGTGTCCGAGTCCAACACAAGCAACTGCAATTAAAAACAGTTATATGTAGTTCTTTGTATAGTCCGACATTGAAAACAATCTTTAAAAATTGAAACCAAACTGCCACCCCTTCTCACAGAACGGGGGGAATTAAAACATTTACAGTTGGGGCGGTAAACGCTCAGAGAAAGGAGTTAAATCTCCATTGGGAAGCCACGTTTCCGTGATAAATAGAAAATCCAGGGTTTGGGAAGTGAAGAAGTCTTTAAGAATAAAAGTCTTATTTACCACAGACCTTGCGTTGACCAATGCCATCTTTATCTGCATGGAGTCTTCAAACAGCTGCATTGCTCTACGCAGCAGGAGAAGATAATGTAGAGAAACGCCGCAACGGCGGAGGCGAGGCAAGCGGTGTTGAGGCCGTTGATCCCATGAGCTCAGTAGAATGGGTTCGTTCCAGGAGTAAGCCCCTGCAGATGAACGCCAGATGATGGAGCGGTTTCAATCACCTTCCCTCGTAGACAGATCCAGATTAATGTTCAATTCGCTGCTTGTCCGAAGCAGAAGCTTGAGCTTGACAGCCACACCGCCCCGCTTACCCCCGTCTTTTCCGGTGCATTTTCACAGAAAAATTATATGGTGAACGGTGCAAACAAGCCGACATGGATGCTGTAAAGGGAAGAGGCAAGTGCCGTGGTCTTTTCTGAATTTGATTAAGTAGCAATTCAGAGGAGATTTGAAGCAATTCAGAGGAGATTCGAAGAAGCCAAAAACTCATAGACAAACTAAAAAATGCGGACGACAGCAGATGGCAGGCCACACACAACAGCGCCATCTTGATTCCAACATTTTGTGTGCAAAGAAAACAATAATAACAATTTATTCAACAATTCTTCTCCCCGAGTTACTGTCTTCCGCCATTTTGGAGAGTACCCCAGAACATAATCAATGTAATAAGTGTTGTTTACGTTCAGCATGCGCATGCTTTATCCTGAACTTAAACAGTGCTGATTATGTTGATTACCAATGTCCTTGCTACGTTTCTGGACATGGGAACATTGCAGTTGTGTTGCTGTCTTTGGAAGGTCAGAAAGCTCTCAGATTTTATTAAAAATCTCTTAATTTGTGTTCCGAAGATAAACGAAGGTCTTATGGGTTTGGAACCACATGAGGGTGAGTAATTAATGACAGAATTTTCATTTTTGGGTGAACTAACCCTTTAAAATAAAACATTACAGAAACTCTGACTACAGAGCTTACGCATATTTTCTAAGAAATTTTTCTGTGTCATTTATACAACCTTTTCTTGGATTTGTTGTGCCATTATTTGAAAGAGCTACCACTTTGTTTCCCATCAGTATTTTACTGTGGTATCATCGATTTCAGATTTGCCTGCCTCTAAACGTCTCATAAAAAAAGCAAACTGGTCATACAGATGTCACTCAGATGGACTCTTTCTGTCCAAGTAGACACTTCTTGGTCAGAACAGAAAGATTTTAACTGGGAATCAAAAGTCTGGATCACCTCTTCTTGGCACAGTGTTCAGACTCAGCGGTGTCTAACCTGAGTGGAAGGTGTCTGTGATCCTGAATAACTACTGCAGCGTAGTGATACTTCTGAGAGTACAGGGTTCAAAGAAGGTCAGCATCATCAAGTAGCAAGACATCAGAGACTACTGCACAGCATGGTGCTTCATGGCATTCAGCCGATGATTCGAGAAGAGCAGTAAAAAGATGACAGGGACTAGAAGACTAGCAGCTTATTCATGGCTGTTCATTGTCTGAAAATACTAAATAGTTTCGGAGCAACACTAACTGTGATCGTTAATTCTAGATTAGACTATTCAGTTGGTCACATAACTATAACTAAACTCCAGCTTTGAGCAAAGATCCAATTTTGGACATGGTGCCCATCACTCCTGGCTTGGTATTATTTTACAAGACCACCACGAAATGAGACCACTATGTGTATACATGTCAAAATTATTTAGCTATTTTGACTTTTTGGTTCATGAAAATGGAAATTTTATATAACCTTTCCTGGATCTGCTGTGGCATTATTTAAATGAGCTACCACTTTGTTTCCCATCAGTCAATTATTGTGGCATCCTCAATGTCAGATTTACCAACAACAAAATGTCTCATAAAAACCAAACTTGACATTTAGATGTCATTCTCAGTTAGTTTTTTTGTGTCATGTATGACTGTTATGCATCTAACATAATTTATAATATGGTAAATAAATGTGCTATCCTAATTATTTAAAAAATCAGCACAAATGTTTTGCAAATTTCTGGAAATTACCACAAAATCAGTCATTTTGAAAAAAAATCACTGTTTTATGTGTAAACTAGCAAATACATAACCAGAGCTAATAGACATGGGTTAAATGTCACAAAATTCCTATTGTAAACTGACCATATTCTCTTTTTCATGAGTGAAGTCCACAAAACAGTTGACCAAGAATATTTTTTGATGTCGGTTGTTCTTAATTTGTTCAAATGTAATTATGCAATAAGCTGTTAGTGTTAGACTCACATTGTAAAGGATGTCCACCCATCCTTCCATAGTGATGCACTGGAAGACGGTGAGCACAGCGAACAGGATGTTGTCAAAGTTTGTTATGCCGAAGTTTGGACCAGTCCAGTATTCCCTACAAACTGTGTCACCTTCACACACCCGAGCTGGAAGTTCCGATCCACATGGAAAGTCAGCTGCCTGTTCCCCTTATAGAACAACATTACTGTCAGCCGTAAACTATCACAGCAACTTAAGAGCATATGAGTGCTTATAAACACAATTAACTGAAACCACAAGCTCCATTAGCATGCTAAAGCTCACATACCAGTATCGTTTTTGAAGCAGGAGCGGTGAAACTTGCCCATGTAGAAGTCTAGGCCAATGATGGCAAACATGAGTATAGCAAAAAAGAGCAGAAGGCCGATCTGAAGCAGAGGAACCATTGCTTTCATGATGGACTTAAGAACCACTTGGAGACCTAATGACATACAGAAGATACAGTATGTACTGCAAGTTATAAGCAGCAATAGCTGTCAAACAATTAGACAACTAAATGCAAAGACTAGATAGCTGGTTAACAATTTATCAAAACAATTTCTAAACGTTTCCTCTTATTTATTTATTTAATTACTTGCGAAAAAGTGTTTGTAAAATGACTTACTTGGAATTCCAGACACCAGCTTGAGTGGCCGCAAGACTCTTACTGCCCTGAGTGCGCGTGCGCACATCCGGAGTAAGTCCTGAAGTCTGGCCCCAGCATTTTACGGTCAGAATCCTGTTGAGAACACACACCAATGATACAGTTTATGGGAATTCACAGTCTAATTTTTTTTTTTTTTTGGGCCAGCGGTGGCGAACTCCGGTCCTGGAGAGCCACAGCCCTGCAGCGTTCAGCTCCAACCCTAATTAAAACTCACTGCCTGTAGCCGAGTCATAGGAAACCCATTCAGACATTTGATTAGTTGTGCAGGTGGGTTTGATTTAGGGTTACAGGCAAAACTCTGCAGGGCTGTGGCTCTCCAGGACCGACGTTCGCCACCCCTGGTCTATGCAATGGGCTTTTAGATTTTGATACAAAGGACTCCCAAATATGATGATTTCCTTGTGAGAAAAACCTTTTTTACAATATAAAGACAGCAAAACATTTTAATACTTTTCTTAAAGAACTGTGACAATATTGAGACAATGCTTTGTTTCCACAATTACATATTTGGGTTTTATATTATTAAAGTACTAAAGGCAGAGCAAATCATTAAATATTACCTAGAAAATATTTAGATTTATTAACAAAGATTTCGATTAAATGGAAATTTATTTAAAGCATTTTTCTATAAATATTATTTATCCAAAACATCTTTATTTGTGACTGTTCAGAGGTTTGGGATCAGTAAGATTTTTTTTAAAATTAATGAATACATTTGTTCCCAACAAGCGATACATTCACTGACAGTAAAAATTGACGTAGAAGATTTTATAATGTACAAAAGATTTCCATTTCAAATAAATTAAAGTTCTTCACATCATCAAGAATCCTGAAAAAGTACAAAATATTAAGCAGCAGAACTGTTTAAAACACGTGACACCAAGACTGGAGTATGCTGCTCTGAATTCAGCTTTCCGTGAAGGGAAATAAATGACAGTTAAAATAGCTTTCCATATAAAACAGTTATTAAAAATTTTAATAAAATTGTTTGATCAAATAAATTGTGCCCTAAGAGAAGAATGCCTCTTTCAAAAAAAAAAAATATAACCTTTTGAAACTGTAGTAAGTTTCTTAAGTGTAAATAAATATCTTTAAATAGTTGAATAAAAAAATAATAAAACGTATAAATTTAGCAGGGGTTGTGTTCTTAAAACATGAAAACAGCCGTTCACAGCTGAACTGCCTTCATGGGCAGATGTACCCCCACAAAAGGACCTCTTCGCAGCAGGATGGATCACTCCGTACATTTATTGACAGCAAGGGAGATCAAGAGGTAGCGAATATAGGCACCGATGGGACCCTGCTTAGTCTGTGGTCTAGCGCACAGCTGGGAAATGGGGAAAACAGCAGCCCGCGCGATCGCAGAGAGCACAGACAGACAAAGAATGAGCCCCCCAGTTCTGTGTCGCGTCGGATGGACGAGGGGCCGCGGGCGGAAGACGCTTAGGACTAGTGACTCTGACCAGTCTCCTTTCTCATCTTTCACAGTAAAGGGAGAGGCAAGGACCGTAGCATTAAGAAAATTATATTTTCACGTTTATCCTCATTTCTCTTGCTTCGCTCCATCTCCACAGAAGTGTGCTCTGCTGTTCTTTCCAGAATAAAAACACCGTACGGAAGAGCCTTGGCCTCACGGAGAGGGCAAGCCCACAAATTGGGCCTAAAGCACAGGCTTGGCTTCGCAGCTGGTATGGGGCACCAGTGACAAGTTAACTAGGGACGATGTGCTGAGGCAGAGGTGTTTTGCTCGAGGACAGGAAAGAAGGAAGCAGAAAGACGTGGTGTATAACTAATACTTGCGTCAGTGGCTTTCAGAAAAAAAACTCTGCTCACATATTAACCTCTTCTGCACTGTTTAGTTGTTCATACATTTGTGTCTCCCTCGGGCAAAGACATAGAAAGACAGACAATCTTAGTGAAAGTTCTCAAAATACACTTCTCATATCCTCTTGATCTACACTAACGGACAAAATTTGATGCGTTACCTATTTTTTATGGTTTAAGTCCCATATGTCACCAACGTGCTATTTATTTGATCAAAAATAAGTGAAATACATTAGTTATTGTGAAGTATTATAATTAAAAAATTTTCTATTTAAATATTATTTTTAAGTAGTCTTATTTCTGTGATGCAAGAAGATTTTAAACTGACCGTCTTCAATACCATGTGATACCTTAAATCATTCGTAATATCTCTTGATTATGGTCACCCCACTATGGGTTTTTTTGGGACAGCCGTGCTGATGCTGATACTGTAAAGCAGGATGCCGATATAATGTTATTCTTTTCATTTATATTTAAAACTCTGAATAAGTTTGAAACTGGATTAAAATATGGTGTAAATAAACATACTAGACTTTACAAGACAACAGGTTTGCACAAATAATAAATATTTAATAAACATCTCAAAAAAAATCAAAAATAAAACACTAAGTCCTTCAAAACACTGTACCACAGGGTACATCCCGCTCTTCTGCTGGGAAGTTTTGTGTATCGGGGATCTTTTTTTTTTTTTTTTCAAAAAAGCCAGGTAACACTAATTTATACACTTATAACACTCATTTTATACTATTATTAAACAATATTGGGGACATGGTGCAAATACAATATGTGCTGTAATGATATATAATCGTACTTCTTCCCATAAAGAATATATTAAGCAATTTAATATTTATAAATCGAAAAAAAATACACTATATTAAATTCCACAATGGCACTTAAAATAGTTTGAATCGAATAATCTTGTAATTAAAATATATCAGTTGTGGAATGTGACTATATATTTATACTGAATATGTTAATGATACAATGCTCTAGGCATATCTTCCATATTTCCATAAAGTAGGTACTGTATGCTTTGTATCACTCTGAAAGCTTCTTGTTTTTAAATATGCATTAAATTTGCCCCAAATATAACATATAAAATACATGTTTATAAAATTATATAAAATGATAAACACTATAATATTATGCATATTTATTCTTTTTTTTTATCAATGTAAATAGTACTCATCTAGATAATAAGTTTAAAAGGATAAAAGAGCTTGTGAATGTGAATGTGTCTGAGAATGAGTTCTAATAATTTTCTCTGTTAGTGTGTGAGCCAATGATTTCAAGAATAAACAATTCATTTGTGACCCACATCTCTTGAGATACTCTCTAAAATATGAGCATACAAAATGTTGACTGTATTATCTGCTCCACGTCTCTGTATATTAAACCACTCTGAGAGAAGAATTGCTTGCCGTTGCACCATTTATCTTTGGCCTCTTTTGTGTTTTAAAAAGATAAATTATTTTCTTTTTTTTTCAGCAAGAAATCTCTAGAAACCATTCATGTCATTCAGGAAATGTTGCTCCAATCATGGGCAAGGTCAAGTCATTATAAGAGCTGCATCCAAAACACATTAAAGTTTCATACACTGCCTTAGGCACTGTTCAAGATCTGAGAGGCTATTGCACTAATTATAGGCCAAAGAACGTCACCTAGATGGCACTAAGTACTATTTTAAATTTGGTGATGTACCTCCATTCCCTCAGTGCATTTTACATGGTCAGACATTCTGCCCCACATTAGACATTGTGCAGAAAGAGAGCCACACAAACAGACTGTGTGAATACAAGAGCCTCACCGAGACCCCATCCATAAGAATATTATGAAAGAGACTCTCAATGGATAATGAACATACAGATACAAAGGTAAACAAGACCTACACTGAATATTTGACCAGATATACATCTTAAAGGGATAGTTGACCCGGATGCATTGCACCTTGTTTGCAAGCATGCATTGTGGTACCCTCGTGAACATGTGTCAAAGACTGACAGGGAAGAGAATAAATTGTTGAATAAAGTGTTTGTTGCACACAAAACTATTCTTGTAGCTTCATAACATGACGGTTGAACCACTGATGTAACGTACTATTTTAACGATGTCCTTACTGAACTACCTTTCTGGGTCTTGAACGTACCGGTTGTGTTGCTGTCTATGCAGGATCAGAAAGCTCTTGGATTTCATCAATAATATCTTAAATAACTAAACGAAGGTCTTACGGGCTGGGAATGACATGAGGGAGAGTAATTAATGACAAAAATTTTTGGGAGAACTATACCTTTAACATTTAAGGCTGGTTCTTCAACTATGGGCACTTCAGGACCGTCTTACAACAGAGTTTCAATAGTTAAATTTTTTTGCTAGCAATGTCTAATTAGAGTAATATACATGCAATGTAAATTCTGCCACATTTACTGAATGCTGTGAAAATTTCAAACACAGTGTAATTTCCATTAAACAACAAATTAATGTGCATTACAATTACACATTATATAATGATAATGTTGTCTTAGTAGTAACTAATTTTAGAAAAGACAAAAAGAAAAAAAAACAAGCACATTGTTGCTTGTTTTGAGAGTGAAAGCACAAGTGAGGTCATAAGGACTGGAAAAGCTTTCAGATAAAAAAAAAAAGAAGTGTAATTTTGGTGAAATATTGGTTTATTTTCCTTCACCAGAGTTTAAAAAGTGTACACTTACATTTATTGTGTACTTTAAATAGACATTGATCTGGGACAAGAGTAAAACAAATAAATGTATGCATAAGAAGCACTTGAAAAGAAGCAAAAATTGTATATATAGTATATGCAGTGGTGTGAAAAGGTTTTTGCCCCCTTCCTGTTTTTTTAATTGTTTGCATATTTGTCACACTTAAAAGATTCAGATCATCAAACAAATTTTAATATTACCCAAAGATAACCAGAGTAAATACACACTGCGGTTTTTTGAATTAGATTCCTTTATTAAGGGAAAAAAGTGGTCCAAACCTGCCTGGCACTACGTGAAAAATTAATTCCCCCCTAAATCTAATAACTGCTGTGCCAACCTTTGCAGCAACACCCACTGCAATCAAGCTTTGCGTAATGGATGAGTCTTTCACAGAATTTTTGCCCACTCCTTCTTTGCAGAATTTCGTTTTCATTAGCCACAATTGAGGTTTTTGAGCAAGACTGTTTAGTCATGCCACAGCATCTCTCAATCGGAATTTAAGTCGGACTTGACTTGGCCGTCCAAACCCCGTATTTTGTTTTTCTTCAGCCATTCAGAGCTGGATTTGCTGTTGTGTTTTGGATCATTGTCCTGCTGCATAACCCATGTGTGCTTGAGCTTGAGGTCACAAACTTATGGCTGGACATTCTCCTTCAGGGTTTTCTGATAGAGAGCAGAATTCATGCTTCCATCAGTTATGGCAAGTCACCCAGGTCCTGAAGCTGCAAAGCAGCCCCAGACCATCACACTACCACCACCATGTTTGACTGTTGGTATGATGTTCTTTTTATGAAATGCTGTGTTGGTTTACGCCAGATGTAACGGGACACACACCTTCCCAAAAAGTTCAACTTTTGTCTCATCAGTCCACAGAATATTTTCCCAAAAGTCTTGGGGATAATTAAGATATTTTTTTGCAAATGTGAGACGAGCCTTTGTGTTGTTTTTGGTCACCAGTGGCTTTTGTCTTGGAGCTCTCCCATGGATGCCGTTTTTGCACAGTCTCTTTCTTATTGTGGAGTCATGAACACTGACCTTAATTGAGGCAAGTGAGGCCTGCAGTTCTTTAGATGTTGTTCTGGGTTCTTTTATGACCTCCTGGATGAGTCGTCGTTGCGCTCTTGGAGTAATTTTGGTAGGCCGGCCACTCCTGGGAAGGTTCACCACTGTTCCAAGTTTTCTCCATTTGTGGATAATGGCTCTGACCATGGTTCGCTGGAGCCCCAAAGCCTTAGAAATGGCTTTATAACCCTTTCCAGACTGATACATGTCAACTAATTTGTTTTTCATCTGTTCTTGAATTTCTTTACATCACGGCATGATGTGTTGCTCTTTAACCATGCTTCACTTCGTCAGACAGCTTCCATTTAAATGATTTCTTGATTCAACAGGTCTGGCAGTAATCAGGCCTGCGTGTGGCTAGTGAAATTTAACCCAGCTTTCTAAAATGATATGGTTAATCACAGTTCTTTCATGATTTAACAGGACGGGGCAATTAATTTTTCACGTAGGGCCAGGTAGGTTTGGACAGCTTTTTTCCCTTAATAAATGAAATTATCATTTAAAAACTGCATTTTGTATTTACTTGTATTATCTTTGTGTAATATTGAAATTTGTTTGATGATCTGAATTTTTTATGTGTGACAAATATACAAAAAATAAACAAAACAGGAAGGGGCAAAAACCTTTTCACGGCACTGTATGTGTTTGTGTGTGTGTGTGTGGTGTGTGTGTGTGTGTGTGTATATAAATATATAAATATAGGGTTAAAAAGGCAACACTTTTAATGTGATCTTAATAATTAACAAAAACACTTTAAAAAAAAAGTAAAATATAATCAAATTGGGTCCCCAAAAATGAATAAACATTTAACAATTTAGAACATTTAATAAAACAGGGAAATGTTGGGTGACTGACTGACAGAAAAATAGACAAATGCATTTCAATATGCATGACCATCTTCTAAAATGTTTGGCATTTAAGAGATCAATTTTAGCATTTTTTTTAGGATGACAGAATTATTTATTTGCCCTACACAGCTATCACATGCAAACTTATGAATATCTTAAGTTAGCAACATCTGCACAAGCAGGCATAAAAACACACAAGCCCTTGCTGGGAGATTAGCTACTTAATGAAGCTGAAGAGATCAGCAGTTATACTCCAGCGCTCATGTCCCAGCGCAGGAAGACTCTACAGTAAAAAAATCAAACAAGCCATGAAGGCGTGATTCTTCCAACAGACTTCATGCCAAGAGGACAACTGGAAGATAACTAAGGCCAGCAGCTTGGCTTCTTTTGTCTTAGCTGACTGTGCCAACATCATTCCAGGCAGCATCTCCAGCTTCTATAATAGGCAGCAGTTATACACAAATTAGCAAAGAAGAGGGGTCAAAGACAACCTGTCTTTAGCACAGCTGAGATGCCATTCATTATTCCAGACTGATCTTTGACTGGCAGGTTATTACTCCAGCCAATAAAAGCCTGTGATGCAGTTTCTCTTTGTTTGCTTCGGCCAAACAATGCAAAATCAGACAAAGCGCTGTCATTGGAGGCAGAAGATCTGACAGAACGAGGTCTAGAATACCTGAAGAAAGCTCCAGGGTGAGATCAAAGACATCTATCAGAACTTCCTGAACGCTGTCGGTTTGATGAGTGACACACAACTGAAACTGCAAGTTCTAACAGTTACTGTAGATTAACAAAGAACGTCATGAGCCAGAAAAATGCTAGAGAGGCATATTTTGCAATTAATCTAATGCAGTTGACTGTATGGTTTTAGAAAATTGGCATGATACATTCTTCATAATTCATCAGGCTTCAGAGAGGAATAAATAATGAATTTGCTCATTGCCATACTTCACCATAATCAGCGCAAACAGATGAAATCTAGGTATGCGCTATAGAGGTGAGAGATCATTTTTCATTTTTGTGACAATTTTTGAGAGCAGGACAACAAACACTTATATATCTGTGTTTTTCATTGAGCTGTTGTGTAGAGTCTGTAGCTGGGATGTATTATTGTTTTCTCACACAAATAATGAAGTAATTTGAGGGGGACGGGGCACAGAAAAACAATAGAAACGCTTATGAAGATGGAAATTTACCATGAAATGATTGGAATAATAGAAAAAGTATTTTCATTTGTTAAATAGTCACTGATTTGAGCGCGATTTGTTCATGCCACTGATTGTCTCTCTGTTATACAACGTGAAATCTCTCTGGCGCTCTCTCTCATTTTCAGTGGTCGGAGATGCAAACAGACCTCTCAACATCACATTTACATTTACATTTAGTCATTTAGCAAATGCTTTTATCCAAAACGACTAAGTTGGGCGGTACAAAGCGATCTCTTAAAGAGGCAAACAGGACACAGGAAGTGCTGTAATACCAGTTTTTAGACCATTGTTTCAAATAAGTACAAGTAGAAAGAGAAGGAATAAATAAAGTATAAATATATAATACTATATATATAGATATATTATATATATATTATGATGAGGATGATGAAGTCAAGTAGCTTCGATAGAGATGAGTTTTCAGCTGTCGCTTGTAAATTGTTAGGGATTCAGCATTCCGGATAGGGGTTGGAAGATCGTTCCACCAGCCAGGAATGGTGAACGAGAATGTTCTGGAAAGTGATTTTGAACCTCTCTGTGATGGTACCACGAGGCGTCGCTCACTAGCTGATCTCAGACTTCTAGAGGGGATGTAGATTCGTAGTGTGAGTGGAAGTAGGCGGGTGCTGAGCCTGTGGCTGTTCGATATGCAAGCATCAATGTCTTGAACTTGATTCGAGCCGCAACTGGTAGCCAGTGCAAGGAGATAAAGAGAAGTGTAAAATGGGCTCTTTTGGGCTTGTTGAAGACCAGTCGTACCACTGCATTCTGAATCATTTGAGGTTTGATTGTGCTTGATGGAAGTCCAGACAGAAGAGCACTGCAGTAGTCCAGCCTAGAAATGACAAGGGCCTGGACAAGAAGTTGTGCAGCATGCTCCGTTAGAAAGGGCCTGATCTTTCTGAAGTTGTGCAATTCAAATCTGCAAGATCGAGCAGTCTTTACAATGTGGTCTTTGAAGGTCAGCTGGATATCAAAAGTTACACCAAGATTTCTGACCGAAGTTGATGGAGTAATTGTAGAAGAAAAACCTAGGGGGTGGAGGGAGAAGTCATACTGTAGAGTTGGAGAAAAACAAAAAAAAATGGCAGGGAAGACAAGGAGCTCAGTCTTTGCCAGGTTGAGTTGTAAGTGATATTCTTTCATCCATGCCGAGATGTCTGCCAGGCAGCCTGAGATCCGTGCAGCTACCGTTGGATCATCTGGTTGAAATGAAAGATAGAGCTGTGTGTCATCAGCATAGCAATGGTAGGAGAAGCCATGTGCCTGTATGATGGGACCCAGTGATGTTGTGTATATGGAGAAAAAGAGGGGTCCAAGAACTGATCCCTGAGAAACCACAGTGACCAGTTGATGTGCTTTGGATAAATCCCCACCCCAGGCCACCCTGAAAGACCTACCAATGAGATAGGATCCAAACCAGCGAAGTGGAATCCCTGTGATACCCAGTGAAGAGAGGGCAGACGGGAGGATCTGATGATTGACAGTGTCAAAAGCAGCAGATAGATCCAGCAGAACAAGAACTGATGATTTGGAATCAGCTTTTGCAATCCGCAAGGCTTCCGTGACTGACAGTAGCGCAGTCTCAGTTGAATGGCCACTCCTGAAACCTGACTGGTTAGCATCCAGTTTGTTGTTCTGTGAAAGATACAATGATATCTGGTTGAAAACAACTATTTCGAGGGTTTTCACTATGAATGGAATGAGAGAGACAGGTCTGTAGCTATCTGTAAGTGAAGTGTTTAATGTAGGTTTTTTGAGCAGTGGGGTTATCCGAGCCTGCTTGAATGCAGTGGGGAAGGTGCCTGTGAGGAGAGATGTGTTGATGATATGTGTGAGTGGTGGTAAAAGTGTAGGAGATCACAACAATAATAAAAACATATGGCACATCTGTAAATGGATTCCATAACCCCTCGGTAATGACCCTCCAGAACCCGCTGTGCAGATGAGCTATCAATTCCCTTGCAAGGCATATTAGATTAGATAAGGAAGAGATCACTGGAATCATTATGCACTGGTGACTGAATCTACAGAGGAATTCTTCTGCGCTCTTAAAGGGACAGTTCACACAAAAATGAAGATTTCTCTTATTTAGAAAAGGACGTATGACAGACGATGACAAACTTGCATTTATAGGTCTTCTGAAACAATAAAATAGCTCTGTGTGAAAAAAAAACCTCTGCCATATCTTTCAAATATAGGGAAAAATTCAATATAAAATATTCGGATATTATAATAAATTGATTAATAATATAAAAGTAGTCATTTAAACAATAAAATGCTAATTAATTATAATTAAATGAAATAATGAGCAAGTCTGATTGCTTTTGTTGTGTTTAAAGGGTCATATGATGCAATTTCAAGTTTCCTTTCTCTTTGGAGTGTTACAAACTGTTCATGAATAGATAGATCCCTGAAGTTGCAAAGACTAAATTCTCAAAACCAAAGAGATATTCTTTATAAACTTAAGACTCGTCCACGCCCTCCAAAAACGCCTCGTTCAAACACGCCCCCAACATGTCTACGTCACTGTTGTGGGAAGATTTGCATAACGCCGCCCAAATTTTTCACGCAAAGAAAGAAGGCGTAACTTTGATTCTCGCTGTAGTATTGTTGCTGCCGCCGCCACCATGTCATGAAGGTGCTGTGTTTTGTTGTGAAAGTGAAACTACTTTGTTTGGCCTTCCAAAAGATGACACAACTAGAAATCAGTGGTTAAGATGTATTTACAACACTGTTAATAGGGCTGGGTTTGACACAAATTTCACAATTCGATTAAATTCTCATTCACAAGCATTCGATTCGATTACCAATTCAATTAGATTCAATATCGATTATTTTGGAAATATATCAGGTACAGTACATGCCAAAATTTACTCAAGGAAAAAAAATCTCAACTAATGCTGTAAAATATACATGAGAGTCAGTTGGTACTACATTACTATAACATTGAAGGTTAAAATTGACTGATTTGTTAAAATTACACTTAATGAAGTTTTTAAAATAATAAAGTTACAATTACATAATAATATTTCTACTTCAATTTGTTTTTTTTAAATATAATGGTGGCTGTCATAAAAACTTGATGGATTGATTCAAACATAAATTAAACATTGAAGAACAGTTAAATTTATAATGAATATGTTATATGGTGCATTTATTTAGTAAAATGCCCCTCTACAGTTTATTTTTCTATCGGACTAATGAGTTTATGGTCACCAAATATGTCTTTCTGAGGTAAATGTGACGTTACGTGACATTGTTTACAAGCCGTTATATTGACGTCTTTGCGCGGCTGAAACACTGATTGAGCGATTACATGAGACAGGATACGGCACTCTTTCTTTTAACTTACCTTCGGATGTTTAGTCATGTTTATTTTGTGCTGAAACTGGTATTAATGTGGAGTAGATGATCAGGTCACGTGCGCCTCGCGCTACCTCGTTTGTTGAATTGAGGCGCTATCGATCTGTCACTCCACATTAAACGGCACCAAAACGGCATTTATTGTTTGAATATTGTAATAAAATGGGCAGAATTTGAAATCTTAGACTTTGTTTCATATTAAAAGTACCAAAGCACAATGCTTATTGCGATATATTGGATGGGAGGTGCCCTTCAACGTTCCGTCCATTAACTGAAAACAGGCTAGACTAATCGATTCTTGGGATTTAAGAATAGATATCGTTTCGTAAAAATGAGAATCGATTAATATCGAGATAGATATTTGTACTGATATTATCGTTCTAGAACAGTTCAAACCAAATATCAATGTGTGCAGCACTTTTTACGGAGGATGGACTGTTTTCCTTGGGAGAGTAGCTACAAGACGGTATTATGAAAAATAATGCTGACGCAAAGAACTGTAAGTTCGTTTTTCCATATTTAAAGAATTGACACTGAGGATTCAAACGTTCTTGTCACTCTTTTTTTTTTAATAATTGTAGTGTAGAGTAGGCTTGTTGTTTGTTTCTCCAATCACAAATGCAGACATTGTTTTATGTTTATGCGGCGTGATGCAAAGCAACATGTAAAAAGACAGTATAAGTCATTATAATCAGTAATTATGTCCCCACTGGATGCTACAAATGCCTCGTTTGTAATGGGTTTTATTGGTTTTGTCTCGTCGCGCCGGGACACAGCACCATATGGTAAGGGGCGTAACATTTCCATCACAAGCTTGAGGTATTCGGCCAATCACAAAGCACTGGAGCGTGGCCAATCAGAGCACACCTCCCTTTTCAACCGATGAGCTTTGTAAAAATCAACGAAAAAGGCGGGGCATAGAGGAGAAACAATAATGTACAGTATGTGGAAAATAGTGTTTTTTAACCTTAAACCACAAACACATTTCATTACACCAAATACACAAAATAATGTTCTTTTTAGCAATGTCATATGACCCCTTTAATATAAGCATATTATTTCACTTGGCTTATTTTTTATTTTATTATTTTTTATTTATTCGTTTTGCATTTGTTTATTAAGTTTTGAATTAACCAACATACAGTATTTCTGCGTAATATTACATTAATTCATCCTGTGCTCCTGACAAAAATGAAACTACTACTACTAATAATACTAATGCTAATATTAATAATAAATATTATGAATGAATAAGAGATAGGAGAAAATCATATAGCTACAGCCATAAGCACTACTTTTATGGTCAAAATTCAACAAATTTTTTTTGTTTTTTTGCATTCCACCGAAGAATCTGAAATGAAATGAGAATGGGTAAATGATGACAGAATTTCATTTTTTGGTGAACTATTCTTTTAAACTTCATTCTAGGCTAATGATTTAATAATGGGTATAATTTTTTCTACAAAGAAAATGAATAATAAAATTAAGATATGATGAATGCCCTACATAAAAAGATAAATGCACTACATAACATTTATTAGCGGCACAGAGCTAAATGATCATTCTCAGCTCAGGCATGCACATAGAAATGCTAGCTGTGTATTTAGCATTTTAACAGTTGGACAAACAGTTCATTAAACATGCATTTGGGCTCTATTATTCTGGACTGGCATGGGGCACACTTACTCCGTAATTGTAGAGCACAGCTCATATAGCTGAGCAGATTCGAATACAAATTACACAGCTGCAGCATCCCAGTTCTTTCTTTTTCTCATGCAATCTCTGAAACGTGAATGAAACATGCATGGCAGACATTGGTAAAACATGATGCATCACAAATGGAGACTTATCTAGGGGCTAACTTGCACGTTCTAGGCATGTGGGAGTGACGTCATTGTTTGGAACAGGTTTCTATACCCAAAGGAATCTGTGTGTTCCTTTTTCCTGTAATTATTACTTTATAATCAAACACGATGTTTAGTAACTGCTTTAGTGCCTCAGTAGTAGGCATCTTTTTAATTGGCCACGCTCTAGAATTAAATAAGTGCTGTTTCAGATGCTGAACTGACACATCAGGGGAGAAAGTGAAGGGCTTTTCCAACCTCTGAGCAAGAAGGAAACACACACTGGAGACAGCCAGTCTCATCACCATAGAGACAAAGGTCTCCACTGTTCTCATTAGAACACTATGACAGAGAGCAAGAGAAAGGGAGAGGAACTAAAGAGAAACGAGTTTTGGGAGCTGGGGACAAAGGGAAACAAAAGGTAAGAAAATTTGGAACATGAGGGAGTTCTCACTGCCATTCTTTCATTGAATGTATATATATCTCATACTCAAAAGATGGACATACAAGTCTCATTTAAGACAGCACTATATCAAGACACTCCTGACAGCGTTACAAATCATACAAAGCAAAAGGCCTTAAAAGCAATTAATTTGAAAATTTATGATATAAATGTACTCCTGGACAGTGGACACTAAATTAAAGTTATCTCCAGTTATCAAGCCTGGATGGTCGAGCAATGCTCCAAAAATGCACACATTTAGGATGACATTTACATTTATGCAATTTGCAGATGCTTTTTTCAAAGTGACCTGCAATGCATTCAAGTTAGGGGTTGGCGATATGACCAAAACCTTATATCACGATATGAGTAATTTCATTTCATGGTGGTAACGATATACATCACAATATAGTTATTTTTGCTTTAAATAAGGTCTTTATGATATCAAAATTTGTGATACCATAGAAATGTCATAATTTTTGTCACTAGTGTCAATATCACAAAAAATAATACTAGCATAAAAAAACTCAACCTCACTGAAGACAATAAAGTAATCAAATGTATAAAAGCACTGCATATTCTTCATTGTGTAAATTAAATATATATATATATCTTCTTATTAAAGTTACAAAAGTGATTTAGTCAAGAGCAGTGAGAGATTTTCTCTCTATTGTTAGTTTAATGAACATGAATGACAGACAGCATGAATATTAGACTGCTGTCACTTTAAGAGTTGCCCGGATCCATTATGTTGTTGCACGTTTTCTTTCTCAGCCGTTTACTTTCACTTAAGATCTAAATTACCGTGTTTACAAGGATACTTGCAAAGATGGGCATTTTGACACATACAAGTGTGTGTATTTAAAGGGGTCCTATTATGGTCTTTTACAAAGTCTTGATTTTGTTTGGGGGTGTACTAGAACATGCTCTCATGCTTGGTGGTTCGAAAAATTCATTATTTTCACATAATCTACATGATTACTAGGGGTGGAACGGTACACAGATGTCACGGTTCGGTACGTATCTCAGTTTGGGGGTCACAGTTCGATACGATTTCAGTACAACAGGGGAATAAAAACAAATCTACTATGCTCGGTTTCTTTTCATTTATTTTGAACAGACAGTACAAATTAAAAAAATGTCCACCTAGATGTGAAAATACTAAATATTATTACATAGTTATATATATATAAAATCTGCACTACATATATACATACAAGGAATAAATTCTTGAAATATATTTGATTTAGATCGCAGATAAACAAGGGAAAAAACAGTGCGACACGTAACGTAGCCTATATACGCTGATTTTCAGTTCATTTTTGTGACGCTTAATTTGTTCACAGAAAGGAAACTCAAATGGCAGAAAGCGACATCCTATTTTTTTCTTTATTTTACAAAAGCACAATGTTTTGTTTTCATTGTGAGTGTACACAAATAAAAGCAGACCTTTATACAGTGATGCATTATTAATAAGACAATAAGTGTTTAAAGTTGATTCTGCTGGTATAAGGAAACAGTTGAAGTGATAGCGCCAGTGCGCACACACACACACACACACACAAAAAACACATCAGTTCCAGCATTGCTACTTGCAGTTGGTACTTTATCAAAATAAAAGACAGTGAACCAAACATCAGCGCGCCCACCTCTGTGTCACCGTTGGAACGAGAATGAAGTACAAAGCCTATAATTTACATAATAAATAATAGTTTAGCATTCAGATACGCTACATTGCAAATATGGAAATATTATGGAATATTTGGATTTGTGCCGAATGAGAGAGGTAGGATACACGAGCACAAAGCTCCATTTCACAAACAGTTGAGTGCACAAGCCTTTAAAGTATACTCCTTTGTCAGTCTGTGAGAGACGCATTCAGAATCAGCACATGGTCACGGTCTAGTGGGCTTTGTTTTCAAGTGCGCAACTCTTGGCATTCGCTGTTCTTCTGCTGGTGGCTGGTTATCAAACAGCGTTGCATTGCTGCGGGCACCCCCCTTCTGGATTGGGCGTGATTTGCCTGTATTCGTTGTAAGGCCTCATGCACCGAACCGAGATGTCCGTACCGTGACAGTTCGGTACGAATACATGTATCGTTCCACCACTAATTATTACAATACCTTTCTCCCCAGCCTGGCACAAACGGCTCGATTAGTTCCGGGTTTGATGAAGGCCCGCCTTCCAAAAAATGAAATGTGTTGTGATTGGTTAGCTGTCCCAGTGCGTTGTGATTGGCGAACAGCTTAGATGGTGTTTCAGTACTGCCACTCCCCTTGCCAAAGCGCAATTCGTCTGCTCCGGTATAGTTAAAGGGGCCTTATCATTGCTTTTTCAATTTGATTTTAGTCAGTGTGTAGTGTGAGGTTTGGGCATAAAAAGATATACAAAAGGTACAACTCTCAAAGTCCACTCCAAAGGTGAGATATTTCGTTTAAAAAAATCCCTTTTCAAGAACTACAACGAACGGCTCATTTGGACAACAGCGTTGTTTTCCGGGTTTTTGTGATGTCACAAAACGGCCCATTAGAAAATAATTCAAATAATTGGATAACCAAATGTTCCTGCCTTTGGAAATTCGAATGTATATTTAGTTGGGGGGTGGGGAGGGGCGAGGTCGTGGTTGCATTCGCTTGGTTGCGTGCATCAGACAAGACGACGACGAAGAAGTGCTTCATGTTTTGTAATACGTAAAGCAATTCATAAATAACTATTAAAATTGACAGCAATGCATATTTACAGAACCTTTTGAATTTCTGAATTTTTGAAATAAACACTGTTGCACTTATCTGTACATAGTAAATACAGTTATTTTTCAGCGGGTGGGGGTGTGCCCGAAGCGTGAATCCGTATGCAGAAAGGCATGGAAAACAAATAACGTTTGCTAACGGTTGCCTGTTACATTACAGTACAAAAAGTTTCACTTACCACATAAACAGAGTAAGTAGGAGAGATGACTGAGGACGATGGCAAATGATTTGTAGATTCTGAGCACCACTGATAAAACATCTAATCTTGTAAAATGTGTGGTAAGCACTGCTGCTCCATATATACAGAGTATGTGCGATTGCGAATCTCGAAAGTGAAACTAAAAAGCAATCTTGCATTCAAAAGCAGTTTCAATGCCAGGCATAAAAGCGGCTCCCTGATGCCCGCAATTTATATAGGCCTACAGTATAATTACCCAGTGATATAACTGCGAGAGAAAGTATTGAAATATATTTTCCTTCCATCTCGTATTTACTCCCTTTAGGGGTTCCATATACACATAATTTTCTTTCCGAACACAGTATTGGGATGCGGCAAAAATGGGTGGGGTGGCGGGGATCACGATGCCGGTCAACATGCATCGTCATCGGGCCCAACCAGTCACCACTCTAACATGTCGTGCAATAATCAGGAGTGCAAAGGTTCTGCGCGATCTCTGGTCAATATTCTCGGGGTCCACCCCCTGCTTCTCCCTCCCCTCCCCATCCCCCACCTCCCAACTCCCCACTCCCTCCCATCCTTCCCCCTCCCCTCCCTGGTCTCCCTCCCCCCTCTCTTGCCCCCCCTCCACCTGCCTGACCCCCCCTCACCCCCTCCCCCACCACCACCCCCTACCTTCTCCCACCCTCGTCCCTGACACCCCCCCCCTCCCCCCCTCCCCTCCCACCCCCACTCCACCCCCCCCCCTCCTCATCCGCTCTCCCCCCCCCCCCCCCATCCCTCCCCCTTGCTCTCCTGGGCCCCCCGCCCTGAACCGGCTCAAATTGATATGGTAATATTGACACCATCCTTAACTATACCGGAGCAGATGGAACTTGCTGCTTTGGCAAGGGGTGTGGCAGTACTGAAACACTGTCTAAGCTGTTCGTCAATCACAACGCACTGGGACAGCTAACCAATCAAAACACATTTCATTTTTCGGAAGGCGGGCCTTCATCAAACCTGGAACTAATCGAGCCGTTTGTGCAAGGCTGGGGAGAAAGGTAGTGGAAATAATTAGAGATTGACCGATATATTGATTTACCGATATTTTCCCGATATTTAAGCATTTTACCATAACCGGATATCGGTTTTGTAATATCGGATTCACAGATAAACGCCACCATCTTGTGCGGGTTGTGTTCTGTTTTTTCCAACCCCATTTTTTTTTTTCTTTAGCATGGAGCTAGGGAGGTTGGGGCCGTGAGGGGGGAGGGTGGACGAGGAGGGGGCGGGGGGTCGGGGTGCGGCTTGTGTGGCGTGCGTGGGTCTTTTTTGTGTTTTGGTTTTTTTTTTTGTTTTTTTTTTATTTTCTTTTTCCACTGTTTTTTTCTTGGAGAATTGCGCACAGGATCGCCATTGACAGCGCGTGTCTGAGGGGAGACGAGACAACAACAACTGCATGGTGCAGGTACTTGATTTGCTGTAGTTAGTAAACGTAATTTAACATAACAGTCATTTATGCACAAATTAGATGCATTACATAAATGCCTTATGTAGTTTATGCAGCTTGGCTCTAAGGCTCTAATAGAGACCAACTCACGGAGTCGTGTAAGATAATCCGTCAAGTCCTGTCCCAATAAAGAAGAAACTTTGCCTGAATTAAATAATATGCAGCCATGAATGAGCGCATGTTGGAAATTAAAACGCTAAATTTACTTCTCTCTCTCTGTTGTATATTTGCTCATCATTAGTCTCATGAAGTCGGAGTCACGTAGATAATCCGTCAAGATCCTCTCCCAATAAAGACGTAACTTTGCATGAGTTAAATAATACATCCATGGGGGGGAATGACATATGTGGAAATAAAGCGCTGAATTTAACTCTCTCTCTGTGGGATATGCTCATCATTCGTTCGTGAGGCCATTCGATTGCGTTAAATCCCGGGTTGTTGCTCAGGATGCTCCAGCCACCGCATGAACTTTAACAAGTTCACTTGTTTTAAAACACCTAAATTGTATTAAAATTTACTATATACCTTTATTTCGCTATAAACATCTAAAGAAATACAACTCTATGGAACATTAATATTTATTCCGCAAGTATCGCAGTTCGAGTATATTAGGTAACTGCATCGATAAACAGTTTTTTCTGAAACTGCGCTGTCAGTAGGCATTTCATAATCTAGAAGGACAAACACATTATTATTAATTCTGATATAACATGCCAGTTGAGCAATGTAATAAAATACAATGTTTTGTTTGTTATATTCCAATATTCCAGAGAATATTATTCAGTGAATTAACATTATCCAGTGAATTATTCTTGACTCTGTAGCTATTAAACAACTTATAAACCTACTAAAACTGTAGTTTAAAACGAAAGTTGATAGACTCCTGTCCTTTATTTAGTTTTGTTTTTTTTTTTTTTCCCTCAATTGAAAACATTAGACATTCTACATTTATTTTGCTTATTGATAATATTAGTGTTGTTGCTGTTGATGATTTTTATAAATAAAATGTTTTTTATTGTTGTAATATGAAGATTAAATTTAACATGAAAGACTGCTAATTTTAAAACTTTTTTTAAGATGCCTGAAAGGAGGAAAAACCAAAGTGAAGCATGGACTTACTTCACTCAGTCATTTACTTACTTTATAACAGTAAATAAATATCGGTTCTGCATATCGGTATCGGGCACATAAACGCGCAAATAATTGGTATCGGTTATAAAAAAATCAATATCGGTCGATCACTAGTAATAATGTCAATATTACATTATTGCAAGACATATTAGAGTGGTAAAGTTATAGTTTTTTTTGGGCTAAATCAATTGTTTAGTAGGTTGTCAACAACGCTTAAAAATACTGCATTTCTATGTACAGCTAAGTCACTGGGACATATGTATTATGTTTATTGATCTTCAATTCTAACATTATAACATTAATTTAAGTGAAACTGTTATACAGTTGAATTTATTTATACCGTAGTCTCATAATTGAAGTGTAAATTATTGTATTGTATTGTACTGTCAGCAATTTATAAAAATGTTTTCATAATTGTAACATATATATTTACATACATAATTATTAAGGTGCATGTGTAATAACTTGCGAAACTTGACGCTACAACAGCACTTCTACGTCGTTATCTTGTTTGATGCCCTCAACCAAGCATTCTTCTAACCACGACCTCGCCCCTCCCCACCCCCCAACCATTCGAATTTCAATAGGAGGGATTTATTTTAATGATGTTCTAATGGGCCGCTTTGTGACATCACAAAACCTGGAAAACAATGCTGTAGTCCAAACAAGCCGTTCGTTGTAGTTCTTGAAAAGGGATTTTTTAAAAACAAAATAGCTCCCTTTGGAGTGGACTTTGAGATTTTTAAGTTTGAAGTTCTTTTTTATGCTCAAACATACACACTAGACACTGACTAAAATTCAAAAAGTGAAAAAGCATAATAGGACCCCTTTACAGTTCCAAGGCCTATAAAGCGACAAAAAAAAATTCAATACTCCAGCGCTCTATGAGCACTGTCTTTATGTGCACGCCTCTCTGACAGTGCTAAGAAACAATTTCTCAGACCGTGCGTGCATGTATCGAAATGAGTTCTCTTTCGCATTTCAATGGCTTAAAATCAAAGCAATCAAAAAGCATGCAAACGGTTTGTACCGTTTAATCGTGTCTAAAACTTCTACCGGTTAGTCGTGTCTACTGGTATATCGCCCACCTCTAAATTCAAGACATACATTTTATCACTTAACACATTCTCTGGGAATCAAACCCATGACCATGGCACTGCTAGCACTGGAATTAGAATTTTTGAATCTGAAGTGAGCTAAGAACCAAAAGTGCAATTTAATTTAAAGCAAAGATTGACAGACAGATAGAGATCTCCATGCCAACCAATGTCGGCCACGAAAGAGAACATCTGGAGTACCAGGAAATAAAATATTAAGAACTTATGAGAGCAAATAGGTCACAGGACCTCAGTGGCCATGCACTTCAAATAGAAGAATCAATCAAAGAGCTCAGGGCTCCTGTAGCTTAGTAGGCCATATGAATATTAGATATGGTGAACACAAAAATAATCCAGAAAAACTCTGTGAACAGTGTCCATGAAAGATTACTTATCATTACCAAAAATATACAGACCAAAACTTGGAGTCAAAACATATTTAACTTAGAGGCCATGGTCAGAATATTCTGAAAAGTACAAAATGGAAGCCCTTAAAATAAAAATCACTAAAATCTAACAAGCGACTAATAGGCAATCATTTACCAGTGGATGTCTCTGACTTATTCTGTGAGGTTTCCTTCGCAGACTTTGTGTCCTAGATTTTTCTTCAACCACTTAATTCACCCAACCCCATCTTTTGCACCTTTACCATACCCCGTGCTTCCATTAGCACGTCGTCGCGCACCTTTCATCTTTCCTTTTTGTACATGATGCAGGACCGGGCCAGCAACCACACCCACTGTGTCTATATAGAACGACCACTACTCTGGATACCCCAGCCTTCACCAACTCACTGACCTACCCCCCCCCCCCACGCGCCGCCCCCAGCCCCCCCCCCACCCCCCTCCCAGTCACCCCACCCACCCACCAGCTCTAATAATGACCCATAAGGCCTCTTATCATTGACCGGGAGAGGGATTGAGCATTTAAACACTTCCCAACCTCACCCCACGACACATCCCCCCCCATGGATGATCTATGGTGAAGTCACATCTTTTGGAGATTTTTGGTCAGCCGTTTTTAGAAACGCAGGTCCCTTCAGCAGTGGACCAAAGCTTACAAGATTATTCTGAGGAGGACAACAGAAAAACCAGTTAAACTCTGCGGACCCGAATACGGGTAAAAAATGTATGCTTCATTTACATAGCCTTCCTTACATGGTATCAGCCCATATATGGGCTCATTTGAAAGCTTGGAGTGTCTTCTTTACAAAGAATACCATTCTTTTGGTTTTTATATTCATAAAGAAGTAAAATTAAGCTTAGAAATGTATTCGTCCCATACACGATTTTCCGCCTAGCCATTGCGAACTTTTTTTACGAAGAATGTGTATTTGATATATTTTTTACAATAAAGTCAAGTCATATATCACAAGAAAGCTCTCATTCTCAGGAATTTCACGATGTAGATTATTTTATTGTGTGACAATCATAGATCGAATTATCTTCAATTGAATCGCGATGGAAAAAAAAAAAAAAACGGAAATTTTTTTTTGTGTAACATTTCTACTCGTAGCACTGCTTCAGTCAGCCTCAAACAGATACAAATATCTATATACTCTATATTATCCTTTAGATTAGGATCTCTTCTTTCAAACAAGACCATTTTCGGGTTTCTGCGTGCTTCCATCGGTGAGATATTAGCGTTCTGCCCAGTTAACGGAATTAAGCACTTCAGTGGATCACGGGTCTCCATCTCATGCCAGCGCGCATTCAGCCCTTCTGATGTTATAGAGATCTGCGGCCAGTTCTGGGCTCCAATTGGTCAGATTACACGTCACTCAGATCGGCCATTACAGACTCTGTGAAATCTGACACCACCGCGTCAGCACAGTGGGCAGAGAAAGGAGGGGTCGCCGTCCGGTCGCTCAGCCAGTGCACTGTGGAGAATGTAGTCCATAACGCGAGAATTGAAGGCTTTTGTCCGCACGGAAGAGTTGTAGCGAACGCGACTCGGATCCTTTCAGTCTATGATTATCATATTACAAGTTATATACGATGAAGAACGGTCAGCGCGCCGTGGAGAGCCTTGGAGAGCAGTGGACGCGCGTCTGGGGAGACTTTAGCAGCGATTCTCTGTGAGTTTTGAGAGTGTTACCCTTTGTTATGAAACGTGTTAGCTATACTAGCAATCGGATACATTGTTTATTGACAGAAAAGTAGAGTACGTTATGCATTTCAGTAAGTATACAGTAAATATACAGTAAATATAGATGGATTATTACAGTGCAGTGTAGATGAGCTAACATATGTTTGTTTGACGCTGTGAATGTAGAATGTAGCTCGCGGCTAGCGCATTAGCCCAGCTCTGGACCACAGAGGCAAGCACAGCTGGATGCAGGATGAGAGAGAGATGCTGTGCTCAACTGATGCTGAGGTGAGAGATGCTGTGACAATATCCCAATACAGAATGCATATAAATGGAATGATATAAAGCTGGAGGATATGGGTTCTATTTTAGGTTGTTATAGACCATATAAATATTATAATGTAGACAGTCTTGAGCATCCTGAAAGAATTAAACTGAGTGTAGAAATCACAATATGACAAGTTTGGTCCAATTCGCTTGTGCCATTTTGTATATTACTACTTAGAAAAACATAAAAATGAAACATAATTCAATAAATAATCAATTAAAGTGCTTATGGCACAGAGTACAATAGAATTGCGCGGTTAATGTGTTTTATAAAGCCTGTTTTTACAAAGGAAACTCACAATGACACATTTAGATGCAGAATTGTACATTTTCAATCGCTTCACAAATAATGTTCTAACTCCTGTTTAGAAGCTGTTATTTGAAAGATTATTTTTTCTGGTACTTTTTGGCATGTAGTGGCATCAAACAAAGTAAATCGCAGAGAGTTGGGCCAAATAGAACCTGAATTACAGAATTTCAAAAAATATATATTGAATTAAAACTCAAAAAGCGCCTAATGTTTTTTTTGTGTTTATAGTAATATTTGAAAAATACATAATGTTATTTATAAAGAATTACACTCATATTTTGTAGTTCAAAGGGTTTTATTTACAATGAAACCATTTTTTTAAATTTCCTCCATTGTATGTGTGTAGGGCAAACATTTGAATTTGAGTATGAAAAATTTAGGCGAAAATTCCAAAAAACGCCCAGAGAATAAGTTTAAGGTATTAAAATACAAATTCAGAACAAGAACTTCTTAATGGACAGAAACATGCAGCAACATATAGTTACAATGAATATTAATAAGATTATTTATTAATAGTGGTTTATTAAAGAACAAATTTTACTAAATTTTTATTTTATTCTGATTATTAAGGGAATAGTTCACCAAAAAAAAAATATTTTTTTTTCGAGTTGAAACTATCCCTAAGGCTTCATAATTATACAAATGCACTAATATAAATGTCTAATTATAATAATATAGATACAAACTAATAATAATAATAATATATCTATATAAGATTATAAAAAAATATATATTTTTGTCCCCCTGTTGAATGCCCAATTGCCAGACATATCACACAAGGCCCCAAAAGCCTTTTTTTTTTTTAAATCACCAAATCTCCCAGTACCTTCTGTCAACCAGAGAAATGGATGTCTAGGGAAAACATGCTAGTAACAAAATAAAGTAATCGATGCAGACTGCACTCGCTGTCAGTTCTTATATACAGTGACTAATGAGTCTCTCTCTCTCAACACGGCCAGCTAATAGCATTAAAGAATCATCGCTTCCTCTAGTCAACCCGACTTCCTGCTAACAGCCACTGTCGGGCTCTGATGTGTATGAGCACGCAGGCCCATGGAGTGATACAAGAGAAAGACAAAACAGAGACTTCTGAGAATGGATGGTAAGAGGGAATGTGAATGAATGAGGGAAGATGAAAGAAAGAGAAGTCGGGGGGGGGGCATTATGGGACTCTATCAGGTGACAAACATCAGCCCTCGTCACCCACCCAATTAAATACACAAGCAGCTATTTTTATTTGTTTGTTTGCTTGGCGATCTGCAATAACACTGACATCTGGCTACTGGACACGCATGGCATGCTAAATAATGCATCCGCAGGGATCACGCCATCATGATCCACCGTCTTCAACATTTACACCGCTTGATGTGTGTGTATAGTTGTGTTTAGCGAACAGAGGTGCTGTGGTTTGCGCTGAAAGGTGACATGCTGTCACTGCGGAGGGACTCCACCCAGTAGGGTTTCCTCACACACCTGTCCGAACGTCACAGCATTTCATAACAAAACTCTGCCTGACCTCAGTGGCTGTCTCATCATCCCCACGGGTCTCCGGGGATGAGCGAATAAGCCTCATCTATAGTTCACGATGTGTACTGTGACTTTCATACACATTTGAGGTTATCAGAGACTATCAGGAAGTCACTAGCTGGGTTTCCATCCTCATACACTACTGTTCAAAATTTGTGGGCTTTTTTAATAAGGAGGGGGGGACAAATTACTGCTTTTATTCAAAAAGGATACTTAAATTGATCAAAAGTGACAGTAAAGACATTTATAATGTCACAAAAGATTTCTGTTTCACTTGTAGATCTGGGTAGTAACTGATTACATGTAATCTGGATTATGTAATCAGATTACAAAAAATTAGGTACTTGTAATTAGATTAAATTACATTTTAAAACACTCGTAATCAGAGTACAGCTACTTTTTTATTGATTACATACAGTATATTCACACAATAGCAATAAATTATTCATAATTTATTGATTCTCCCTAATTCCTTTTCATCTTTTAAAATTTCTTTTCTAAAATGCCTACATGACATGCAGGTAAAGAAAAAATTTCATTTTTTAGTAAGTGTTATTTTGATTGATTTCATTTTAAAATGATTTATATTCATTTTACATTTTAGCTTTTCATTAAACTCACAAACACCCTGCAATTCCTTCACAAATCCCAGTTTGGAAAACCTTGACATAATGTAATGCTTAATTCCCTTTATGTTGTTAATAACAACGAATGGAATATATTTTCTTTGCATTTTAATATCAATATGGTACAATATTATCCTACTTAAATTTAATTCAATGCGATAAATGAGTTAGGTTAAAAGTAATCTAAAATTAATCAAAAAGTAGTCCAATTATATTACCAGAAAAAAAAAAAATGGGTTAAAGGCAATCGGATTACATACGACCACTACAATTTTCGTCATGTAGTTTGTAATCAGTAATGGACTACAATTTGTAAATAATCTACCCAACCCTGATGCTATGTTCTTTTGAACATTCTATTCAAGATTACTGAAAAACTAACATGGTTTCCACAAAAATATTAAGCAGCACAACTTTTTTTCAACATTGATACTTAAAAAGGTTTCTTGAGAAACATATCAGAATTAGGGGTGTGCGATATTGACAAAAAATAATATCTCGATATTTTCTGGGATTTTATCGATAACAATAATTAGACGATATTTTGCTGAGTGTGTTATTGTGCTAACATCTAAAGGACTACCGTGGACAGCTGACTCCTAAAATTTTTTATATTCTGTGTGGTGGTCAGTTCACACTGAGAGAAATTAATCTTTTCCAATAATTTTAAACTTATTTTGACATTTTATGGGCATTTTTACCTTTATAAAGCCATTTTTTCTAAAAGTGTCCATTATCTTTTGAGTGAAATTCTTACATTTAATCAATGAATTAGAATAATAAGACATTTGGGCTGTTACCAAGCAAATGAAATCAACACAGAAGCTGCATCTGAAGTGGCATTTAGATGTACAAACCCAATTCCAAAAAAGTCGGGACACTGTACAAATTGTGAGTAAAAAAGGAATGGAATAATTTATAAATCTCATAAACTTATATTTTATTCACAAAAGAATATAAATAACATATCAAATGTTGAAATGTCATGCCAAATATTGGCTCATTTTGGATTTCATGAGAGCTACACATTCCAAAAAAGTTGGGACAGGTAGCAATAAGAGGCCGGAAAAGTTAAATGTACATATAAGGAACAGCTGGAGGACCAATTTGCAACTTATTAGGTCAATTGGCAACATGATTGGGTATAAAAAGAGCCTCTCAGAGTGGCAGTGTCTCTCAGAAGTCAAGATGGGCAGAGGATCACCAATTCCCCCAATGCTGCGGCGAAAAATAGGGGAGCAATATCAGAAAGGAGTTTCTCAGAGAAAAATTGCAAAGAGTTTTTGAAGTTATCATCATCTACAGTGCAAAATATCATCCAAAGATTCAGAGAATCTGGAACAATCTCTGTGCGTAAGGGTCAAGGCCTGAAAACCATACTGGATGCCCGTGATCTTCGGGCCCTTAGACGGCACTGCATCACATACAGGAATGCTACTGTAATGGAACTCACAACATGGGCTCAGGAATACTTCCAAAAAACACTGTCGGTGAACACAATCCACCGTGCCATTCGCCGTTGCCGGCTAAACTCTATAGGTCAAAAAAGAAGCCATATCTAAACTTGATCCAGAAGCGCAGGTGTTTTCTCTTGGCCAAGGCTCATTTAAAATTGACTGTGGCAAAGTGGGAAAACTGTTCTGTGGTCAGACGAATCAAAATTTGACGTTCTTTTTGGAAAACTGGGACGCCATGTCATCGGACTAAAGAGGACAAGGACAACCCAAGTTGTTATCAGCGCTCAGTTCAGAAGCCTGCATCTCTGATGGTATGGGGTTGCATGAGTGCGTGTGGCATGGGCAGCTTACACATCTGGAAAGGCACCATCAATGCTGAAAGGTATATCCAAGTTCTAAAACAACATATGCTCCCATCAAGACGTCGTCTCTTTCAGGGAAGACCACAATGCCAGACCACATACTGCATCAAATACAACATCATGGCTGCGTAGAAGAAAAATCCGGGTACTGAAATGGCCAGCCTGCAGTCCAGATCTTTCACCCATAGAAAACATTTGGCGCATCATAAAGAGGAAGATGCGACAAAGAAGACCTAAGACAGTTGAGCAACTAGAAGCCTGTATTAGACAAGAATGGGACAACATTCCTATTCCTAAACTTGAGCAACTTGTCTCCTCAGTACCCAGACGTTTGCAGACTGTTATAAAAAGAAGAGGGATGCCACACAGTGGTAAACATGGACTTGTCCCAACTTTTTTGAGATGTGTAGATGCCATGAAATTTAAAATCAACTTAAATGTTTCCTTAAAATGATAAATTTTCTCAGTTTAAACACTTGATATTTCATCTATGTTGTATTCTGAATAAAAAATTTAAATTTGAAACTTCCACATCATTGCAATCTGTTTTTATTCACAATTTGTACAGCGTCCCAACTTTTTTGGAATTGGGTTTGTAATTTACACACTGTTTAAGGCAAGACATGAATGCATTTAAACATGCAATTACAAATGTATAAATAATGTTTTGATATATTAAACAAGAAAAAACAAAAAAGTTGAATACTGATATTTGAAATTATTTTAAAAATGAAAAGATACTTTAAATTTGAAATTAAAACTGCCAGTAGGTGGCCGCAAGTCACTGTTAATAAGTGAGTCATTGTGACTGAACCAAATCATTTAAACAGTTGATTCATTCAGGAACAAAACAGCGTCCTGTTGCTAAGAGATGCAAAACAGCTCTGTGGCTGTGTTTGAAATTATTTTTGTTGGAGAAATAGAGCAAAAACAGGCAATATGGTGTCTAAAGCGTAAGTCTCTTAATTAACTTCTTATTTATTGAACTGTTTTATAAAATCAATATCACATTTGCAATCATGCAGATATTCGGGAAAAACAGCAATCTTGCACGTGGTGAAAACTGATTAACTATATGAAATGGTATAAATATATACATGTTCTGCCATCATGTCTTGAATTTGTGATCATTCTAAATGTATTTTAATAGACTGAATCATGCAGTGAAAGAACGCACTCTAAATGCGCACTCGCACTAGTCTCTAGACTTCACTTAATGTATGCGTGCTCTCTGTAGGGGTGTTTTGAATGTTTTTTGCAAAATACTCGACAATGTCAAATAGCAACATCGTTAAAACAGCAATTACGATATTATCGCCAGAACGATAACTCTCGCACACACATAAACAGCATATTAGAATGATTTCTGAAGGATCATGTGACACTGAAGACTGAAGACACATGCCCTCTTCACGCTGACCCTCGCGTATGCATAAAAACCTAAGTATACTTTGGCCTTGACTTAAGTCATGTGACTGAATGATTTGCTCATAGATTCAACGTGGCTAGAACTTCCATTTCCATTTCTGTTTTGCACCAGCTTCCCCATACGTGATGATTTTGTTCTCCTGAACACGTGGGACAGAAATGCAGATTTATTCTAAATAGATTTAGCAATATCCAGATTTTTCACGTAAATTAAATACACAGCTCTAACCTAAATCATTCTGTGCTGGAAACTTGTCACAATGTGTCTGGTTAGGACACGGTGTAACAGTGAAATATGGTGCCCTGCATGTGAGTCTCATTTCAGTCAAAATGTTTTATTGGATACTGAGCAGGCAATAAATTGTAAGTCCTGATAAAGGCCATTTTTATGATGGCTATTTGCGCTTGTAAGAGGGATTCTAATGACCAATAAAAAAAGAAAAGGGAAAAGACAGTCAATTGCTGATCCTGCTTACTTTAAAATGACTTTTTCACAGCCAGGCCATTCAACCTAAAACTGAAGAGTACATGATTCATAGCTCTATACTGATTTTTATATCAGTGTATTTGTTTGTTTCGCAATAGAGAAGAGCTGAATCACAAAGGTCATATGACTCTAATGACTCTAGCCAATGCAAACAGTAGTCCTGTCACTACATCCCTGTGTGTAAACAGACAATCCCTCTATTAGAGAGCCATGACTCAGGAGAGAATGTGATGAAATATCCCTCAAATTATAACCCGTTCAAAGAGACGGAAAAGCCTGACCCAAATGGACAGGCTCTGAGATATTGTTTGCATTTCTTTGAGACAAAGCCTCTTTCAAATATTTGACTGAGTCGCTTCTCACTGTTTAGGATTAAATGACAGCTGATTTCTCCAACTGCTCCCTCAAACTACCAGATTTCAAAGCGCTATCAGAATAAGTGCAGCAGTCGAATATTGAGTCTGGAGGTTCATTTCACATGCACGCACACACAGTGGGACGAGGACAACTGAAAACAGAGGAGACTACAGAAATAATTATTCCCTGGCTGTATGTCTCAGGGCACAGTGTTATTTAACCTGCCTTGGCCTCTTTACATCACTATGGGTGGATTCTGACGTATTGCTGGGAATAAAATATCTTATCGCAGCTATCTATGTGATTTTAAAGGGGTCATATGATGCTGCTAAAAAGAACATTATTTGGTGTAATGAAATGTGTTTATGCGGTTTAAGGTAAAAAAAACACATTATTGTCCACATTATTGTTTCTCCTCTATACCCCGCCTTTCTGAAACGTGTAGATTTTTACAAAGCTCATAGGGCTGAAAAGCGAGGTGTGCTCTGATGGCGGCTTCCAGTGCGTTGTGATTGGCCGAATAACTCAAGAGTGTGACGGAAATGTTACGCCCATTACCATATTATGATGCCCTGTCCGGCCAGAGCGACGAAACATAAACATTAAAACCCATTATAAACAAGGCATTTGTTGCATCCAGTAGGGACATAATTACGGATTATAATGACTTATACTGTCTTGTAGTTGTTGCATTTTGCACAGGGCCGCGCTAAACATTAAAAAAATGTCCTCATTTGTGATGGAGAAATTACAAACAGAGCTACCTATACATGCCACCCAAACTCATCGTTTGACACATCCAGTGGAAAAATTCTTTAAATATAAAAAAACGTACGTACAGTCTGTGAGTCAGGACTGCCGGCATTGTAGTCTACTCTCCAAGGATCAGTAAACGGTCCTCCATAAAGTGTGCTTCACACATCTGGATATTTGGGTTAAACGGTTCTGGAACAGTGTTGTAAATACAACTTAACCACTGATTTCTAGTCGTGTCCTCTTTTGGAAGACCAAACAAAGTAGTTTCACTTTCACAAAACGAAACACAGCGTCACACACGGCGAGCTAGAGTGAGCGGAGGCCGCATGCTGAGTGAGCGACGCAGGTGGGCGTGAGAACGGCGCGGCCGGCGGCTTGCGGCAACCACATGTGACGACACCGGGCTGGACTCCGCTTCGTCCACGGTGAAAAGCCGAT